>NQMI01000056.1:6167-59205 GCA_002270565.1 Stenocarpella maydis
ATATTAATCTTCTTATTTACCTACAATCTAGCATATAGTAATAAAAGATTATATCTTATTATATAATAGGTTATATAGTTCTCTAATATAATTGCCTTTTCTATCCTATAGCTTAGTAAAATATAAGCTTTAAGTTAGCTTAATAGGGCTATTATAAATAGGCCTTATTAAGAGGAGGTTATATATATTATTCTTCTAAGGTAATAGATAAGGGTATCTTTTCATAGAAGGGAGTTATTAAAAAGGATTTAACCTTCTATAAGAATTTAAAGCCTAATAGTATTTATTATATAAGTTAAGATTCTATTATATAGGATCTTGGTACCCTAAGTATATATTAATTCCCTTAATATAAACTTTATATAATAGGGATTTAACATCTATATAATATAAGTGTAATAAGTTCCTTAATAAAAGGTTATATTATATAAGGTTCTAATATTATTTAATATTCTAGAGTTACTTAGGGTTTAAGTATTTATTAAAGAGTAGTTTTAAATTATATAGGCTATCTTCCTAATTACCCTATATTTAATATCTTTAAGCCTATATTTCTTTAATTTCATTTTTAATTTCCTTAAATAAAATATATAATCTTCCCCTAACCCTTTGAATATTTAGGATTTTGATCTTATACTTTTTAAGAGTATTTAGGTATTCCTTAAGGAATATCCTCTCTATAAAATTATACTAAAATATCTATCCATCCTTTAAAGTCTTTATATAATAATAATTAAAAGATTCTTATTAGTCCTTCTACCATTCTCATCTTTAATATAAGTTATATTAAATTATAAAGTTAATATATCTCCTTTAATCTAGCTGTTTAATAAAACTTTCTTCTCAAACTTCTTTATATATTAACGAACCTTAAAATTACTTAGTAATTAATTCAGCCTATAGCTATTCTTTTAGGGTTATTAGGTTTTTTTTTATAATATTGTTTATATTATGTTATATAAATTAATTAGTTTTAATATTAATAGGCTGTATTATATAATATAGCCTAATATTCTATGATTATATCATAGTATATACCTTACTAGTTATTCCTATATAATTATTAGCTCTCATTAATATGGAAGCCTTATTAAGCATAAGACTGTTATATAATTATTAGCTTTTATTATTATAAACGCCTTATTAAATATAAGTTTTTTAAGTAGTTTAGTTATCTAGAACTTATTCTTCTTTATATAATTATTAGCTTCTATTATTATAAATGCCTTATTAAGTATAGAAAAGAACTATTTATAAGATATAGCATAAATATATAATTCCTAGCTCTTCTAAAGTTGCTAATCCAGTAGGCTTAATTAAGTTATCTTTATATAAAGTTTATCTCTTTACTCTTGCTAATCTATAAATTACTAGGCAATCTACTAATCAATATTAAATAACCTTTGTTATATAGTAATAATATATATATAGAGAGAGAGTTCTATTTAATAGGTCTATAATTGCTTACTTCTCTAACTATCTGGAGGAAGCAGGGGCATTTTATATAAACAAGAAAAGTAGTCTCTTCCCCTACCAAGCCTCTTTACTTAGTCAGGTAGCCTAGCCCAACAGGATTGCATGTAATCTAATAGGGCAATATTCTAACAGTTATAAAGATAATTTTCTAAAATTCTATATTTAACTATTATATTTTGAAGTAATTAAAATCAATCCCTAATAATCTCTAGATCTTTATAATTAGCCTTTTAATAGTTATATAGCTAACTAAATATAGTTTTCAACGTTAATTATATCTTAATTAAGCATTATTTTTAATACTTACCAACTAGCTTATTATTATATAGTATTAGTAGAAGATTAATTATATATTCTATATTCTCAAGTTATGTTAAAAGTTTTAAAATATCTTAATTAATAATATATTTAATAAGTATTTACTTTTTAATTAGAGTAAGTTCATACTTTTTTAAATAAATTCCTTATAGCTATATTATTATATTATTCTGTGCTATAGTATAATTTAACATATATTAAAGATCTCAGTTCCTATAGATATATTTATAAGTTTTGCATTACTCTTTTTAAATTTCTAAATAGCCTAAATGGCTAAGAATAATTTACCCTCTTAGAATATAAAATATATATTATTAATATAAAATTGTACTCTATTGAAGATTTAAATACGTAGAGAAATATTAGAATGATATAAAAGTTAAAGATATAACTATTAGTAAAAAGGGCTATTGTTGGATGGGTCACGTATTGCAATACGAGTGGGGTGTTGTTCTTGTATTTCTCTCTGTGTTTCGAGTAGTGGGTGCAGTGGGCGTAGCCCGCCAGCTATCTCGGGTCTATATAGTGGGTGGTAGTTGCTTAGTAAGCAACTACGCCCTCTGGCTACAGTACGGTGGCTGTAGCGATAGCCCACTAATGTGCTGTTGCACACTACTATTGCCACACTAGTCGTCTTTTCTTTTTAAAAATCATAGTAAAAAAAAATCCCAGGCGTGGGGTTGAACCTATGCTCTCGCTGTTGTAATAAGAACAAAAGAATTGCTGTATTCGTCATTAGAATCCCTGTGTTGCCGTTGCTTTTGGTTGTGGCAGCCCCTTTGCCAAGTTCATCGAATATACCGTTGTGCTAAGTGCCCATTAAATATAGGCACCTGGAGAGGCCTGGCGTGTTATGGCGGTCCCTGCTTCCTCTGGAAGCTAGGAGCCCGTGATTGTATGGTCCGGTATAATATAGTGCTTTCCCTACATGCAAAATATCCGCTTTCATTAATGTATACTGCTCATTTGTTATCTTTAATACTTAAGAGTTTTAAAAGAAATATGCAATAAGGACTTGTGCTTCTTTTGCCTGTAGGCTATAGGTTAAATAAGGATTTGCCTGGAGCTGGAATAATAATTGCCCGGACTCCCTAGAACTGGAATAATAACTATCCGGCCTTCTGGACCCCTTTTCTCTCTTTACTGAGTGTTAATAATTAACTAAATTAAGTATAGTCCAGATCAGCTGCTAATCCGATGGCAGATATTAATAATAAGTTTTAATAATAACTTAATCTATAAAAGCCCTCTTCGCCTGAGGCTATTTAGGGGAAGAACACTTAGTAAAGCCCTCTTCATTAGAGGCCAATAGCAAGAGTTAGTAGGTATGAATAAGGTAGTAGTTAGGTTAAATAGGGATTATAGCAGATGGTAATAAATGGCATATTGGAGCCAACTTATTAATAAAATACGTAGTAAAGCGTGCAATATCCGATGCTGCTCTTGGTAAGTATATAAAATATGTGTTAAGCAGGAGTTAAGACCGCAAAATCTTAACCGGGGACGCTCAATACGCATAGCTAGCAACTTAAGTGCCCGTAAGATAGTGGTAACCCTTATCACCTAAACCCTTAGTACATAGGCACCACTATAAAAATCTTAGCTACAAGGTCTCGCCCTTGGGATAGATTTAAACCATATACTAGCCAACTATGCAGCTCCTTAGGGTAAGATGCAGGTAATTAGTTAATGGGGATCTAAAGTTTTGCTAGTTGTTAGTACTGTGTAATCCCTTTTTATATCTCAAGGTACTTATTAACTTCCATCCGGGGCTCAGGGTGCTGGGAAGTAGTGATTCTTCCTTTATATAGGGCAGCATTAGTGTTGCATTAGTATATTGCTAACTAAGTTGCATTAGTTAGTCAATTGCTATTGAGTATGCTCTTGCTAGGCAAGTCAGCACATAGCTATTCTTGCAGCAATTATTATAATCCCTTATATAGTTGTTAAACGGAACCGCTCAGCAGGGCGTTGGTACTCCGTGCAAGGAGTTACCCTAGACTTCGTTGTAAGGAGTTACCCTAGACTTTCTAGCAAGGAGTTACCCTAGACTTGCGAGTCAGGCGATTTTCGCTAAGTACGCCCAGTGCGTGCGTGACGCAAGATGAGTTTGGTGGCCGTGAGTCGATTATTTTGGCCTGCATTTGCACCTTAATTCAGACCTCTGCATTACCCTTATTTCTTACCCAAAAGGTATATAACTTAGTGCATTAGATAGCCTGATTTCTGAAGTTTGTATGTACTTAATTTGGGCATTGCTAGGGCTGTGGTTGGCTAGTTGTTTGGAACCAAAGATGGTGTGTTGGAAGGGCGAATTTTCCGGCATTTGCAAATTTGCACCAGAGCCTACCGCAGCGTGCCCAGGGGTGAGACGACGTCGGAGGGTATATAAGGAGGGCTTACAGAAGCCCAACTTAATTCAATACAAAGTTGTCCAGACCATTGTCAATCGTCCGAATTCGCCTCAGAGCACCATACTGCGACCCTGCCGAAACACACACACGCTGAACTGAATACTATTCTATAGCACAAATTCATCAGAAATACCATATTAACTAATTATAGAATAATTAGGTTAAATTGCTACCACTAGCGTAATTCATCTATAATATCGCAACTACTAGTATAACTAAATAGTTACCTTTCTTTACACTCTATAAATATAAACCTTAGGTATATTATAATTATTGCTAGATAATATTCTAGTGGAATTAGCAGAATAAAAAGTAATATAAATTAAATAGATCTAGAAGAATATCTAAGTAGAACTTTCTTTTATATAGGAATAAATAATAAAATATATAAATCAGAAAAGAATTCAGGGACTAATTCTTAAGGAGGGAGATAAAGTCTATTTTCTTTACTAAAATATTAAAACTAAGTAGCCTAGCAATAAACTAGACTATAAGAAAATCAGCCCCTTTAAAATTTTAAGAAAACTCTTAAATACTAATTATAAACTTTCATTACCTAAAGAAATAAAATAATACCTAGTTTTTTATATCTTATTTGTAAAATCAGCACTTAAGAATATAAAACTTAAAATACAGATTGAAACCCTTAATGAATATAATAAGGAATATAAAGTAGAGAATATTATGAATTCAAGACAGCACTAAGGAATGATAGAGTACCTTATTAAATAGAAAGGCTATGATTCTAGTAAGAATACATAGGAACCAGCCCAAAATTTAACCTACTGCCATAACAAACTCAGAAGGTACTACGTACGGACTATTACAAAAATAGCTCCAGGAACCAGAAATGCAGCCTAAGAAGCCCCACACATAATAAACTATAACGAACCAACGTTATAATAAAACTATACAATAAACCCCGGTCTTCACAGCTGAAACAAGGGAAACAACTAATAAAAGACTAGTTATAATAAGAAAAAGCTAGAAACCAGGACCAGTCAGATAACATCAATACAAATTTCATTCCCAGTAATAAGAATCAAGCATTAGATAAGCCACCTATAAGTGCACCCCCTTTATTACCAGTACCTATAAATTCAGACCAACTAGTATTATCATCTACTAAGGAACTCTAATTAAAAACACTGACCTCACCCTCAGAACGCAGCCAGGCCTCTTGCGCCACCATTCCACCAGCCTCCTCTACGGAACTCCTCCGCACGTCCTCAGCAGATTGTGCCGCAACCCGCACCTACTCTACTTCAGCCTCCTCCTTCTCTATACGCTCTAACTCCTCTACCCGCAAGAGACCACAGCATATTACACGCTTCTATTTTTCTAACCAGACCCAATCCTATTCCATCAAGCAAGCTAGCTTAAAATATATAGCCTCCATCTTATTATAAAGCCTCTAGCGCTATTTTGCAATATTCTAAAGCTTAATAGCAGATAGACTAAGAATATTGCAACCTAAAAGGTTCTAATAGATATACTTATAGTAATAATTAGAGTAATATTTAGAAACCTAATAACTCGCTCTAAGACCCCAGGACTTACAAGAAGAATATAAGGGCATATTAATATAGTTCTCCTTAATAGTCTATAATAATGCATAATAATTTATAGTTAACTTTAGAATACTAAACTTCTAAATATAGAACTAAATAAGCCTATCTAATATAATAAATTAAGAAGGTATAAATAATAATAGGGATAAATAAAAATAACTTATAGGATACTTTTAAGGATAAAAGAAATAAGAGAGGAGATAGTATTATAAGCTAATATGTATTAGCAGCTAACTACTATAGAAAATAACCCTATAGTTCGGGAGATAGCTTATAAGAAGGTTGCCCCTCCTAATCTAATTAGTAATGCTACTATATTAGGGTTAGGGTTAAAGGGAGCCCCACCCTGGCTTTAGTTAATTAGAATGAAGCTAATGAATCCAGAAAGGCAGCTTTAGTTAATTAGGATAGAGCTAATAAATCCAGAAGGGCAGCTTTAATTAATTAAGATAAAGCTAACAAAGCTATCACTAGTTATAAATAAAGAGTCGGAACATATATATAAGGATATAGTTATCACTATAGTAGATAGCTTTTATAGAATAGACTCTTCAGTCGTTAATCTAAGTATTCAATCCCAGTATTAGATAGCCTTACAGCTAGTGATTATTGTTAGTTAACAATATTGCTTAACAACTGCCTAATAGCATATTCCGAACATAAACCCTTGATCTTTCAGGTCTAACGTACTCGGAAACCCTCTGATCATTACAGAAGGAGGAGAGGGAAGATTGAATAGGCTAGAAACAGGCTTTATTACCATAATAAGTAGGGCACTTAGGCTTTATAGCTCTCTAATTAGCTAACCACTCTACAGAGGTTCATATAGTTCTAAAGACTTAGCGTTTGATTATAGATATAAGTATTGAATTATCAGCTATATAGGGGTGTGGAGGGGTGTGTAGAAGTGGTTACAGCTGGGTGTGACCCTAGGGTAACAAGGGGTTTTTGGAAAGTCAGCTCTGCGGCGCACCATACCAAAGGCTCGTCGCCTAGGCGCGCCTCGGAAAGAAGACGTGGTCGATGGTGTCCTGCGAGCGCAACGTGATGTCAGAGCGAGATATGATTGGCCTGGACCAAGATTTTGTGAGCGAGATTCGCCGCGCGCTGCCAAGGGACGCTTGGCTCGACTGGTGTGAGGAGGCAACGAAATTGAGCCTTGGCAGCATATAGGTAAGAGCGCCGCTCACCCAGCTGTCCTTGACCAGGCGGCCAACGGGCCGGATTATACAACATGGTTCCGCCGTGTATATATCATGCCCACGACTACTTCGCGACGGCGTAAAAAAGTGAGCAGATCAAAAGAGGGCGCCAAAGACCTCCTCAAGCGGACCTCCCAGCGTGGGGCTGTGTGCCATGGTGGAGAGAACGTGCGGTGCAGCCTTCCCTTGCGCACAGATGGATTCGACTTTTAAGACAGAGTGTTGGGAAGTTGTTGGAATTGTGAGGGTGATCACCACGCGAGATTTATGAGAATCGACCCACGCTAGGTCAAGCCCACCGCTCAACCAAAATGACCCTCAGAGCAAGCGGCCAAGAAACTTGCGCAGCCTTGTCAAATCACTGTGGAGGCGGTCGAGCCCAAGCTTGAGCTTCGAGGCCAAGGGTATTTGTAGGATTGTCTTTGTAATTCGTGCCTTGTGTATGACCACTGTCGCCCCCATAAATCATAAGCTGTGGTCTCCGGTACAAAGAATACATACATATTATGTACAACATTAGATCAAAATCTGTATCAAACAAGCCCGGCTGCTTCCATGCTGTGTACAGGTGGTACTGATCAGTCCGCCGTGCCGTCAGCAGCCAGTTGCCGACTGTACTCGATATCCTTCGTCGTGTAGTTGTTGAGTCTTAGCTCCAGCTCCTCGTCGGAGACGTCGTCGCGTGTCCACAAGGGGTTTGCTACACTGTTGTCTCTTGTCCTGAGCAACGTGTCGGCGCTGCTGGGGGCAGAGCCACAGCCCATGTACTGGAAGTAGTCTTTTTAATTTTGCGAGTCAGTGAGTGTCACATCAACGCAGTTCAGCACAAGCAAGACCGATATATCCCAAAGTGAGGATACGGTACACGGCTGACAGCATTCAAGAAGGGGCTGCAAGACAAGACTTACAGGAATGGGCGTCGACGTCGAGCCCAAAGGTCCCGGCATTGCAACTCGTGTTGGCATACCCCACGCAGATGTCAATCTCACCAATGGTGTAGTCGATGTCAGTGGCCGGTCCAGAGGCGAGCCAATACTCGGGACTGGTGTGGAAGTAGCCGAACAGGATCGGAGGCAGGCGAGGGACAGGATCGTCATAGTGTGTTACCCGGTACTCGGCGCCAGGTTGTTGGGTAATGTATTTGACAAGAGCAAGGTTGCCGACGCGGGGCGACCCGTAGGTGTAGAGGTCGCAGGCATAGCTTTGTGATGCTTGTTAGATATCGCACTGCGTGCCGTAGGGCTCGGCCCTTTGTTTACTTACCCCAAGTTCCTCAATTCGATGGCTGCCAGCGTGCCTACCGCAGCCCCAAGCGAGTGGCCCGTGACGACAAGTGCATAGTCAGGGTACTCGGCGTAAGCGGACGTTATGAAGCCCAGTGTGTATTCCCGAATGGACTCCCATGCAGTCTTGAACCCAGTGTGGACCTCACAGCCAGTTACATAGTCGCACGAGACCAGGAGGAAGGTGAGGTCTGCAATCCAGTTGCGCAGGCCGGACGAGCCGCGGAACGCGACAACAATCTCCTTCCTCACAGGGTCGAGCGCGACGTAGCCTTCCATCCCGCTGCGACATTGAGAGTCAGCATTCAAGGAACTGTGGAAGGGGTTTCATTCAAACACGGCGTGGATCAGGCCACGGCATTTGAGACACGGGGTCCGGGAGGGAACTTCTTATTCCCAAGCGGGTTAAAAACGACACCGGGAGCTGCCTACAAGATGGTGGTGTTGGGCAGAGAGCCGACAACTGTTGCGCCATTCGCCATGACTTGCGGGCAACCGTCCTCGCAGGTCACCAACGAGCCGGCGGCATTGTCGCTGTTGCAATATGCGGACGCAGAGTATTGGACGTAGTATTTCATGTTGTCGTAGATTGCCGTCGTCAAAACCGAAGCATCTGTTTCAAATAGGTCAGGCCGAGGGCAATATGGGACATTGTTCCTGACGGCCTCGACTTACCATCACGAGTCACGAAGCTCGCTGGCGGAGCCAGAGGGGATGCCACCACCAAGGCGGCTGCCCACGACAGGGAGGACGCGACGGAGGGCCTCATTTTGCCCTGCTAGCTGGGGGAACAAGCCGAGAGGATACTGCTATGCACTCGAGCGCAGCGAGGCCAGATGGGCGAGTGTCCAGCGGGCGAAAAGTGAGGCTGGTGGCAACGCCGAGGATAGCTAGCAGCCTCGAAAGGCACCGGCAGAGGTAGGCGTCCCTTCTTATACGGGTAGATGCCATGGCCTCGTGGGACCTGCACAGGTGGGCTCGATGTGATGGTGCTGGGGGCCCCAGGACCAAGATGCGGTGCCTGAAGATCCGACCCCCCGGCGATGTGGCGTCCTGGGTGTCCCACATCCCCATCGCCGGGCCAGATTCCTCACTGGGAGTATGAATGGACGCATGGATAACACGGAGGGCCAAAATCCAAGCCAAAGAGGGCAGAGGAGCGCGAAAAGCGGAGGGGCAGGGTGTGGCGGGTGGGGGGGATGGTAGCACTCCAGAAAGGACATGACGATGATGACTCGCACCACGGGCCGTTTCAGCTGCGATCTGGTTACCCCAGAATTCGGACTCAGCCGCAGAGACAGGGTCGCCTATTGGGTCGCGGTCGCGTGACAGACAGAGATGGGAAGCATCGCCGGGTTGCTGGCCGGCCTGCGGACGGCAGTACGGCATCCAACTCGTCGTTTTTCACTACGTATACTCATTACACACCTGCCTAGGCAGGTAGTACGCGAGCATGCCTGTGGGTTGTCAGCCCGCCAGCCAGCCAGCCAGCCAGCCAACCAGCCAGCCATATCAGCACCGGCAGGCAGGTCAAGCCCACCAATCCTGACAGGCAGCCGTGGGCCATGGCTGGCTGTTGTGCATTCCAATACGTAGTACACTATTACCGATGGCTGCTGCGTGGCCCCGTGGCCCCGTGACCTGGAGCCGCTCTTGCTGCTGTGGTTCGTCTGAGCAAAGGCGGTTGGTTCTGCGGCACACAACCTTGTCGGCCATGTGGGCTGGGACAGTGTATCACACGTGTATGTACAATCTACAATGCACAGAGCTGAGCCGGCCGACAAAGGCATTGGGCGTCAAGCCGGCAGGGCGGCAGGGCGGGTTGGGGCCGCATTGACGTGCGACCAGGGTAAGGGTATCTATCCCAGGGTACAAGGGTTATCAAGGATGGGAAGCAGTGTCCAGTGGACACTACCCACTGTCATGGTCGTCGTCGTCGGTCCGTGCAGGTGCCATCTGGCAGCCTCTGCCTGCCCTTCTCAACAATTTCAGTCCCCACCAGACAGGCCCTCGAGGCGGGGCCGGCGGGGCAGGCATCAGCCAAGCTTTTCTCGCCCAGCCTCAACTCCTTGAAGCCCACCTGTCAGAGGCCCGACCTACGCGACGGGGCCCCGTCTGCGTCGCACTCGCACTCACCCACTCCGCGCTCACCACTGATATAAACTCGCGGGGCGCCACCCATCACCGTCGCATTCTTCACCCGCTGCTCATGAACTATCGCTTACACTACTCCGTACACTACACTACTCCCATGACGCGAGCCCAATGCGAAGGCTCGCCGCGTCAGCCGCGACTCCCAAGCTTGGCCCGTCCCCCTCGTGCGCTGCACGGACAGGCCAGGGTCGAAATTGGGATGAACACCCGTGCAACCAACCTTAGAAGGCGGCTAGACAAGGCCACCGCCAGGAACAGACATGTTCCTGAACTACCGAGTAGAAGAAGCCTCGAGCCGCCAAGGGCACAACGGCCTGTCTGTGCTGTGCATCCACGTATCTCGCAGCTCACTGTCGAGCTGGCCCACTCACACGGCATAACAATCCGCCAGGGGTTTTCCTGCAGCATGCCGTCAACCGACCTGAACTAGTGGTTCCATCACACTCCCGCCTGGTGCTGCTGACATGTCCAAGCATCGGCGTCTCCCCGATTGGGAAGGACAGCAGACCGAGTCCACCCCCTTCCGCCGTCACGGCGCGTGAGACCTTCGCCTCCAGACTCCCGCGGCCGCCCGGGAATGCGCTTCATGCCCCGCTCCGTCCGTTCCGTGTTGCCCCGGGCGAACATCCCCATCTGCACTACGCATTGCCATCCCTTTGGGGACCACGAGAGCACCGTGCTATATTTAGTTATGGCCCGTAGAAACCAAGCCATTTCATCTTGGTAGGTGTTCTGCCTGCCAATACGTACCAGTTGCTGCTGACTTGGTGTGATAATTGTGCGTTGTAGGTGGTATCCCGGCAGGTTTGCGGTGCTCGAGTCCGAGTTCAATTACTCTCCAGTGAACCCTGTCCGCGGAGGCACGCGACAGTGTCACAATACCGAGCGCCCTCGTTTCCTCCCTCGCTTGCCCACGCCCTTTCCCTGGTGGCCCCGAGATCTAGCACTGCGTAGGGCGGAGCAATGCCTTTTTTGGCACTGCCACTGCGACCTTGTTCCTGGATCATCCAAGGAGGTGAGTCCGGCCCGCCCTCTTTCAGGCCATGATTCCGAACGGGCGGCTCGACGCAGACAACCCCATCTCTTTACCCCGGTCCATACGTATCTGCCATTATCGCAACAACCAGACTTATCATCTCCAATACACCTTAGCCTCAAGACTATCTATCCTCCAGTCGCCAGGGGACTTGACGGGCTCGCTCACCTCTCTAGGGCGTCATCGTTGCATTTTGCCATTGCGCTGCCGCCATCCGCAGACCACACTGCCCTCGAGAAATGTGTGTCTCTCATGGTACTTTTACCTTACACCTCAACCGTCAATGATTCATGCAGGATGCTCCTGCAGCCGAGTAATATCCAGCTCGGCACGGGTCATATGCGTACGGGCCCAAGCGGGCAGGATGGAATGCACAAGTGACATATGAGTGGGACACACCGCTCGAATAATCAGGCAACACACGCACGCGCAAAACCCTCCGCCCCTCTCGGGTGCCCGCCATGAGCAGGCGACAGGAGCACTAGGTTATGGCACACCTGACCTGCCGTCACCTTGGGGTTTTCCTTTTCCGTTAAGCCTCCGTCCACCCAGATCGTGTATTCATCTCGACTAGGCTCGTTCGAAATTCCGATGGGCCCCAAGCCCCTTGGCCTCCCAGTGTATTGGACCACATCGAGCTTAGGTCCACTTGTCTCCTGTCCAGGACCATATGTTCAGGACCCATAGTAGGTATCCCCGAGCGCACATGCCTGTCCTCAGATCCCGACATCACTGTATCCGGTAAATACCTAGTAAGTGTAAATGCCTATAAATGCCTTCTCGGCCGAATTGCAGTGCCAGCAACCGGGCGATGTCTTCCTCGTGTCTCCCCACGCCGTGTCGTTCCCTCAGGCTTGAGCAACGGTAGGTTGGGACGAACAGTCATCTCTTCTTTGCTGCAAGCGTGATGGCACCCATCAACGTCTCCTTGTCCTCTGGGCTCGTAGTGACCAGCCTTCTCACCGGGCTGTCACAGGGCGCCAGCATCCCCAAGCGCGCCCCGGTCCCAGCGCCTTATGTTGCGGCCCCATACTATCCCGCTCCTTACACGGGTTGGATTCCGAGCTGGAGCGATAGTGTCCGGAAGGCCAAGGCCTTGGTCGACACTATGACTCTGGCTGAGAAGGCCAACATCACCGCTGGCACCGGCATTTATATGGGTAAGACATCCTCATGACATGCCCTCCTTTCCCTATTCAGGTTGCTGACTCTCCACAGAGTAAGTGTGATGGGTACTCGAGCTCCTGAAACCATGAGCTGACTGTATAGTGTCTGTGTTGGAATGACGGGAAGCGCTCCTCGAGTAGGATTTCCGCAGCTTTGTCTTCAGGACTCGGCCCTGGGTGTCCGTAGCACAGACCACGTGACGGCATTCCCTGCCGGCATAACTACTGGTGGGACTTGGGACAAGGACCTGATGTACCAGCGTGGTGTGGCTCTTGGCGAGGAGTTCCGCGGCAAAGGCGCCAATGTCTATCTCGGCCCTACCGTTGGTCCCCTCGGCCGCAAACCCCGCGACGGGCGCAGCTGGGAGGGTTTTGGGGCCGACCCTGTATTGCAGGCCATTGGTGCAAAGTATACGATCAAGGGGTAAGGTTTCACCGGCTCAGTCTTTCCTGACAGGTACAAAAGAGAGTGACTGCTGATGCTGACTGTGACTGTTACAGCGTTCAAGAACAGGGTGTCATGGCGACCGTCAAGCATCTCGTCGGGAACGAGCAGGAGATGTGGCGCATGACCAACATTTTCCAGCCTGCCTACAGTGCTAACATTGGTCAGTGCTGTTGGGTCCTCAGTGAGGCATATCCCCAAACTGACTTGTGCCCTCTATAGACGACCGAACCATGCACGAGCTGTACCTCTGGCCGTTTGCTGAGGCCATCAGAGCAGGCGCAGCATCGGTCATGGGTGCCTACAATGATGTCAATGGATCAGCTTGCACTCAGAACAGCTACTTGATCAACAACCTGCTGAAGGATGAACTTGGATTTCAGGGCTTCCTGATGTCGGACTGGTTGGCCCAGATATCGGGGGTCCCCGCAGCCCTCGCAGGATTGGACATGGCGATGCCCGGTGACACTATGATCCCTCTTCTTGGCACGTCGTATTGGATGTACGAGATGAGCAGGGCTGTACTGAACGGTTCCATGCCTGTCGACAGGCTGGATGACGCAGCTACGAGAATCGTCGCGGCCTGGTACCACCTGGGACAGGACTCTGGCTATCCGGAGCCAAACTTCAGCTCTTACTCGTCTGATGCGACTGGGGCCCTGCACCCCGGCGCACTCTTCAGCCCGTCCGGTGTCATCAACCAGTTCGTTGACGTGCGGGCAAACCATGCCACCATTGCTCGGCAGGTTGCCCAGGACGCAATCGCCTTGCTCAAGAACGACGACGACCTCCTGCCGCTTTCGAAGAGTACGAGACTGTCGCTCTTCGGTACCGATCAGGCTGTCAACCCCGATGGTCCCAACGCCTGTGCTGACCGCGGCTGTAACAAGGGGACGCTAGGGATGGGTTGGGGCAGCGGCATTGCCAACTACCAGACATTCGACGACCCGCTGACTGCCATTCGAGCCAACGCTGCGAATGTGACTTCGTACAATACCGACTCTTTCCCTGGGAATGTCCCGACACCGGGTCCAAACGATGTTGCCATCGTGTTCATCACGTCCGACGCCGGCGAGAACTCGATTACCGTGGAGGGTAATGCTGGGGACCGAAGCCAGGATGGCCTGAAGGCGTGGCACACCGGCGACGAGTTGGTACAGGCTGCTGCGGCCAAATTCAGCAATGTTGTCGTTGTCGTCCACACTGTTGGCCCCATTGTCATGGAGCCATGGGTCGAGCTGGACTCTGTCAAGGCTGTCCTAGTCGCCCACCTGCCTGGCCAGGAGGCCGGGGAGTCGCTGACAAACGTCTTGTTCGGGGATGTCTCGCCCAGCGGCCATCTGCCATACACCATTCCGAAGGCGGAGGATGACTACCCGGCGAGTGTGAGCCTGACGGGATTCGCACCCGGCCAGATCCAGGATACCTACAGCGAGGGGCTGTAAGTTGGAAGCACCTGCTCTCTCGAGGACTGATTGCTAATTCCGCGCAGGTTCATCGACTACAGGTATCTGAACTCTGTAGGCACAAAGCCGCGTTTCGCCTTCGGCCACGGGCTCTCGTACACAAACTTCACGTTCACAAATGCAACCCTCACCAAGGTGACCCAGCTCACCAGCACACCACCCGCGCGACCTGCCAAGCCCGGACTGCCTGACTTCAACACCACGATCCCTGTCGCATCCGAGGCGTACGAGCCTGCGGGCTTCTCAAAGGTCTGGCGATACCTCTACCCCTGGCTGTCCCAGTCCGACGCCAACTCCGCAGCCGCCACAGGGGCCGCGGTGGCGAGCGGCGGAAATAACGGCTACCCCTACCCGGAGGGCTACTCGACCACGCAGAAGCCGGGCCCCCCCTCGGGCGGCGGCCTCGGTGGCAATGACGCCCTCTGGGACACGGCGTACACGCTCAGTGTTACAGTGACCAACACGGGGGCGCGCAACTTCTCGGGCCGCGCCGTCGCCCAGCTGTACGTGCAGCTCCCCGAGGGCACGGGGTACGAGTCGCCCGTGGTGCAGCTCAGGGACTTTGAGAAGACGGGCGAGATCACCCCCGGCGCCAGCGAGGTCGTCCAGCTCACGCTCACGCGCAAGGACGTGAGCGTCTGGGATGTCGTGTCGCAGAACTGGGTGGTCCCTGCCGTCGACGGGGCGTACAAGTTCTGGGTCGGCGGGTCGAGCGACGCGCTGTATCTGGCTTGTGATGCCAGCACGCTGCAGTGTGAGGACGGGTTGACGGCTCCGGTCTGAACGGCCCGCATCTCAATCTTTGCAATGTTCAATGTTTATTTCATGTAATAGGTTTCTTTGGCGATTTTGCCACTTGCTGTATGGACATCACATCGCAGTCAGGACTTGGCCCCAGGTTAGATTATATCAGTATGATGAATATGAGCCACTTGTGTATGACACCCGGAATGAAGTATTGCAACACGCAGGCACCGACTTTTTCCCTTTGTTGACTCTATCAAGACTTTGTTCGCAATCCAAACCACCTGTAGTCCTACAGTCACCATCCACCCATACCGAGCGAGTCTGATGCAATGGGCGATGGGGATGGTATTGTGACAAGGTACGTACACGGGGCAGAGTCGTCTCCGCTCCCAACAGATCGCCGTCTATGCCTCCAAGATGCATATTGAGCTCCTAGCATGCTCGCTGAGCCCACCAGGGAGCCCTCGCGGGCTCGGGAGAGCCGCAGTAATATCTCAGCCGCCCAGACGATACTCGCGCGCACAATAAGCACGCCCACACACAGACCCCGCGTGTCGTAGTGCCCACTGAAGGTCCAACAGGGCGTATATGCCACCATCGTGATATGCCACCATGCCAGCAGCCCGACCCTCGGGGCGGCGCAGCTTTTGCCGCTCAGCCATGACGCCAGCCTCTCCCCTACCGCCCCCCCCGGGGGCCTCGATCAGGCGCTCAGCATCTTCCTCCCCTTACTCTTCCTCCTCTGCAGCATCTTGCGGCCCGTCTTGGTGCGCACCCGGCTCAGGAACCCGTGCCTGCGCATGCGGATCAGCCGCGACGGCCGGTTCATGTTCATGTGCCGCCGGGGCCCGCACCGGACCTGGGAGGCCACGCCGGCGAGCGCCGGGTGCAACGTCACCGCCGTCCTGGGGACCACGTCCGCTACAGCTGCTGCGTCTGCCGCCGCCGCCGTGGGTGTGAAGGCGCTGGGCATGTTGAGGAGCCCCGCGGCTGGTCTCCGCGCGAAGATGCTAGGTGGTGCGGCGGTGGCTGGGCGCAGGGTTGGGAGGGACGAGAAGGGCCTGGTGGGAGTTTGCGTGGTTCATCAGCCAGAGGTTCCACGCCGGGTATAGGGCAACAGGGTGTCAAGCGAACCTCGTCATGGCAAGTTGTGGCCGTGCGGCATCGCGGACGGCTGCGCGGAGCGCCGACTGGGCAAAGAGGCGCGACATTATCGCATGTCCTCCAATGGAAAGGTACTTCGGGGAACTGCTGATTGGGGTGGTGGATGTCCTCAGAAGACGCTGCCCAGGCTCGTCCTCGGGGCTTTTGGAAGGTTGTCAATTGCCCACAGCACTTGGAGATCTTGACTGGTGGTAATGCTCCGGCCCAAGGATTGTTTGGGGTAGATTCTACCTGGGGTTAGGTGCCACCCCTAACCCTTCCATAGCATAACCCTATTGCCGGGCGAACAGGCCACTTTTAGAGAAGGGTCACTATTGCTTTCGCCGAAGAAGCCATATTCATTCGAGACAGTTTATCTATTGGCTAATCTGTGTTCTTGACCTCAATACTGTACATCCTAAACCCGGCCTCTCACAGCTCATCTCTTCCAGTGGTCTTCGCAACACCGTTCTTCTCGTCCGCAGATGCGACCTTGGTAGTGGGCTGCCAATCGAGCGCCTTCAGCCTCTCGGACAGTATAGGGTGCGAGAAGTGGTAGCTGGCAAACATCGGGTCGGCGTCCATGGTGCTGAGGTTCTGGATCTGGAGCTTGATGAGGGACTTGGCGAGGTCGGCAGAGTATCCGAGGTTGCACGCGAAAGCGTCAGCCTGGAACTCGTACCGGCGGCTCAGAATGTTCATGCCCAGCTTGATGAATACATCCATGGGGGCAAGAACATCAGAGAAGAGGATGAAGCCAATAATGATAGGCCTCACAGCATTGAATCCGAAGTCGGCATATAGTGACTGGTTGTTGATGAACACGGAGAACAGCGAGAATATGTATAAGAAGTGGAACTAGTGCTGTCAGCCTGTGTTCTGGCTCAAAAAAAAAAAAAAAAAAGGCACTTCAGATCTTACCTGAGAAATCCCGAAAAGCTTAGTGGTGTGGCCCAGGCTCCAGTGGCCCAGCTCGTGCGCGAGAACAGCAACAACCTCCTGGGTTTCGCTCTTCTCGATCAGGGTATCATAGATGACAATATGCTTTTTCCAGGGCATTCCAAAGAAATACGCGTTGCTGTGGGCGCTCCGCTTACTGCCGTCGATCACGTAGAGCTCGTTGAGGGGGAACTTGAGCTTGGCAGCAAGGGCCTCGACTCCGGTCTTGAGCTTCCCGGGCTCCAGGGGGGTGAGCTTGTTGAAGAGGGGCATGATGACAATGGGCCAGATGGTGATCATGACAACCTGCAGACCCGCGCCAAACATCCACAGGTAATAGAAGAACTGGTCACCCGTCTTCTGGATGATGGCGAGGAAAGCAGCCAGGATGGGAGGCGCCAGGACAAAGGTCAGGCCCAGAGACTTGACTAGATCGGAGACAAACAGCTGGGGGGTCTGCTTGTTGAATCCAAACTTCTCTTCCAGGACAAATGTATTGTAGACCGAGGCGGGCAGGGACAGCAGCTGGTGGACAATGGTGAAGGCCAAGACGAATGCGATCGAGTGCGAGATTTCACCGGAGAAACGAGCGGGGGCAAATCGAAGGAGGTCGCCGGTCCATGACCAGATCTTGGGCAGGACATCAAAGTGGATGAAGGCGATGTTCGTGACCTGGCCCCAGATGCCGTTGAAGAATTGGAACTTGGCTTTCGCGCGCCCGTATGCTTGACTCTTGTCGTACGTCTCCTGCGAGATCTCCTGTTCCAGAACCTTTGGAGGCTTTGTCTTCTTCAAGACCTGGTACTGACGAAGGGAGAGGAAACCCTCGAATAGATATTGCGCAACCGAGAAGCCGATGATCAGCTTCTTCCAGGGGAAGAGGGGCCTGTCCAGAAACCTGGCGAGGCGCTGGGTAACAGTACGTTAGCATGCTGCAAGTGCAGTGCCGTTGCGGCGGGCAGAGGGGGGGGCCTACCTGTAAGAAATCCATTGCGAATCACTTTGCGCAGTTGTCGCAAGGTTGGGAGGATGGAAAAGAGTTGAAATCACACACGCATCGCAGAAACAATGGGGCTGTCGGATGGCTTCGCGTCTATGTGGAAGAAAGAGAGGATGAGAGAGTGACGCAGGGTTGCGACAGAATAGAAGTAGACTACGATTGTTTGCCCAGAAGGGCTGCGAGGACAAGGTGTTCCTCGGGTCATCCGCTTTGTAAGTGCTCCCGTGTTTTAGCCTTGGCAAGGGACCCCAGGTGCCCCGTGCGACTCGGGCCTGTTTCACTGGGCCGCTGCGGATGCCACAAAAATGTACTTGGGTACACACCTAGGTATGCAGTAGACTACCTCTGCTGCAGTGCATGCAGCCGGTCTGCAGCAGAGGCTCCTCCAGCCCTGTGGTTTGAGCACCAAGTCGGCCGAGGTAGATAGACATATGCCATGTGGGCGGTTGACCTTAATTTATAGAATAGCCATCCATTATTAATTTATTAATTACCACCTTCACCTTCATGCTGAACAGACTCCGCCGTGCCTCCTAGATCGTGCTCATCATCGTCGTCGCCATATTCATCAGAATAATCCGAACCAGAGCCATCCCAGGCCGATGCGCTGCCCTCGCTGTCACCGTCCCTGCCCGGCGGTAGCAGCCCGGCCTGGCGCAGCTCGCGGTCCATCTTTTCCTTGATCCGGCGCATATCCTCCTTGTCCTCGGCTTGGGTCTTTCTGACGTGGCACCTGACATATTGGTCAAAGTGCTTTTGCACAACATCGCCTGTGAGCGGGAGCTCATCAGGGTAGTCCTCGCCCCCCTTCCGACAGTAAAGATTGACAGATGCCCTCATGTCATTCTCCGATATCTCGGGTATGCTCAAGCTCCAGCACTCCTCTAGGCTCGGCCCGTCCTCTGCACGCCCTATGAGATTGCCACAGATGCAGGCGTCATCCAGTTGTAGGGTGGCACGGATGTCTGGCAGCAGTTTCTCCCACGAGGTTTCGCCCAGGTCGAAGTCCTGCAGGCACAGGAATCGAAGCGTGTCTTTGTGCAGGTGCAGGAATGCCATCAGCGAGTGTCTGTCGCCCTCGATGCCTCCAAGCTCGAGCTGAGTCAGACGCGGCCAGTGGTGACTCGGGCTCGTAATGTTTCTCAATATCGCAGGCTTATACGACTTCTCCATGTCACCCAGGATGGCCACGCGGAGGAACTCTAATTTTCTCATGCGGGCCAGCACATCCCTCACCACGCCACGCTCCATAAATTGCCGACAACGCTCGGTCTGTCCATCCACATCGCGCATGTAGTCATCCAGGCCCAAGGAAAGCTCAAGCTCGACGTGAGCCGCATCGAGCGCCGGCCGGAACAAGCGCTCCAACTCTGCAGGGCGTTTGTCAAAGAAGACCCAGTCAAGTGTGCCTGCGCGGAGGCTCTCGACCTGGATATTGCTGTAGGCTAAGGCCTCGAGCAAGACTTCAAGGTGCCTGACACCCTCTGGGCCTAGCCACCCGCTGGGTAGTGCCACTGGCGTCCTCCTGAATGGCGACGGCTTGTCATTTGCAAAGCCCTCATAAAAAATTTTAGCCGACGACATTGTCGCTTGCCTCAAGCCCGTAAACTTGGCGAGCACGTCTTTTAGACACGCCAGGTCGGTCATATCGGCTTTGATCTGATCTTGCACGGCAACCATTTGCTCGTACTTTTCATAATGATGCCGTAAAGCCAAGTCGTCAAGGGCTTTGACGCACGGGTTCGGATTTTGTGAATATGGCGGCGCCTGCAACATGATCCTGTCCTTATGGTGTTTCTTGAACTTGTTGAATGAGATAACAGGACTTTGATACTCTCTCGCAAAGTACGTGACGGACTTGACGTTGGCGGCCAGGACCCTGTTGCTTGTCATGCCTCTGAGGCGCGCAAAATCGCCTTGGTGCATGTGGAACGTGACCTCTGGAAGGACGTGTGCCCCTGCCACGTCTGCAAAGAACCTGCTGACCAGCCGGGGCTGGGTCGCGTCTTGGATGCTGAGATAGCTGGCAACGATGTGCCAGAGCTCTGGCGACAGGGAGCCCATCCTGATGGGGTTGGCACGCAGCTTAGCTGTTTCGGAGCAGAGGGACCGCGTTCAGACGTCTAGGAAATTGAGGAAGAATGCATGCATGCAAGCCAGACGGGGCATGGGCGGCACTGCATAAACCAGAAGACCATGGCAAGTTGTTAGATGAGCATGAAGTCGTGGCGATCTGCGTGGCTCGTGCCGAGGCTGTGGAGGTGAGGGCTACGAACCTAGCCAGGTACTCTTTGGGAAGGGCACCGGTTCTATTTACACAGCTGCCGATCCTCTCCGCTGACCACACTTGCTAAAAGTCAATTTTTTCCCTTTTCAGCTTCTATATCAAGACATTAGGGGTGGACTATGATATCATGGAATTTGATACGTCTTTATGCGTGGGTGCGCGCTGAACTGCAACCGTCCACAAATCCAAACAGGGGCACAACCCCGGCAATGACTGGCAAGGTTCACCACGGTGTCACTCAGGTCTTACCAGCCGGGGCCCTTCAAGCTACCTGGGGCTTCCCGAGAGACCCAGGACCATGATCTGGAGCGAAAACCCAATGACAATCATATGGGCAAAAGATTTTGGCAGCCCAAATAGCGGATTGGCCCGAACGAAAAGCAGGTGGTCGAGATCTCTCCCTCTTCGCCCTGCGAACCAGCCTGTTGGACGCAAAGCTGGCATACAAGACTGAAAAGAGCGTGCTCCACTGATCCCGTCCCGTCATGTTTGCTTCTCTGGGCGCCACGGTGTGATCAAGGGCTCGTCCTCCGCGGGATTCGCAGGTTTGCCTTGACCCTCTCAAGAAGCTGCTCCCTCGTGTCACTGTCTTGTGGGCGGAGGTCTCTCTGTTGATAGTCAATCAGAAAGGTCGGAGCAGTGTCACGAGCGGTATGCGTACTGCAGCCAGCCATCGCCTCATTTCTTCTCTGGTCCACGTATCGGGTTCTCCCTTTGGGTCTTCTGGGTTGGGAAACATATCTCCGCCCCAGATCGACCAGACCCCGACAGCTGTGATCAAGCCGGTGAACGCTAGGGATATCGCTTGTCAGTACCATACGGGTTATACACCGCCGAGATGCACGGTTTGGTGTGCTGCTTGTGTCTCAGGTTGACCCACCCAAGAGCATATTCTGGGAACTGTCAGCTGATATGATTTGGCGAAACCTTGGGAACAGGATGACGTGCACTGACCTTGGACTTCATTGCATTGTCGAGTGGGGTGGGCATTTTGTAGGTGACGAGGGTCGCCGGACGTGTCGGATGGATGGTGGTGGTGAGCAAATAGGAACGGTGATGCACAGAGAGAGGTACGGCAGGGAAAGGCTCTTGAGTTATAGGATGTTTTCTACCTGCCAAGCCCACTACAGGGTGATAAAACTCTATAGAGAACACCTGTACTTATCTCCCAGTCACTCCTTTGAAACTTGAGGACGTACGAGTGAATAACAAGATCGTCTTGACTGTAATTAGTAGCTGTGGGGAGGTGACGACGCCGGGTCTAGTCCCAGTCGGGGAACTGCGCCACGCCACGTCAGCCACAATAGAGGTTGGCCTTTGCTGGCCTACACGTTGGCCTGAGTCGAGCATGTACTCCGTACTGACCTAGGTAGGTACCTAGGTACCTCTGGCAGAGCGCCCTCACCCATTGATTTTGCAAGCCAGGACCCCTGTCCACCCTCCTTGCCGCACACATTTTGCAAAATTTCACACCAACTCACCTCGACCTCCGATCGCGACGACAACTCCCAATCCTGGACAGCCCTCCAAGAACCCACTGTCAAAGAATATCAGTCAAAATGGCCCAGGAAATCAGCGACATCAAGAAGGTATGATCCAAAATCTTGTTGCCGATTTCATGGTTTCTTTGTTTGTTTTGGCTGACAATTGGCAACGACAGTTCATCGAGGTCTGCAGGCGAAAGGATGCCTCCTGTATGTTCTGATCGACACCGGCGAGAGACACTTGAACAACTGGGGGAAAAGGTTTATCTGACCAATCGATTTCTTCCAGCCGCCCGGATCAAGAAGAACAAGAAGACCTCCTTGATCAAGTTCAAGGTCCGATGCTCCAAGCACCTGTACACGCTCGCCCTGAAGGACGCCGAGAAGGCCGAGAAGCTCAAGCAGTCGCTGCCCCCCAGTACGACTCTTTCCCACCACATTGCGCGGCCGCGAGGTGACAACAACAAGGCTAACACAGAGATGCAACAACAGACCTGCAGATCAAGGAGGTCACCAAGCGCGAGAAGAAGGCTAAGTCCGCATAAGTTCGCGGTTTTTGGGTTTCTGAGGATGACGGGTTGAGCGAGGAAGGGATTCGAAAGAGGCAAAAATATGTCGATGGCGTCTGAAACAAGGAATCAAGGGCCATCTCGTCCGGGCCTGGACGGAAGGGATTCATTACTGGGCGTCTAGGGATACCTTGCAAATTGAAGCTCACCAAAGCCGCGCATGGAGGCTGTCCGAAGTAACCTCCTTGTTCGACGGACCCAACATTAAGATTGTGTGATGTGATAACAAGTCGCACTCGGGCATGTTGACAACAGGACCAGCAGACAGCAGCTTCTTGATGCGCGGCATTCAGAGGACCACCCGGTACGCCGTCGCACATCGAACCCGGTGGCTCGCAGCTGTAGCTCACGATACTCGATCTCGACAGAGCTCCCGTACCCGGCGGACCGCCCGTGTCTCAACACCTGGCACCCGGCGTGACGACTAGAACAAGACCCTTCGAATCCTCGGCTACAATGCCTTCCCGGCCTCCTCAGCCGACTACGATGGGAACGACGATCACACCCCAGTCCGCCACCCAGTCTGATGCGCGACGAGGACGCCCGCCCCCAGCTAATAGACGTCGTCCCTTGGGCGCCCTGCGCGGACCGCCAGTCGAAAATGAGGACCTACGATGCTTGGCGTGCGCGTATGCCACATCGTTCGCTGCACGCAGCGTGTACGTCCAGATGCCTTCTTATTCCGCAGACATTGTAATATCGGACAGGTTCTCGTCCCGTCGCAAGACCCAGGTCACCTCGTGAGCTGGGTGGCCCTTGATTGACACCCTGACAAGAGTGACTTGACCTCCTCCCTTGTGAATACTTTCTGGAGGGAGTTCCAGAGTTGGTGAACGAGGTGACTAATGTTAGAGTGAAGTGTGTGGGCAGTAAGCCTCATCCAAGTAATGGACCCATGAGGCAACGTGAGGTTAGTATCTGAGAGGGTGCACCAGGGACCTTGTATCAGGTTTTTATGCCTCAGTCAGTAACTTGGTAGAGCACTGGCTCATGACAAGGTCGGTACGCTGGTATATCATGGTCAAGCCCGGTCTGCAAAAGGGCCTGATACCGTCTCATGATTAGTTGGCTGTCAGTGGAGCATGAGTGCGGCTCGGGGGCCGTCTGGTAACTAACGGCTCTCTTGTGTGCCCAGTCACGGTCAATTGTTGCGTGGTATTCCACCTTTTAGGCGAGAAGGGCATCTCACGGCTGAAACTAGTGAGGGAAGGTGGAACTCAGCTTGGACAAGCCTATGCAGAGGGGACCAAACTACTCTAAGGTCGTCCCGTCTGATACAGTCAGACAACGAACACATAATAAACCCACCCCGGGTAGCGAACAGTCATTAATTACAATGAGGGTCATGTTTAGTCCGCTGGAAATAATTATCACCACGTCTCCAAAATCCCTTTCCGCTTGCTCATTGCTCGTCTACCAAGATCAGGATACCAGGTCTTCATTAGGTGAACAGTTCCGCTGCCTCCAACCCCCAGCAGCACCATCGATAGGCTGCTCATCTCATCGTTGCCAGCATATACGAAGCTAAGATAAAAGCCACAGTTAAATATTATGTACCATCAATACAGTCGCCCCGTCAAACGCCTGACACGAATCAAAATCACCACCAGACACGTTGCAAGGACCACGCGGTGCGTTGTGATGGCGTGTGTACCTCCTCGTGCCGGCAACGCACCGCTTAGTGCGACTCTACTCTCCAGAACTTCCAGCCTTCCCTTTCGCCTCCTCCCCCGTGGACACCTACGAGCTTTTCCACACCCTCGTTGCCCTCGACGTTGAGGAACTTTTCCAGGTCGATCTCCATGCCGCCCTCGTCATCCTCGTCCAGGCCGTTCTTGATGACTGCGGGGTAAAGGACGCCCACGCCGTCGCAGCCCAGCGTCGTCTCGAACTTCTCGAATCCCTCCTCTTGCAGCTGCTCCTCCAGCCGCTCGAGCTTCTCCCGTGGGGCGTCAGGCCGCAGGAGCGTGATGGAGCAGCCGCCCCCTCCGGCCCCCGTCAGTTTCGTCCAGCCGATATCCTCGTGATCGACCAGGGCCCGTACCCTCTCCAGCCTGGGATGTGAGACGCCGAGCGACAGCAGCTGCCCGTGATTTACGGTCATCAGCTCGCCCAACTTGCACAGGCTCTCCACGTTCTTGCTGTCGAAGCCATCATCCTCGATCAGCCCCTCCGCCGTCCTGGTGATCCTGTCGATGGTGTCCAGGATGCCGCCCACGAGCTTGGGGTGCGAGTCCTTGATCTTTGCGACCTTTGCGACCTCCTGCGCCGTCGAGCGTGACTGCTTGGTGTTTACCAGCAGCAGGGGAAGCTCCGGGAAGTCCCACAGCGGGCGTACCTCCGGGGCCTTGCTGTAGTCCGTCCTCTGGAACACAACGGCCTTCCCTTGGGTGGAAACTGTATTGTCCACGCCGGACGGGTTCCCGTGGATGGCCATCTCGCCCACGAATGCCCACCTGTTGATCCTCTCGACCTGCAGCCGGGCCTCCTCCTCTGGCTGGTCGGGGTGCGGCCCGGAGAGTGCTCGTAATTGGAGGAGTAGGGCCGCCGCCAGGCACACGGCGATGGAGCCACTGCTTCCAAGGCCTGCGCCGATCGGTATTGTGGACCGCAGTGTGTACGAACAGCCCGGGAACGACTGGCTGCCCAGGGATAGGAAGATGTACAAGAACGCAAGGGCAGAGTTCCGGTGGATCTTGCGCACGGCACCGGGCTGGTCAGGGGATATGTCAGCCAGGTGAGGCTGGATCGCAGCAATCAAGTCCGGGTCGAGGCAGGTAACGAGGTCGTAGTAGTTCTTCTTCTTGGAGGGGTGGGAGAATGCTGCCCACGGAAGCTGGTCGATGTCCCACGTGTGCGACATGTCCACGTCCGGGAAGATCAGGGACACGGTTCGTTTTGATTTCGACAGAGTGGTGACCAGGAGATATGACCGTAAAGAAGTCGCCGCAGCAATGGCCGCCTACGAGGCATAAAGGGTCAGCGGGTTACGGTGGTAGGTTTGCGCAAGCAGTCCCACTGGTGTGCGGAACCCATGAGCCGGGGCGCGCTCACCTTGCCGTGGACGACGGCATGCTCGCCGAACACAATGACCTTGCCAGGAGCAGAGACCATGAAGGCGGGCATCATGGGGCTGGAAAGCTTGCGGGAAGCCTTTTTCAGGTGCGACGAGTTCCCATTGGCGTGAGGCTGGGCCACGCCGTTGCCATTGGCGTGCTGGGTGTCGTTGACGTGCGCCATGGCTGCAGGTAGGTGATGTGGTGTGCCGCGTTGCGTCGAGGTCGCGCAACGCACCTGGTGTGCGATTGAGCACGAGTTCTTGAGGGTTGCCGGCGTGTAGACCAGGTGGACACGGTCGACGTGCAGCAGGTGGATCGCGAAGAGAGTGGAGAGCGGTGTTGGTAGGTGGATATTGAAAGGTCAAGGCGAGCCGAGTCGAGAGCCGGGAAGGTCAAGCTCTGGCCGGAGCATGGGGTAGGTCCGGACCGCTGGTCGAAAAGGGCAACACAGGGAGAAAAGGGGCGGCATCAAACACTGGTACGAGCACGGCGAGCTAGGTGATGGATATAGGCTACCGTCGTCCATGGTGGTGGTGGTGGGAGCGTAGATGGCGGAACTGTAAATTGACATGGACGAGCTGGGCCCCTGCCGACTCAGTCTGGTTTTACTTTGTTGGGAGGAAAACGTGGCACAGCATTCGGACCACCGAATATGGTGACTTGTTGCAGGGGCGTGTCATGGTCTTCGGCGTTGCCTTCATTGGCCCCTCCAAGAAGTGCGTGCGTATGCTGCGCTGTGCTATGCTGCGCAGTCCATCGCTCGCCCCAGCCTTGTCCCCCCGTCCGCTGTGCTCATGTCGCCCCTCAGGACCCCGGTTCTTGAAGTCGCACGCCAAGATACTGACTGCATGCAGAGTTGTAGCAGGCATACGTACTAGTTGGTGTTTATTATTTATTCAGTACGCAGGAGGGATTTGCCCGTCAGCCCACCTCGATGGTCCCGGGTAGGTATACCTAGGTAGGATATGCAGCTCGGCAGGGTCGGATGCAGGGACCAGCAGGCCAGGGCATCCTTTTGGCTGCTGTGCAGCACTGACATGCCTGGGCCTATGCGGAAAACCCCAAGTAAATCGGATATCCCTCAGTGCAGGTAATCTCGCTGGGAAACGCTCAGAAAGCCAAGTGCCAATGGATCAGAGTCAAATGCAGTACTCCGTAACGCTAACTGGCCTACAGCCCTGACCTCGCCTGTTCAGTTAAAGCGGCAAGATGATGCTCCGGACTCCCAGCAGGCTGAGCAGCCGGAGGGATACCTGGGCGAGAGCATCTGACTTGGCGACGATGAAGGCCAAACCTTGAACTGTCTGCCGTCTACATACAACGCGGCCAGACGGCCCGGCTGCTCGACCGTCACACACGAGCGCACAAGCGCACACCGAGCGGCTCAGACCTTGCAATGGCAGCCCATCAGCAACAAACACATGTGGCCGCTGTACAAGTCCGTTCAGGTTTATCATGCGATTGTGACGCTGACCCGTCCCGTCACACCGCGCATCCGTCTGGGAGGTACGTACAGTAAAGTACAAAGGTGTACCTGGCACTTGTGCTGGCCTCCAAGTCAATGTTTGCACCAGTACCGTGTGCATTCCGGTCAGTGGGCCAGACGACATGTTGGCGTCGCGCATGGCATTGTTCTCTGGTATTGTTTGATCAAAAGTGCTATGCCACACTCCCAACGTCTGCCCCGCAGGGGACACCAGCCGGCGTGGCTATGGGCGTGTGGTGGGGAACTCTCTGCTTGCAGTCAAGCCTTGGAACCTTGTTATCACACGGTGCCTGTGACGAGCTGCAGCCCCAGCACTTGACTGTCCATGTGAGCAACCATGCCGCCCAAATCAAAAGCCCCGCCGAGACCAAAGGAACAAGAATGTGAGAAGACTGTTTCCCATCCTCCCTTGTCGTGTGTCTGCTTCTGCACCCGGAACAAAATCCAGCCCCATCAATGATATCGCACATCGTCCCACCCGTCCCGCCGCGTCGCGTCTTACTGACAGCTGCCCTGCGTAGCGACGCCTGTGGATGGCGAGCCTCCCAAGACTGTCTACGACCGCAGTTCCCATATATACAGCCAAGGCCACCCTTACGCCTCTGCCCTCGCTGCCCGAGGCCCCAGTGGCCTCTCCCCTTCCGACCGGACCCTCTGGGCCAGCGCACATTTCGCACGCACACCCGCCCTCCTCAAACGCCTAGGCAACAAGTCCCAACGAGACGTTTGGAAGTGCGTGAATGAAGCCGGTGGGCTTCCGCTGAGAGCAGTCAAGCACGCCCGTCCAGGAGGTGTGGGCGCAACTCCTGCCGCTCAAACTACCAGCGGGGGAACCCCACCCGGACAACAGGGCTTCACCTGGGGCACCGACAGATTCGGCGCGGACCTCGGGGACACGACCCTTGAGCAGCTGGGCAAGAGGAGCGAGAGGGCCCTGCAGCTCTCCGCGTTGGAAATACAGCACAGCGCCTTCCTGGAGAAGAAGGAACGGGAGAAGGGGGGGTGGCTCGATTCCAAGACCAACGAGGCCGTCACCGTGACGGCAGCCGAGATCGACGAGGAGAAACTGCGCAGACGCGAGATCGCGAGGCTCAGGATGGAACTGTACGGCCAGCGGACGGGTGCGTACGCGGGGGATCCCGCCTGGGACGACATCATACCGATGCCCATTGAGGAGCCCGAGGGTGCTCTCGCCGCCATCGCCTACCCAGAGGAATATGCAGAAGGTATGTATTGAGCCACTCGCGAAGCCCCCTGGATGAAACGCTGAGAGGCCGTAGCAATTTCCTACCTGCGAGCTGTCATGGACAAGAAGGAATACTCCCCGCGCTGCCTGCGGCTGACGGAGCATATCATCTCCATGAACCCAGCTCACTATACCGTATGGCTGTACCGCTTCTCAATCGTACAAGGCATGCAGGTCCCGGTCCCAGATGAGATCGAATGGCTCAACGAGGTCTCGCTCGAGAACCTCAAGAACTACCAGATCTGGCACCACAGGAGGCTCCTCATGGATTATTACTACCCTTCGATCGAGTCAGACCCGGATGAGAAGGCCAAGCTGGCCGAATCCGAAGAGGCTTTCCTGGCGCAGATCCTCGCCGAAGACACAAAGAACTATCACGTCTGGTCGTACAGGCAGTACCTCGTCCCCAAGCTGGGCCTCTTCGGGGGGCCGGAGCTCAGGGCCATGGAGGCCATGGTCGACGACGACGTCCGCAACAACTCGGCCTGGTCGCACCGCTTCTTCGTCGTCTTCTCCGACCCCGCCCACACCACCCCCGGCAGCCTGTCCACGGAGCACGACCCCAGGGTCCCCGCGGACATCATAGACCGCGAGGTCAAGTACGCCCAGGACAAGATCCTGCTGGCTCCCCAGAACCAGAGCCCCTGGAACTACCTTCGCGGCGTGCTGGTGAAGGGGGGCCGCGGGGTGGGCACGCTGCAGGATCTCGCAGAGCGCTTCGTCAGCGAGGTGGGGGTCGAGGGCAGCGAGATGGTCACCAGCTCGCACGCCTTAGAGCTGCTAGCTGATATCTACGCCGAGCAGGGGGAGGCTGACAAGGCGGACTTGTGCCTGAGGCGCCTGAGCGAGAAGTGGGACCGGATTAGACTTGGTTACTGGGAGTGGAAGAGGGCATCGCTCAAGAGCAACTAGGCATGCACGGGTCTACCCGGGGAAAAGGAATCTAGGCATATGCATTGAACCGAGCATCTAGGGGTGTCCCCCTTATGCTGTACGAGTTCATGGGATCATGATAGATAACTGCCTAGGCGGACAAAGCATTGCTACACCATAGGGGCTCCGAAAGAGAAATTGTGGAGGTTTCAGACACGCTGAAGATGCCGTGAAAACGGCGCTGAGTCCAGTGATATAGTATTGGCTTATGATCCGCCTCGAGCTGCGCCTGTGTTGAAAATGAGTGTTGCGAATCACACATTGATTTTTCTCCGGCGGTGGTGTTCAAAGAAACTATCAACTGGAAGTTGCTCTGATGCAACTTCCCTAAATACTACAGTGTCCTTTGTTGTCGGAGACAGGCAGCAGTGGGCAACTATTCAGTTGCCTAAGGGAGGAAATGTCTGGAAGCATCTGTTTCCAACAGCCTGTCCTCATTCTTGTGGCTACCATCTTCCATTAAACAACCATGACCGCGTTCGGTGCTGATCAAGCCTAACCGTTGGTTGGCAGTCAAATCTTGTCACTTTTCCTTGCCCATCGAGAAGCCAATCACAGCCACTGCCGCCCTCTCCATCCATCGGCCCCGCCATCATCGGCCGACTCCCACGGAAGGCCTCGGCGACACTGGGTGGTTCCAGGGATTCGCACTCAGTGTTGGCCTTCCCGCATACTTCGAGTCTTTTGCCGCAAATGCAAAGGCTTTCCCCTTTTCGGGGCTCGCGCCTGCGGCCTTCTTCTTCAGAGCCGCTCGGCCCCAGCTGTACCGGCTTCCTTTGTCTCCAGGACGGTACCCGCGAGCGATCCTTGGAGCCCAGTCCGGCGGCCCGCGGTGCAGATGAAGCGCCTCGCATGCCAGGGTGACTTGGCGCTGCCACCTACCACATGCGCACCCACCCGTTGCCGGAGCTGCGCCGGGACTGCAGGGGAAAGACGCCGCCCTCGAGCGCCGCGCGACTGGGGAACCGGCCGTAGCTGAAGCCCTGGCGGTAGCCGTGGGGCCTGTTCCTGCCCCCGGCCGCCCACGGCCGCAAGGGCAAGCCCGCGTAAGTCCCAGTAGAGCCTTCTCCCTCCGTAGGGTAGTATCCTGCAGCGCCGCCCTGCTAGAGCGTCCTGTAGTTCTGCGAGGAGATGAGGAACTTCTTTGCGTTTCGCGGCGGGTTCCGGCGGCCCACGACGTCCCAGTTGGGGACGAGCACGAAGACGTCGTGGAATCGCACGTGCTGCGCGTCAGGGGGCGTGCCGAAGTGGACGGTACCCGACACGGTCACGAGCATCGAGATGCGGGCGCCAGTGCGGTCGGGCCCCTTCTCCAGGATGATCTCCGGGCAGGCGAGGCCGTAGTCGTTGTTGAGCACCTGGGCGTCGTGGCTGAGGACCTCGTAGCGGACCCTGGTCCTCGGGGCGTTCTTGGGGTTGCTGTCGGGCTGGATGCCGTTGGCGCCCGCGGCGGGGCGGCGCTGGTTCTCGAGGAGGGTCTCGTATTCGGTAGGGTGGCTCAGGTGCAGGCCGTTAATGGTGACGTCGGCGGTGATGCCTGCGTCGGCGTATCTGGGCGACGAGTTAACGTAGTAGGGCGCGATGGAGCGGGAGCTGTTGAGGTCCTCGTAGTACCAGCTCACGAAGCTGTCTGCTCCCTGGCTGGAGACCCTGACCTCGGTTTCCTGGCTGGGGTACGCCATCGCGGGGTGAATTCGATGGATAAAGAGTGGTGGTCGTGGTCAGGTTTCTGGAAAGTAGTCTGGTCGACCTTTGAGTTTGTGGTGTTCTCGGGTCAGTCAGGCACTCAGCGATGTGCGACAGAGTCAAGACTTGGGGCTTGGTGGTTGTGGTCGAATGATAAAGTGAGCCAAAAAGTTGGCGAGGGTCTTGGTGAGGTTCACCATTTATACTCTAGAGGCTGGACAGTGCGGCGCATTGTTACGGAAGCCTGGGGGGCAGCGAGCTCTCTCGACCCCACAGTTATCCGCTTGTCAACTAGCACTTTGCTTATCGATTAAGCTCTCTCTGCCCAATTTACATAGCTCTCACCTTTTTGTTGCTGCAGTGCCTCCTCACCACTCTCATTTGCATCAAGTGCCTTTCTTGCTGGTAAACTCAGCCCGTCTTATCCCTGGCAGGCATGCGATGACCACATATGGACCGAATTCTCTCTCGTCCGGCTAGCAGGCTCAGAAGTCTCCAGTCAGCCTGCCGGTACAATGGGCTTCTCAGGTCATCAAGAGCCCGAGCGTATGCCACCACGCCGGCATCACAGCCCGCAGCGGAGGCTAACGGGCTTGTGAATGATGCCAGCTCAAAACCATACTATGTGACAACACCGATTTTCTACGTCAACGCCGCGCCACACATCGGTCACATGTATAGCATGATCCTGGCCGACGTGCTAAAAAGATGGCACAAGCTGAAAGGTCGACAATCCCTCCTCCTCACGGGCACAGATGAGCATGGCATGAAGGTGCAGCAGGCTGCCGAGAACCACGATACTCCCCCCAAGGAGTGGTGCGACATCCAGGCCGACAAGTTCAGGCAGCTGGCAGCAAAGGCAAACCTCGCAAATGACTTCTTCATCCGGACAACGGACGAGGACCACAAGGAGGCCGTCCGGCACTTTTGGTTCTTGCTCAAGGACAAGGGGCTGGTTTACGAGTCAAAGCACGAAGGCTGGTACTGTGTGAGCGACGAGACTTTCTATCCTGAGTCCATGCTTGACAGGAAGGTTAATCCATTGACCGGTGAGGTGTCGCTGGCGTCCGTCGAGAGCGGCAACTCGGTGGAATGGACCCAAGAGAAAAACTACCACTTCCGAATGTCTGCCCTGAAGGACCAGCTTCTCCGGTTCTACCAAGAAAACCCCGACTTCATTGTTCCTAGGTCAAGGATGCGGGAGGTTGTGCAATGGGTCCGGAACAACCTAGAGGACCTCTCGATATCGCGACCATCCAGCCGACTGAACTGGGGTATCCGCGTGCCGGGCGACGATACCCAGACCATCTACGTCTGGGTGGATGCTTTAATCAACTACTTGACAAAGGCCGGCTTCCCGAACTGGGCGCCAGGCAAGGAGACCGCGGGTGGTTGGCCTGCCGACGTCCACGTCATTGGGAAAGACATAGTCCGGTTCCATGGCGTGTACTGGCCAGCACTCCTGCTGGCAGTCGGGATGAGCCCGCCAAAGAAGCTATTGAGCCATGCTCACTGGACCATGAATGGCAGGAAGATGTCCAAGTCTCTGGGAAATGTCGTCAACCCCTACTACGCCATCGACCGGTGGGGCGTTGATACAATGAGGTTCTTCATGATGCTCGACGGCGGGATCGAGAACGATGCCAACTACGACAACGAAATTATCGTACAGAGATATAAGAAGGTGTTGGCTGGGACCTTTGGCAATCTATTAAGCCGGATCACCCGGAGCAAGGCTTGGAATGTGAGGGAAAGCGTGCAGGCTGCGGCGATGCCGACAGACTCTTTGCATCTGCCAGAGGTGGACAAGCAGACTGCAGCCTTGTTCGAAGCCGAGGAGGCCAAGATAGACGCCCTGTACGGTGAGATGGACGCACTGATGGAAGTGCCGGATCCTAGACGGGCGCTGGTGGTGCTCAACGACGCCGGATTTAGGGTAAGTCCAGCCATGTCCGCATCCTCATCGCTGTTGCCGATCCGCGTGGGACTAACGAGCCGAGTAGGCCAACAAATTCATCACCGAAATGGCACCATGGGCCATGGCGAGAGGCATCGAGGAAAAGAGCCCGGAAGAACAGAAAACGCTGAGCACCTCGATTTCACGGACAATCTACATCATGGCCGAGAACCTCCGAAACATGGGCATCCTGCTGCAGCCATACATGCCCGAAAAGGCACAGCATCTGCTGGACGTGCTGGGCGTGCCGGTGGAGAATAGGACCTTCAAGTATTGTGGCTTTGGAAAGGATGCCGATTACGGGGTGCCCATGAGGCATCCCGGCAAGACTGCTCACGAGAGCCTGTTTCCCCCGCTTGATGTTGAGAATTAAAACCCGACCAAGTCATCACCACGGCTACGGCAGCGAAATTGGAGTCTTAAAATAATAAAAAAACCGGCCACGTCATTGACTCGACTGTGTTGTATATAGAGCCGTAAGCATATGCACAACAGAAGATGCTTAGAGGAGACTGCAGGCCATGCAAGTGCCCTCGCCGTCAAGATGTGGCCTGGCGCGGTCTGTTGCCCCTCCGGCGCCGACCGGCCAAAATCTTGGATGGGACCAGTCTGCTGCTTGGTTGCTGCATACAGCAGTTGAATTTTCGCCGCTCGACCACTCCTCCAATTACGCCATCCCCTTCACAATCCATCATGAGGGTCAATGAGAATATCGGTAAACATCTTGGTTCCTCCACGTGCACTGTACAACAGAACGGTCTGAACTGAGAATCTGGGGCCAGCAATATCAAATCCTGGGCGTGTGCTCCTCGTCCCCTACGACCGGCATCATGTCCCAACATATCACATCTGGATGGCCGATCCCGTGAGAAGAGACCTAGGTACCCGACATGTCGAGATGCCGATGCTAACTATGGAGCCAGGCCATCCAAGAGGCGACGGCGTCGGAGCCGCTGACTATGGAGGAAGAATATGAGAACCAGGAGTCATGGCGCGAGTCCAACGACAAGCTGACTTTCATCCTCTGCAAACCAGTCGCCATCAGCACTACCGACCCGTCTGTCCAGGCAGGAGATGTAGACAGCCCTGACAAGATGATAGGAGACGTCAATTTCTTCCTCTACCCCTGGGATGACGAAGAGGACGATGGGTCCGATCGCCCTAGCTCCTGCGTCGGGGAGATCGACATTATGCTCGCATCGCAGCATGACCGCGGCAAGGGCCTGGGCAAGGCCGCTGTGTCAACCTTTCTGCACTACATCTGGTTAAACCAGGCGGCCATCCTGCGCGAATACCAGCCCAGGGCCCGGCCTGAGCTCAAGTCCCTGATGGCCAAGATCAAGGCGACCAACGCGCACAGCATCGCCCTCTTCAAGGGGCTGGGATTCGAGCAGGAGGGCGATGTCAACTACTTTGGGGAGGTCAAACTCGTGCTGCGCGATCTCGCCCGCCTGGCCACGCCCCCAGATGGATACAGAGTGCTGGGCTTCAAGCGGCCGGTCAATTGATCCACCTGTATTGTCTAACGGCTAGGAAGACCAACCATCTAAGCTTCGCTGAGGCCAAACCCTCCATTTGGAGTCCTTCTTTTCTCGGTCCGGGCTTGGCTGCTCCGCCTCCCCACTGCCTGCGGACTCGGCCCAGTGTTGAGCTGGGTCGACCTCCTCCATCTTCTTGCCAACCTCCGACGCGAAGTCGTTCAGCTTCTGAACGTCGCCGGTTGGTGTGCGAGGGACGCCGTCCTTCTTGGACTTATCCTCGCTCGCAAAGGCCCTTGCAGGCGTATGGGATATGACTGCCAAGCTGTCAGTTTCTGGCGACCCGGGGCTCATACTCGTTTGTCACCTGGGGCGAGGTTGATGCGGAACTGGGAGCATTACCTGCTGACCGAGGCGGTACAGCGCTGCAAACGGATGACGAGGGCGTCGCAGCGGCGGCGCGCTTGATAATTGTATACAGACCTGCCATGCTTTGATATGGGCAAGATAGTGCTGTTGAATTTCAATGCGGTCTTGACCACTGTCTACACCAATAGCTGGAGGCGCGTGCGGGAACTGTTCTTGCCTGAGACATGGCAGACGAGCACAATGGGCTACTTGTACCGATTTCAACTGCCTGCAGTGACTGCAACATCAGGTATTATCGACTTCAAAGTCACCCCCCATCATTTGCATATCACAGGCACCCCCGTCCCCACAAATATTCCCAGCCAGCTCTGGCAGCCTACAGCTCACAGTGAACCAGACCACTGATCTATGGCATATTTCGTAGGTAGATATAGACCCTTTCCGTTGTGTCATCTACCTAGGCGCTATAGGATTGCTCCCTTGGCTCCTGCGACTGTTGGGGAAACATTCGGCACGGTGTCCACCTAGATGCTCCTGCTCTTCTGCATGTGTTGTCTCGAATACTAGCAGGCCTGGGTAGCAGGAGCATCATAGGGGCTGGGTAAATCCGACCGCGGAGCCTCAAGCTGGTCAATTATGTACAGCCAAGACTTTGGATAGGACCGAATTAACGCCATGAGCTGCTACTTCTGTCATAGACCGAACTGATTCCTGTACTTCTCCAGCATTTCGAGACTTATGTTCGAACCGCCGCAGACAACCACCACGACATTCTTTTGCGCCCATTCCTGATCCGAGAGGCCTATCCCAAGGTGCTTCCTGAGATCCCCGTTGTACTATGAGAGTCAGTCAGACGGTCCCAACCACTGACAATGTATGAGAGAAGTGGAGTGCCTCGGCTTCGAGCCCCTTCCGAGAGCCACCTAAAGTTGGGCCAGTCTAGAATCACTCACCACAGTAGCAATCGTTGCGCTGCACGCACTTTCCACCAATATCCTGGCGTGGTCCAAGAATTTGACCATGGCATCGACAGCTTCCTTGTCCGAGACGACCGCGCTGATCAGGTCACCTCGCGCCCGCTCCACCCAGGCAAACGCCTGCTCCGCCACTCTCGTCGCACCGAGGGACGTCGCGATGGTAGTGATACCCGGGAGCGTCACCAGCTCTCCTGCCCTGACGCTGGCGTTGAGGCTGTCGCCGCCTTCCGTCTCCACGGCCAAGACCCTTGGGCTCCCGTAGCCCGAGTCCTTGAGCTTCTGCACCCCCTGCATTACGCCGCACATGAGCCCGCCCCCTCCGACGCTGCAGATGATAGCATCCATCTGCTCGCCAAAAGACTGAGACATCTGCACCTTGAGCTCGTCGACCAGGGTCGCATTACCATCCCAGACGTCCCGGTGGTCGAACGGAGGCACGTACACGGCTCTCGAGCCCGGGTGGCTCCCCTCAAACTCCGGGATGGCGACCTCACGCAGGTACCGGTCTGCGGCTGCCCAATTCTCCCCAACCTGGACCACTTCGGCGCCCAGGTCGCGGAGCCTGCTGATCATGAGCTGTGAGGTGCTCATGGGCACGATGACCGTGGCCGACCGGCCGAGGGTCACAGCTGCTGTTGCGCAAGCCAGCCCGGCGTTGCCGCCCGACGAGGAGTAGAAGTGGACGTCCTCGGCCGAGGTCGACGGCGAGTTTATCGACTCGATGGCGCGGACCATGAGGTTGCCTATCCCGCGAGACTTGAAGGAGCCCGAGGGCTGCAGATTCTCAAGTTTCAGGTAGATTTTGCTGTCGAGGATGGTCAGGACATGCATGCCCTTACTGCGGAGGGTTCATACTGACCAGCCAGCCACCCGAGTCAAGGGTGCCGAGCAGACGCATGGTGTTTCAATCCACGGCCTTGGTGGTTGCTTTGGGACCGATCCCATCCTGGAGCTGTTTACCTCCGCTCAGGGCAGGTGGCTGTCTTCTCAACGATGATCTGGTGCCATCCACACAGTGGTCGCGCCCTCTTTTATGCGCAAACGCCCAATGCTTCGCAGGCAGGATATCGGCGGCTCAGGCAGGATTCGGCATAAAAGTATGACAACCTCGTTGGAATTGGTTGGCGGCGGAAGGGAGGCAGGCCGGCGCGGTAGGGTTATGATTGTGCAGTCGAGCAGGCGTGTCGGGGTATGAGTTATATAAAGCGACAGACCTTTGGCGATCCGTCCTGGGCAGGTGACGATCCTCGACGCGAAGGAAGTCACAGCGGGGTCAAGCGGCTGATATGGGATAGATACTTATACAGATCACGGCAACCTGAGGAACGCTCAAGTTCGACTGACGGTGGCCATGCGCAGATGCGCGTGCCTCGGCACCGAACCGGCCGCATGCACGGAGCGGGAGCGGAGCGGCAGGGGCCGCATTGGCGGGTCCCGAGGCTGGGGCCTGTCGTTATTTATATATCAATTCCAATTCCAATTCCAATTCCAATTCCGCAGCAGCCACAACATCCTCCTCTTCACAGCAAGGCCAACTCTTTGCTTAATTTTACAATTTCACAGGCAAGGCACATATCCTGGGGCAAGGGTCCTTTGTATTGGTGGAGGAGATTTAAACCTGCCTTTGAAGAATCTCTCTACTTGGTAACTTGGGCGAAGCCATGGGCCCCTCTGGTGCTGAGAGGATCATTGTGATAACTCGGTTTTATGATACACATTGGACGAGGCGTGAGCGCCCAGGGCTCATGAGTTATTAAAAATGAACATAATGGGGTTGTTATAGGAGTTGCCCTCTGAGTGCCATCATCAAGACCTTATGTACTGCACGTCAAGTTGAGTGGAAATGCCCCCTTGTTGATAAGTGCTCATATGCAGTATGCTTATCATAATGCGTGCCTCCCAAAGTACTCTGAGTGAGCTGCTTCTCGTTACCCGGTTGAAGCCCCGGAGGGTCATCGTCGAGCTAGTTGTCGTACCTATGTTGCTTCCCTCTGCCCCGTAGTTGTGACCAAACCCGGCCCCCCCCCCCCTTTACCTTGCACAAGCATACTGCCTTAGAAGCTGTCACGACGTTGTCGTTCTTAAAATCACAACACTCATTAAGTTAGGCTTTATTGAGTCCTGCCCTCACCCTGCACCTTGCTCCAGAAATCACTGGACTTTGGTCCCTCAGTGCTGCCAGCTTTCCGTTGACTTTTCTCTCACTTTGTCTCCTGCTTGCATCCGTCTTCCGCCGGGCTTTGCCCAGACTTTCGCCCCGTTTCTCCCCTGATTCTGAATCCCGCCGGCACTCCTTCCTTCTCTGGCAGGTACTGCCCTGCCCCAACTGGCCTTGGTCTGTATGGTGCGGTCTGATTGATCCCTTAGATGCCATCACCAAAGCCCCTGTTTATCCGAGTTGACGACAACACACAGAGCAGTCACACATCCCCTATGCTTTGCCCTGCTCGGGACCACTGCCGAGCTTCGCAGGCAAGCCACTGCTGTTGAGACATCACACCTCAACAGCGAGCTCATCTCCCAATTCCGAAGACAACACGCGTCCCCCCCCCCCAATCATCTCTCCATGCTTGTTGGTCATACATCCGAATTTGCCAAAACTTGATACCACAAGTGAGTAACCCCTATTTCCCCTATCATCCATGGAACATCATCATGCAGCGACTGCCATCAGGAAAGCTAACTGCTCATGCAATCAGCCAGTCCACATTACCATGCGTCCTTTTCAGGCTTCCAACCGGAAGGGCGGAAGCAGACTGAATGGAGGAGGGCGGGTTGAAACTGAGCGTTCCTTTACAGGCAGGGCGAGGGCAACCCCGTCCAACGCACCGTCTCCTGCCTCCGTTTCCCTCTCCGGCCTTCTTCGCAAGCGGCCCAGCGACAGCCCAGTGGATGGCAGCCCCACCAGAAAACGCCGCAAGCTCTCCGATGCCAAACCAGGCCCTTCACTCCAGGTAAGCGACTGTATTGGTGGTAGCGGTTCCTCTGGACCTGGCCAGCGCACGCCGGTGATCGACCTCACGGGCGAGCCCGATGACGACGCTCCCCAAGCCGATTCGTCTGATCTCAAGAGGCGTTTTGAGCGCAGTGGCACCACGATTATTGGTTCTCCCATATGCAAGGTTCAAAGTGGCCTTCGTTACAGCCGTAATCGCCCACTGTCGCCTTCTACGCCTGCTCCTGGCGCCGGAAAGAAGATTGCGTTCATCGATCTGTCTCATATTGATGACTCCGAGGATGATTCCCTCGGTGGTCCAGTCTCCCCATCGGGCACAAGACGTGGCAAGACCGCGCAGCATGGGGCCGCCGCCGAGGTCATGGACTTCGCCGTTCAGAAGCCGGCGGTTCCAGGACTACTTTTCGACCGAAAGCGCCAACGACCTGATCCCCAGCACGAAGGTGCTCATCGAGCTGGCTCGGCTCAGAAGAAGGGTGTGAGACCGTGGGTTTCTCCGTTTGTTCCAATGTCTGGAACGGAGCCTCGACCCGATCCGATCACGTACGGATCCCCAGGAGCGTCCAACAGTGTGATATCTCCTATCAAGTCTGCATCCCCGCCAGACGACACAAAGAAGGCCTTCATCGCCAGCAGATCGCACTTCGGCGTTCAGAACGGTCAAGACGACCCCTTCCAGCCGCGACGACGCTACGATCCTGTGCTGCGACTCCGAGCACAGATTCCTGGCCATGACACTCGAAATGTCAGCAGCGAGTCCAGGAATAAACACGAGAAGAGGGAGATAGAGGGAATGATCGAAGCAGGCCCTAATGGAATCGACGCCGATATTGACGAGAGTCTAAACCTTCCCAAGCTCGACTTTCCAGTGCGAAGACCCGTAACCCCGAAGCGGCCCAGCCTCGTCCTGGATATCGAACGCGCCAACGACATTGGAAAGGAGCTTCTGCCGCCGACACCGCGCTCCTCACGTCAGAAGCATTCCAAGGTCGTCATCCTGAGGGCAAAACCGGACTCACTGCGCGCTGTCGCCGAGCGACGCGTCCAGCGCCCCGACATCCCGCTGGGCGAATGCTTCTTGCTGACGATGCTGCCCGCCGAGGTCCAAGAGTGGATCTTCGGGTACCTGCTTCTCGCCGAAGACCCGATCCAGGTGCTTCACGGCTGGGCCAAGCTATACCAACGGCAGCGATCCAACCTACATCCAGCCATCCTGTCGACCTGTCGGGAGATATACAACAGGGCCGCTCCGATCTTGTACAGCCGCAACGTGTTCCGGTACATGGTGCGCGACCGCCCCCAGGCGGTTGAGTCCCCGTCGTTCGCGCAAGACATCAACGTCGCGAGATACACGCCCCTCTTCCGCTGGCTCGAGCTCAAGATCGAGCGGTCCCGCACGGGGCACGCCTACTGCACCTCGCTAGCCAACGCCATCCGGCTCTTGAACAGGCACGGCGCCGACCTCCACACCCTGGTGCTTGACGTGTCGCCCTCGGTGGAGGGTGATACCTTGTCGACAGTCGGCTACTTTTACCGGAATGGCGAGATCGTTGAGGCCCTCAAGGCCCTGAAGACCTGTTTCATCGAGGTGCGCGTCTTTACCCCAAAGACCGAGGATGAGCCGGCCACCAGCCTGCGCCGCAAGCTGGACATGCGCACCGAGCTATGCCACTGGGAGCAGCAGCCGGGCCAGCCACCCAGTATGCAGCTCGACGACCTGAGTGACATGATCACTCGCGCGTGTATAAGCCCTTCGAATGTCATCGCAGACGGCTCATTTGAGGAATTTGAGGTTGTGCCTCACCAGAACGAGCGTCGAGCCCGCCCGGTGACCATCACTTACAACAATGAGGACGACGACGACGACGACGACGTCGTCGTCGAAGACGATGACGATGGCGAGGATGATGACGACAGCAGCGACTTTTGCGGTTGAGTATCCATCGAGGGCGACTCCCTTGCCCCGGCGTCAACGTTGGATAGGGGTGTTGTGTTTTGCGCATTGTCGTTGCGACCAGGGCGTAGAAGTTGCTTCGATAAGTGACGGTCATCATCACAACAGGTAGATTGGATTGATAAAAAAAAAGTCAAGGGGAGAGCCGGATACCCAATGGAAACACCATGGGACGGGGGCTGCGATACGGGGTGTGGAAAGCTGTTTCGAGAGGTGGACGGTCATCATGGCGACACGTGGATTGTTGAACAAAAAAGCCGAAGGGGAGCGCCACAGAGCTAATGCTTAGTGAAGAGCGCAGTCGACACCTTTCGACGGGGTTAATGGATGGCTCACAAAACGTGGGCACGCAAATAGGGAACCCCACTCACCGCTGTATGTAACATATTCACCTCAAAGCACCCCTTCACATAGTGCCTGCGTTTTTCTTCCTCGTGTACATAGACACGTACAGGATATCTCCTGTAAAACAACCTCCAGCTAGGTAGCCCCGTACGGGGCAGTCTTCCATGGGAAGGGTTGCGTATGCGATCACAATAACGCCGGGAACGTCGCCTGATAATCAAATGGCAACATCGATTGGCCCCCTTTGCTCATTCGGAACCATTATTCCATCTTTTTGTCATTGGTACCATGATGCCATACCTTCCCGAGCAAAATACAAGCTACTTGTGATTTTCCTCCCGCCGGTCGCACTGCCTATTCCTCCAGATGATTATAGTTCAGATCCATTTTGAGACGGATAAGACGTCTATGACGCTGAAATTTTGACACGTGACACCTCCAGTGTCTCGGTATCAAGCAGCACTAGCTCCTTGGACTCGGAGAACGACGGAACTGCAACAAGGCGGACCGCCTGTCCTTCCGGGCCTGTGATGACTTTCGTATCGAATCCGGGCTGGCACCCCACGAAGTAGACATGAGGGCATTCATTCATCACGAAGGGGTCATCATCTTGGAATGGGTAGCTCCCTGTTCATTCGGTCAGCGATAGCCCATGACGGTGGAGGAAATCCCGAGGCCGGTAAGGGACTCACATAATGTGTCCGGCGCGGTTGGCGCGCTGCACCGCCAGCGGCACATGGCCTCCATCATCCCGATCCTGTCCTCGCTGTCGATGTACTTGTAAAGGTCGTCCACGTTCTGCCCGCCCGTGCCGAGCACCCTCCACCCATCCAGCTCTCCCTCCCACGGATTGGTCACAGGGTCGAGCCATCCCTTGTCCTTGGAATTGGGCACCGCCGTGAATGCCCGGGACCGCGGGAACATGGCCGTGTGTATTGGCTGCTGGGGGAAGCTGGCGTTGGCCGGGTCGTGCTCTCCGGGGAGTATGGTGACTGGCATGGAGGGCAGCAGCTCGGCCAGGAACTCATCCAGGAGTTGTGAGGGCAGCGGGTTGTATGAGCTAGCGTCGTAGCCGTACTTCTTCTGCGCGGCCTTCTTCTCCCCCGCGGACTCGCCGAATCGGGGGTTCGCAGCGGCGATGGAGTTGCCTGCGATGATCAGGCGACTGATGTGAGACAGCTCTGCCTGCGCGCCGGGGTCCAGGGCCTCGCCGAGCAGGTACTCGAGAAGGAGATTCAGCTCCACTGCGTACGAGGTGTCGTCACCAGAAAAGTTGAGACCCGAAATGATGGCAACCTTGCCCCCACTGCCTGGGGGTGCTGCGTCTGTCATCTCGGCGTCCTCCGTCTTCACGGCCTTCTTCCCATTGGCCAAGCCCTTCGCATCCTTCGTCGGCAGCTCCGACAGTGCCCACCGTTCCGGCTGGGGCGGCAGGTCCGCGAACTTGACATCGACGACCTCAAAGTCCCCATTTGCGTTCTCCGTCCCCACGACGGCGATGATGCAGCCCGTGACGAGCATGACGGACCGCAGTTTGTCGCCCGTCAGCCGGATGCGGCCCGAGTCGTCCTCGAGCATGACGGCGTCGTGCTCGTCGCCGCCGTAGTACTTTGCGACCGAGGTTGGCGCCGAGATCCAGCGGTCCTTGGACACGTCGTCCAGGATGTTGGGCTTGAGTGACATGTCGACGTACACGGTCCCGGCCACCCAGCAAAGCTCGCCCTGGCGCACGTCCAGCACGCGGTCCGCCCTCCTGGCCGTCTCGCCGCCGATGACGGTACCCTCCCACGCGGCCTCCGCGGCCTTCTCCGCGGCCGGCTTGATCTTGGTCAAGCGGAGGAAGTACGTGTCCGCATACTGCTGCTGGTAGCTGCGGCCCTTCTCGAGCTTGAAGGTGTCGAGAGGCTTATATGTGGACTGGATGCGCTCAAGGGGCGCCTCCCGCGCATCGCGCCTGCAGCAGATTGTTAATTCCACGAGCAAAGACACACCGGACCCGTGGGGACATACGAAGGCTTCTGGAGCAGTTCCGACTGGATCTCGTCCAAGGTCACCATCTTCGCAATTCTGGGATGACGGGGCACGAGCGGCAGTAGTCCGTGAGAGGCTGCCAAGTTTTTTGGAGGGAGGTCCAGCAAGACGCGTCTCCCGCACGCGTTAATGGGCTGGTTCCTCTATCGGGCTAGGCCCCAAAACCAATGTGTGAGCGCCGGCGGCCTGATCCCTGCTAAATAAAGTGGCCCAGGCGTGGGGTCCTTCTGTAAGGCTGTGCAACTAGTGTAAGTAAGCTGCAGTGGCGGGCAAGGGGTCGCAGCGCAAGGCTAGAAAAATTTCCCAGCTTGCCATTTAGCAGTTCGGCTTGCCGACAACTCCTTGGCCTTACTTGATATTTTGTCGCAACAACCCTCGGCGCCACAAAATGGATTCAAATATGGTGGGAGCTACGGCCTTTGAGCCAGAAATGGCCCAGGTCAAGGTCACGTTCACCACGACCGAGAACGACCTCCAGCTGCCCGACACCAAGAGACAGCTGCTCGTGCCAGCCGGTATGGCGCTCCCATCATCCCCACCGAGACTACACACACCAGGGACAAGGACACTGGCTGACAGACAGCTGAACACGTGCAGACATCAAACGTCTCGGCCTCTCCCGCATCCTCAACTCCGAGTCCATGCTGGCCACCCCCCAGCCCGTCCCCTTTGACTTCCTCATCAACGGCACCTTCCTGACCTCCACCCTCGAGGACTACCTCCAGGAGAACGGCCTGTCTTTCGAGTCCAACATCACACTCCAGTACGTCCGCAGCTTAATACCGCCCAAGTACGAGGCCTCCTTCGAGCATGACGACTGGGTCAGCGCTGTCGACGTGCTCTCCTCCACATCCCAGGCGGGCCACTGGTCCGGCGAGTCCTTCACGGCCGGCCGCGACAGGATACTCTCCGCCTCGTACGACGGCCTGTTGAGGATATGGAACGGCTCCGGCGATATAATCGCCACCTCGCCGGCGGCAAGCAGCGGCGGGCACAGCGGGGGCATCAAGGCAGCCAAGTTCCTCTCCTCCATGCAGGTTGCCTCCGCCGGCCTCGACCGGACCGTGCGCGTCTGGAAGTACACCGAGGACGGCGCCGGCTCCTCCGGCGAGCTGAAGCCCACCCTGGAGCTGTTCGGCCACAAGTCGACCGTCGACTCGGTCGAGGTCGACGGCGCGTCTAGGCGCGTCCTCACCGCGTCCGCGGACGGCTGCGTCGGCCTCTGGAGCACCTCCAAGGCCTCGGCTCCCGCCGCGCCCGCGGAGCTGCTGCCCGGGCGTACGCAAGCCAGCAAGAGGAGGAAGCTAGGCAGCGCGGTGTCGACGCCCCAGCGCGGCGCGCTACACCTCGCCCCCTTCCACAAGGGCCCCGCCGTGGCGGCCGTCTTCGACCCTCGGGACAGAACGGTGGCGTACAGCGCGGGCCACGACCACGACCTGCACACAATCGACCTAGCGACCATGTCCAAGGTCACCACGATACCCTCGTCTAGCGCCCTGCTCTCCCTCTGCGCCCTGCCTGGGCCCTCGGGGAGCCCGCTGCTGGCTGCCGGAACCTCGCTGCGGAATGTGGTGCTGGTCGACCCGCGCGAGTCGCAGGCCCGGACATCCGTCATGACGCTGAGGGGCCACGTGAACAAGGTCGTGTCGCTGTCCAAATGCCCGGACAACAGTCACTCGCTCGTCTCGGGATCGCACGACGGGGCGTGCAGGATATGGGACCTGAGGAGCGTCAGGGCCGCCAAGGGCGACGACGGCTTCGCTGGTGGCGGTGTCAGTGAGGCAGTATATGTCATCGAGCGGGAGAGCAGGGGCGGCAAGAAGCGGCCGCTGGCCGGCGAGGGCTGCAAGGTATTCAGTGTGACCTGGGATGAGATGTGGGGGATTGTCAGTGGCGGCGAGGACAAGAGGGTGCAAATCAATAGGGGAAGGGATATCATTGCATCTTGAGTGACGTTGATTGTCAGGAGTCATTGAGAATCGCGGAAGACGAGTGGACAGATGATATACCCCAATAGAGTTGAGATCATCCGCATATTTGTAGATAGGGAGAGGCGTATGACGTGCTTTCTTTGTGGGATCATAAATCGTTTCCACCTCTACGCCCAAATCCAGCCAACCTTCTATATCTGCCTCTTACACGACCTTTCCCCGGCCTCATTCGCTCAATGGCGCAGAGACTTTCGCTGTAGCCCTCATCAGGGTCGTGAACCTCGGCGGGTCCATATCTTTATTGTAGAGATCAAGCACTTGCCTCAGCCGCACCCCGTCGTAGGCCAGCTTCTCCGAATGCACCGCGACGAGAATGTATCCGCATACGGTGTAGATTTGCAGCGGAGGGTCTCTCAGCAGCCGCGCGATGCTGTCGACGCTCAAGTCGTCATTTGCGTGCCAGACAAAGTAGGCCCTGAGGGCAGCAGCTCCGGCTTTGCTTTTTCCATTCGGCCGTGTTGCCCTGTACTCAGCGAGCCAGGTCTCCGCGGCAAAAATCCTGGCGTCCTTCGGCAGTTTTGGCTTTCCTGCTGCTGCTGCTGCTGCCGCCGCCGTTGATCTGGATTTGGTATTGGCTGCTTTTGTCGCCTCTGTGATGGCTTCGCTGTCGACCGAGTCCCCTTCGCCAGCCTCTATTTGAATAGTTTCTCCAAGTGCCTTGAGCTGCTCTGGAGTCAACGTAGATACTTCATATCCGGCGTCCCGGATGCCCTCATCCTCCTCTGCAGCATTCTCAGCTTCGTCGGAGCTTGAGCTCTCCGTGCCACGCGCCAGGGGGATTGGCTGGTTGTGCTCTACGTGGTAGGGCAGAGGCGGCGCGGGGTCGAGTTGCTCGCGTTGGTGGTTCAGCATGGCGTAGAGTTGGACCGCCGCATACGCGTCTGACGCCGAGTACACAATCTGGTTCATGGCCAGCGGCTTCGACCAGTCGCTTGACCTTACATCCTGCCCTTTGAACATTGGCAAATGCATTATCTCCCTGACTTGGTTGGCCAGCGACACGTGTTTCTTGTTGATTAGGTCAAGCCTCCCATTCCTCGTATACTTGACCTGACGGAACAAGTGGCTGAGTTCAAAGATCCCTCGAGATTCAATACCCAAGTGTTTCCGGAGCCTTGTGCAGTCGCCTTTGATCCATACGCCTGTCTTGGTAATCTCCGGGTCCTCCATGATCCGTCTGAGCGTCGGAGGGACCAGTTCGCCCTTGCTTGGAAACAAGGCAACATGGAAAAGCGCTACCCGGGATGGGCTGGCCAGCTGGATTAGCGAGACATTCTTCTGAGGTGACGAGGTCTTGTAGCCGTCAATTGACCACTCTAGGTCGAATCCGAGGACCTTCTCATCCAGAAAGTACTGCCGACAAACTCGCTCGGCAGTGTGGAGCGATGAGCAGTAGTGCACCGTGACTTTCTTGTCGACCTCCTTGCCACCCTCCTTGGCGCCGGGCCCTCGGTACATGGCGTATGACCAAAAGGACTCGGGCGACCCCTCGGCCGCTTTCACGGCAGCGTCAAAGCTCTCCTCGGGAATCTTGTAGTCGAGCGGTGTGAAGGGGACCCCGCTTAGTGGTCGATCCTCTGTCGCATTCTGTGCCTCTTCCTTCTTCGATTCAGGCTCTGGCGTTTTCGCGGATCTCGTCACGGGTTCCTGAACCTCCTCCGTAGCGGGTGTCCGAGGAATTGGCTGCTTGGAAGAGTTGGCACGCACGAAGGCGCCGCTCTTATCTGAACTGGTGTTCCCAACATCCTTGAAGCGGCTTGCAGCGATCTCTCCGCAGTCAAGACCCTTTGATCCAGGCCCAATGTCTTCTACCGCAGAAGCCTCTGTGAAGAATCGAGCGACGTCAAGTACGGGGTAGAGCGGCTGCTGGAAGACGACCCCCTGGTTAGGGTGCCAGAGCCTCCATTTCGGAGGATATTTGTAATTGTGCATCTTGGAAAGACTATGTCCAAATGATTGGCAAGCCAATGTCAGCAGTTCGAAACTCCATATCTTGACAGTTGGTTTGCCTGAGTAGAGTTGCGGACTTACAATAAACGTCTGGTCACAGCCAGTCGCGGACGAAATAGACCCGGCCGGCCACTCGCAAGATTCATGACGCGGACTCGAGGTAGGGACGATGCGCCATGCTGGCCCGGAATCATAACAGGATCATTGACTCGGGAGGAGGGGCAGCGTGACTGTGGTTCTCCCCCCCAGGATTTCCGAACAGGCAGCAACGCAGGGTGGGGAGGGAGAGTTCGGGGGTCCAGGCCACGGCAGCAGACGCGTTGTTCACGCGGGGTCCAGGGGGCCTCCCCTAAGTTAGCAGCAGGCTGGCTTAGCTGGGGTTACTGCAAAGCACGGTTAAGGGCATACAGGCCTGTGGCAACTTGCAATAGCAGATATTGACCGCTCCCCACCACCAGGAACAAGTGCACCCTGCCTGGCACATCTGCATCGCAATCCACCTTGAGCCGTATTCCCGTGGCCTTATCGACTCGGACTAGAATTGAAGATGGCATCTCAAGTCCAACCACTTGGTGAGTCGCTCTCAGCCCCCCCGGCTCTCAACCAGGGTGTACATAGCTGACAATGAGTGCAGAGCTCGTCGACAAGTGCGTCGGATCGAGGATATGGGTCATCATGAAGGGTGACAGGGGTACACTCTGCACCAGAACCTGAGGGAGGTGAAGACCAGTCACTGACGTGCGGCGCCTGCAGAGTTCAGCGGCACCCTGCTGGGCTTCGACGACTACGTCAGTAAGTTTACACATGCCCGCCTCATATCTCCTTGCTTCGAGCAATCATGGCTGACCTCACCCGCCACAGACATTGTCCTGGAGGACGTGACAGAATTGTAAGGGCGCCATCTTCGCAGTGGAATTCCTGTGCCCGGGTTGGATTGGTTTGTGTGCTGACTGTGGCTCACAGCGGCTACGATGGGAACTCAACGAAGCTGTCCAAGATCCTCCTGAACGGTAACAACATTTGCATGGTACGGTTGGCCCCTTTTGCCTCTGGCCCTAGGGAAATCCCACTGATGTTTTTGCAGCTCATCCCAGGGGGCGAGGGACCGGCAGCAGCACAGCCATAGTATCACCCGACGGTCATGTGCAGCGAGGGTCGTGCGGCGGTGGTTGGGAAGTCATGGTTGGTCTTGGAGTAGCCAGTGTTGCAGACTTGATATCACAAGGAATCGGGTAAACGAGCGTCGACGAGTGGATTGGGCCGAGGATCAATACAACTACTCAATGAACCGTGGTCTCCTGACCCACATTTCGACTGCCATGTTGGCCCATCGAATCTTACGAGACGAAGGGCTCCAAGACATTGCTCCAAGTGACAGAAGGCGAAATACCCTTGCTTGAGACATCTAACCATTCATTCTATTCATGTGATTGATCCCTTGAATTTCGAGAAACCTTTCTCTCGCCCTTTGTAGACCGCCAACGCCATAAACGACCATTTGAACCCAGCCAAGTTCGCCACCACCATGTTCAGGAGATTCCCATCATCTACGAGAGAACAGTGTGGCCCAGAGATTAGGATTCCAGACGGGGGACGGATATCCTAGAAACCGTGACCGTTCATGCCGTCTGCGCCACCGTTGGTCGAAGGACCTGCGGCGGCCATGCGGCGGAGCTCGTACTCGCGGGTGAACTCGCGGCCGAGCTGAGCAAAGTGGGCGATGAGGTTCTTGCAAACCTCGATCATTGCCTCCTTGGGGGTGATCTGGCCGTCGGTCTGGACGCGGATGAAGAGCTCAGGCACATTAGGGTGAGGTACTGTGTTGGGGGCGCAAGCGCGTCAGCCAGCAGGTCCAAAGGCCTCATCTCGGCCAGGGACAACGGCACTCACTCTTATAGCCAGCCATCAGGACGTTTGGGTGCTTCTTGAGGTGCTCCGAGACCAGGTTCCCGAGGGTGTGGTCCTCCTTCTTCAGTGTAAAGTCGGAGCAATTGGACATGCCTGGACTTGATCTGTCAGCGGGTCTCGCAGGACAACACTGTCCCACACCCACACCAGGAGAGCTCCTGACTTACGGGGAAACGGGGTTTCGGTGATCTTCTTCTCGCCATCCCCCAGCAAGAACAGCTCGAACCTGGTGGCATCGTCAGTAAGCCTGGACTCATCTCGACCCTGTAAGGCAGAGAGGCGCCAGAGGAAAAGAAAATACCCCTCAGGGACATTATCATGTCTGGGGTTCCTCATCTCGGGCCGCGACATTTGATTCCAGATCGGTGATACAAGCATTGAGCTTGGTTCGAAAAGGGATGCTGAGAGTGACCCAAAGACTTTGACAGTGTGAGGGAGGTGGTGTTGGTGGTGCGTTTGTGGTCGAGCCAGACGAGAATACCAAGAACTTCGAGGCCCTCCGTGTCTGCTCCTGGCCCTCACATTCACTCCCAGCACTTTCACCAGTCGTGTGTGCACCTGGGCAGTCTGGGGCACCCGACCGGCAGGCCATGCAAACGCTCGTCGCTTCCTATCCCGCAAGGCTAGTAGCTGCCATCAACGGTGCTCTGAGCAACCCATCCTCTCCTTCCCGCCGCCTTGACCCGCATTTTCCCCTGCACGCCTCAATAGAGCCCGGCTCCTGCGCGTTCCACTCGGATCGTGCTCTTCCAAAGGAATCGATAATCGGCGACCTCCCATTCCAGGCCTTCCAAGAACACCATGAGAAGGTCTCCCATCCACGAGAGCTGATCAACAAGCGCCTCCGCCATCCAGGCCGCACAGGCTAGCAAGAAGGAAGCGAAGCCAACCGAAGCGATCCACTCACCTGTCTGGAGCGTTCATGATGCCGTACAGTGTGACAGATGCCGGCTAGAGAAGCAAAAAAGCCGGCGGGGTTCTTAAGAATGTATAATCGTAGCAATATTGGCCAGGAGATTCGATAGATAAGGATGGAGAGGGCAGCCACCAACCAGCCTGGAGATGGAGAGCTGATTCCGGGGATGTGCAAGGTTGAGGGACGGCTTCTCAGAGCCGGAAGTGGACTGGACTGATGAGGCTCTTCAGGCGGGCGCTAGTGTCCACTTTTATGGTGCGCGACAACGGCAACTTTCCAAAAACCCCAAAACCTCCCCGCTTTTTCTACTAGACATACACCCGCTGATATACCTAAACACCACTAATCAAACTTATTCAGGGGGATGTAATAACATGGGGAGTTATAGTTATCCCTAAACCCCTTGTTTTAAAGTAATCACCACGTATAATGCTATGCATTCTAGATCTTCCCTTTTTCATCCTTTTCTTTCTATATTACATCTGTATAACTCTACATACTCATTATTACCCTTTTTAATGCTATTATGGTACCTCCTATACCGCCCCCCAGGCTTGTAGCTAAATGCCCGGTTACACGCGTACTGCATGCCGAGTTAAAGGCAGTAAATCCACGTTAGCGTTTCTGTCCAGACTGTAATCTTCCGTTACCAGATGTTGTCAACTTAATCACACCTCCCCGGCCTCTACAATCCACCTCAACAGCGATACACACCTCCATGCCCACCACTACCACTGTATAAAGCCGATCAATACCTGCCCTTATAATCCCAGGCCCGAATCCCATTGGATCACTTATATCTAGCACGGAAACTGCTATTTGAGACCGCTACTGAAGTGAAAAGGAGATATGAAAGCCTAAAAACACCATATCAGTATAGATTAGTATTACGCTCTATACTGGAGAGTATATGATAAGATCTGTTAAGGGGTTAAACATTTGCAAATATATATAGATCATCAAGTATAGCAAATATCAGATACCACTACTTGAACTTAGTTAGCAATATTCTTTATACTAGGCGCTCATCTATAGAATACTCCGATATCTTTACATCACACCTGATCTACTTAAGAAAGACTGGTGTGTCATTCAACAGGTAGCATTTGGCTATAGTGCTGGTATAATAGAACTTGCTGCTGATGTAAAGTCCTTGGTTACTCTCTGATTACTTGTGGATGTAGTTTGAGTAAAGAAGACTAAGGATGAGTATAATGAGAAATACCCAATTATGCTCCTCTAAGATCAATAGGTGGAGTTTAATAATAAATTGATAGCAAATAAGAAGGGAAAGAAGCATTCTGTTAAGACTTGATCTATCTAGAGTAGTACTACTATAAAAAAAGTGGGAAAATCCCTAAATACTCCTATTAAGCATGAGATATAAGATAATATTCTTATTAAGCAAGAGGGTTAGGCTAGTTAGGAGCCTAATGACTTGAATATCATCAAACAAGAGGACCATTAAGGTAGTTTTAGTAAATTTAAGTCTGAATATCTATTAGATATAGATGATAATAAGGAAATAGGTTTAAAGATAGAAGAAACAATATGTCATTCTATTATTTACTTAATATAAGATACTAATAAGTTTAAATAAGAGGTAGTAAAAAAGTACAAATGGGTACTATCTTTATTATCTTTAAAAGTGCCTTTTAAGATAAATATATATTATATTACCTAATTAGAGGAGATAGAACTTAAGGATAATCTTATATAATAAGATAAGGATGGACTATATAATTTAACTAATATATAGTAATATATAATATTAGTTATATAATCTTAATATCTATTTTTACATTTAAGTCTATATTAAGTTAATTAATATTAACTTCTCTTTTAAATAACTATATATAAAGATATATAAGGCTACTTATTAATAATTTAAGTAAGCTAACCTTAGGTTCTAAATTACTATTAATATACTCTTAAAGATATATCTTTAATATCTTATATTAGTATATAAATAAAGTATTTTAGATTTTAGCTATTAGTTAATTAGGAATTCCTCTAATTAATTATATAATATTATTATAGATTATAATTATTTCTGCTAGAAGATAGGTATCTAGATCTATATTATTTTATTTAATAATGCTTAATAGCTCTTGAAGTATAGATTAAGGTATAGGGCACCTATAATCCTTAATCTTATCTATATTTAGTAGATAATAAGGAACCTATAGCTTTTTAAGGATAATATATAAGCAGTCTTTTTGCTTTTAAATAGGATAAGCATTCTAAAGGCATATAAACTGGGTAAACTTATACTAAATATATAGTAGGTAGATATATAGTAATATAATATAATATATAAGGTTATACTTATCTTATAGATCTAACTCTTTAAATTATTTAAAGTAGGTTTATACTTATTAATATAGTATAAGTACTTAATATAAGGTAAATATATACTTATTAACTAAAACTTAGTATAACCTTTATATAAGCTTCCCTATTAGCATTTAATCTTGTTAAACGGAACCGCTCAGCAGGGCGTTGGCACTTCCTGCAAGGAGTTACCCTAGACTTCTTGTAAGGAGTTACCCTAGACTTCTTGTAAGGAGTTACCCTAGACTTTCTAGCAAGGAGTTACCCTAGACTTGCGAGTCAGGCGATTTTCGCTAAGTACGCCCAGTGCGTGCGCGACGCAAGATGAGTTTGGTGGCCGTGAGTCGATTATTTTGGCCTGCATTTGCACCTTAATTCAGACCTCTGCATTACCCTTATTTCTTACCCAAAAAGTATATAACTTGATGCATTAGATAGCTTGATTTCTGAAGTTTGTATGTACTTAATTTGGGCATTGCCAGGGCTATGGTTGGCTGGTGGCTTGGAACCAAAGATGGTGTGTTGGAAGGGCGAATTCTCCGGCATTTGCAAATTTGCACCAGAGCCTACCGCAGCGTGCCCAGGGGTGAGACGAGGTCGGAGGGTATATAAGGAGGGCTTACAGAAGCCCAACTTAATTCAATACAAAGTTGTCCAGACCATTGTCAATCGTCCCAATTCGCCTCAGAGCACCATACTGCGACCCTGCCGAAACACACACACGCTGAACTGAATGCTATTCTATAGCACAAATTCATCAGA
>NQMI01000056.1:59217-72650 GCA_002270565.1 Stenocarpella maydis
GTCTTGGAGGGGGGGGGGGAATGCTAAGGCTGGTTTTCCTCCAAATTCTAAAACATGCCGGTTCCCCTAGACCCCAGAATACACCCCTCTCCAGATCATTGTAAAGAACAAGTAATGGTCCGCCCGAAACAACCAAAATCACTTTCCTCCTCTAATTAAATAAGCTACCTGAATTTAGCTCTATTGGACCCTTTATAGCTCTTAATTTCTAGCCCGCTCATCCCTACTCTCGTTCTGCTATAGTATACTCAGTCTGCAATCCTTCTCCTCTTGCTTAGCCGCCTTTTTATAAGCCTAGAATTAATGGCTGTTATTGATCGCTAGCATGGGAACCCAGCAATTTGCTTCCTTAGTCCCCACCCACTTACTTGCATTCCAGTTATACTCCTAAATCATTATAATTCTTATTATGGCGGGCAATGGGTGATATGGTAGCGGTATAGCTGGAATAGAGGATAGAGATAATAATGAAGACCTTAAGATACCTAATCGCTTAGGGGTTATCCTACTTATATTTATATTTCCTCCTAGGAATATATTTTTAATACTTGCCTCTAATATCTGCTATAAGAGAAGTTTAATAGGGTTACTTTGTGGCGTTCTGGCCCTGCTCTGATTAGGTGTCTGTAGAGCAGTTCTTGCTTTACTTAGTATCCCAAGACTATCTTCTCCATATGTCCATACCCCATCTGCCTGAGGTAGAGGCTTAGGTGTCTTGGACAGGTCCTTGTGAAGTCCAAGCCTAGATATTATAATCAGATCCTTTATGGCTGTACTAGGTATCTTAGATGTTAGGATAGGTGGCTGGTTCTTTAAGCTATTAGGGGTAATGGGAGTTTTACTTAATCTGGAAGTCTAGATATTAGTAGGCCTTAAAAGATTAGCCTTATTAAATCTTACTATAAGGAAGCCTAGTAGATTTTATCCCAGTTCTAATCTTATACTGGGTATGGCGTAATATTTAGTCTTCCCCTTATTTATCCCTAAGATATCGGCTTAAGAGTATATAATATTCTTTCCTGCTATAAGCCTCTTATACTTATTATAGCTAATAACTAAAGTATTCTGGATGCCCCTGATTGGATACCTGGATCTATTAATTTCTAATTAGATAGTAAAACCCTAAACAAGAGCTAAGGCTTTCTTAGTAGGCAAGCTAGAAGGGGCAGATTTAAGTAGCCTAATCTTAATCCAGTCTCCGAACTCCCAGCCATTCTTTCCACAATTCTCCTGGAAGAAAAAGGCAATATAGGTGGCTATAAGGAGTCCACAGGCAGTTGATCCTAGCTGCGGTGTGACCTTTACTTGGATTGCTGTACATGCCTGTTTTGAGAATCCTTTAGGTAGCCTAAGGGTAAGGAAGTATGTAATGCAGTCCCTTATATAGGGGTATATTCTATTATAAGTTCTCTGATTAGGATGAGTGTTAATTATATTGAGTTGTTTGGTATCTCTATTGAAGATGCTTAATACCTAATGGCCTGGGGTATATATGACTTGGATGATGAACCTCTGGCTGTCCTTTAGTAAGTGGTATCTCTATAATCTGGGGGTTTTCCCGTTAATATTATAGGTTATAGGCACTATAAAGACCAGGTTGCTGAAATCAATTAGCTGCCAATTAATAAGCCCCAGAATATAATTAGTATATAGGCACGCCTCTTGAGCTAGGAGACCTTCTGCATTATAAAGGGTTATAAGGAAGTTGCTATAGTGAGTGCTAAACAGGTTCTTCTGCCCAGGGGGGTTTCTGAACTGAGGATAGGGATTGATGCCCTCGAAATATATAGCTACCACCCGCTGTGCATGATTACTATGCCCCTATTTTTAGTTCTAAAAGAACGGTAGGCATACTGAAAGGTCTAATATATTAAAAGCTTGGGAGAGTGCCAACCTATTATTAAGGATTCTGGTTTTAAATAGGTCTTTTATTGGGTTTGTACTAGCTCTGTAATCCTAATTTCCTTAATTATAGATATTATATGGGTTGGGAAATCTTAGCTACTATATAAGGTTAATATTATTAAAATTTATAATAAAGGGTAACGCTAAAAGTTGTGCTTTAAGGCCAACTTAATTAGAAGGGTCTGAGTACTTAATAGTAGGTATGGGGGCGTTGGGATTGTTTATGGGGCTGACTTGGCCTTTTAAACTATTAATGGCTGTAACCTGGATTAATGGGGATCCCTTCTTCTTTCTCTTACCTTTCTTTGTTGTTTGCTGGCTTAAGGAAGATATCTTTCTGATTAGTTAGATTAGGGAAAAGGGTATTAAAGTAAGGAGAAATTAGGTAATGGAGGGGAGGTAATGAGTTTTAAGGGTAGAGGTTGATGGTTGCAGCAGCTTTTGAGTTTTAATGATGCAAGTTGTGCTGCGCTAATCAGAGATTAGCTGAGGTATAGTGGTTGTGGAAGAAGTGGTTGGGTTGGAGGTTGTGGTAGAAAGGTGGGCTTTTATTAGAAGGGGAGCCTTAAGATAGGTGAATTATTTGAGCTAGTAAATTACTTAACTTCCTTCTCTTTTCTGCTAGGTAGCAACCTTTACTACTTTAAATGCTTCTAATAAGAGCTCCCTTCTCTAATTTTTTATACTTAAAGTTGCTTTTCCCCTACTAATCCTTTTCTTTAACTTCTCCCTAATAGTATTATTAACTATTAATCATTAATCTTATTATTAAACCGTTAAGCCTCTCTAATTAGATGAGCTTTGCTATTGCTATATCTTCTCCTCCTTAATTAAGCTAAGAAGAGAAGGGAAAGGGTAAGGAGCAATTGCCTCCTATTGTTAGGGGCTTTAAAATATATAATCCTCCTTCTATCTATAAAGAGGGCATCTATACTTGCTTCTAGCCGAATGCAATCCTTTTATGAAACTAGGTTTATAAATTACTGCTTTATAAGGCCTTTGTAATGAATATTAAGATGTATAATCTTAAGGGTAGAGGCAAGGGTCTTTATATCCTGTAAACCCTTTCCTTAATATATAAATTTGAGCTGCTTAAACTATTCTTTCCCTTCCTGAAAGCCCTAGAGACTTGCAAGTACCTGTAGTCTTGCCTTAGCACTCTAATTAAAGGAGGTCTGAATGATATTTTTGTTAAGTATATAAATGGTGGCCCTTATGAGAAGTATATGTCTTAACTGTGCTAGGGGAATGACCTTCGTTGGGGCCCGGCTCTCCTTATTGCCTTCTTTGGTTATTATAATGCAAACTTATGTAATTATTGCATGTAGCAGATGGGGGCTAACTGCAACTGAATAACTCTCTGAGGCATCATCCCCATTATAATCCCTTTCTTTAAGTGCTAATTGCTCTAAGGATTTCAAGATAATGCTTGTACTAATTATATTTATTATATTAAGGGTTACCTTTATAATTTTAAGATGCTAAAGATTTCTGAGAGTAGTTATGATTGTATTACTAATGTGTGTCCTGATCTGATTAATGAGCCTCTAAATATGCCTCCTTTAGAGCTCTCGCTAGGCAAGTATACTAAGGCAGCTACTGAGATAGAATATGAGGAAACTCGTGCGGATGCTATAGGCGAGATTATCGGATGTGTGCCTAGGAAGTTTAAGTATAAGCCTACGGATCTCTAGTTATGGTTGTGAGGTGATTAGAAGGGTTAGGCAAGGTAGGGATAGATCTAGTTTTTTTCAGGTTGCTAATACTTCTTTTGGTAGTAAATTAAGAACTGATGATTTTTGTCTTGTATGTGGTTTTAAGAGAAGTATACTTGTCTGATCAGAGACATAATGTTGTCTTGACTTTTTTATGTCTTGACTTTTTTATGTCTTGACTTTTTTATGTCTTAACTTTTTTATGTCTCATCCTAGAATTCGTATTCCTTTAGCTTGGGGTTATTAGGGTTAATAAGTGGAATGTCTATATGTAGTATTGTCCTTTAAGTCTGATTAGCTAAATTTGATAAGTCTGAATTATATAAGCTATCTATATTTGAGTATGCTTGCACTTGAGGGACTATCCGGCTAGGAAGAGACTAGTTTTAGTATTAATTGTTATTATCTTGATTAGGGGTGGTGGGATGGAGTGTGTTATCTAGTGTGTTTGGGAAGATATTGTGTTTGGCTACCTCTAATAGCTTCCTCCCGGTTTGTTAACTTTTAGGAGGGTTGTCCTCTTAAAGAAAAGGCACCTTTGGCTCCCAAATTCCCCTCTTATAGATGAATTTCTTTAGGCGTATTAGGGGATAGGTTCCGTTAATAGGGATCCCATTAGGGGTCCTTAGCTTATACACGTTATTAGGCTTAATAGCATTAATGATATAAGGCCCGAACTATTGATATATTAGCTTCCAGAATGATGAGTGATTAGATTTCCTCTGCTTATCTATAATTAGTATAAGGTTATCTTTTGTAAGAGGCTTGGGTTCTATAGAATTCCTGGTGGGTGTCTCTGGCTACTGCCTTTCTTCTTTGCTTAGTAACTAACTTCTGGGCATATAGGATATCTTGTTTTAGGTCTAGCAATAAGCGCAGTTGATATTCTAGTACCTAATCAGAGGTTATATAGGGTGATTAGGCTTGAACCCATTAGGTAGGGATCTCTGTTTTAATGGGTAATACTGGGTTAAATCTATAGAGCAGGTAGAATGGGCTTTTCTTATGCAACTGCCTTAAGGACATCCGATTAGTAAAGAGTGCATAAGGAAGGATCTTTTTTTATCTAGTTATACCCTTATCTAGTATTTTTCCTAAGGCTAATGCGATATTAAAGTGGCTGTATTCTATAATATTATTCGCCTTAGGATTATATGTTGATATTTTAATCTAATATACCCTGAGGTATCTAAGGTATTTAGTAAAGTCTCTAAGGTTCTTAGGTCCCCTATCTATAACTATTAATATGGGCAAGCCCTATTTAAGTAGGAACTTGTTAATAAAGAATTGCTTGATGTTCTTTAAGTTAGCAGCCCTAAGAGCTATTGCCTTAGGCTATCCCGTAAGGTTGCAATGTCCTTTCATAAGGTATTAGTATCCCTGATTAGAGGGTAAATGCTGAATGTTAATATGAATTTTTAAAAATGGAAGTCCTAGGGTGGTTAGTATTACCCCATTATTATAGATCCTGGTATCCTATTTATTGCATCTAGGATATCTAGTAATTGCCTTTTCTATATCTATATATATCCCTTTCTAGTAATATATTACTTTAATCTGGTAGTAGGTAGTATCCCTCCCTTTATAACTAAGGGGAGTATAAGTATTCCTGATGATTCTTTTTCTTAGATTAGGGTTGTTTATAACTCTCTTTTTAGGGAGGTCTTTCTTAGGTTCCCGCTAGAGCACTCCTTCCTTAAGGGAAAATGTAAGAGCTTTCTTCTTGAAAGCCTTCTATTGCTAATTAGAGAGGTAACTAAGTAGAATACTGTAGTAGAGGTAATCCGCAATCTCCCTTAATTCCTTTGACTACTAATAACTGTCTTTAAGTAATGGCATCTAATTAGAAGGTGTTGGAGCTATTATAGGGTTAAGAGAAGCATTATATTATTTCTTAATATCCCCTTTAATTTATCTGTTTACTTTATTTAAAGAACCCGGAGGTTTTCTTAAGAGTGAGTTAGTAACTGAATTGTTAACCCCTCTAACATGCTTAACCGTGAAGTTGTATGTCCTGATTATAGCTAGCTATCGAGTAATATAGGCCCTAGGGATATTTAATATTAATCCCTTTAGCTGCTAAATAAGAATATTCGAGTTGGTTTCCAGGATGAAATAAACTTCGTATATATAGAACTGAAGCCATCTAATTGTATAGAGTATAGCTTGATACTCATGTTTTGTTGTATTATAGAGCTTCTTAGCAGTAGTTTATAAGCTACTCTTATACTGGATCGGATAATGAACCCCGTCTTTTACCTGCATTAGATAGGCACCCTAGCTGTTTAGGCTTGCATTAACTATAAGGATGATCTCTCCCCTATTGTAGTTAATATTTATAAGGTAGGGTTTTAAAGTAATTGTTGATTTGAGGGTGTTTATGGCTTCCTGGCAGCTTTTAGTTTAGATAAATGGAGTACCCTTCTTTAGCAGGTTGAAGAGAGGATGTGATATAATTCTGTAAAAGGGCATCTAGATCTAGTAAAAGTTGATTAGGCTGAGAAATGATTGGAGCTAGCTAACATTTTTATAGGTCTCTTACTCCTTAATCTTAATGATCTTCTTATCTGTAGGAGAGCGGCCTAGAGTCCCGTATATATAACTTATGATGTTAGCCTGCTTTTTGTATTATTTGGATTTAGCAGTATTAATTGCATTACTAGCAAGCTCTATATTAAAAAGCACATTATTAAGGTTCTTAATGTATTCTGCAATATACCTCTGTACCTTAGGAAGGTTATTAAGCTCCTGATTATTATAAGTGGACTTTAGCCCTTTTATTGTAATATTGTTAAAAAATGGGCGGCAGACCATTAGAATTAGGTTGTAAAATAAGCGAATTATGCATCTTATGAATTATGCTACTGAGTTTGTGGCTCCTATGGGCAGCCCATACTATTGAAATAGCCTGATCGGAGTTGCAAAGGTGGTAATATTGCGGCTTTTCTCTTTTAGCTTAATCTGATTATACCTTAAGAAAAAGTTTAAGAGTAATAAAACCTAATATATTGCAAACTCTTTAGTAAACTTATTAGTAGTTAGAGGAATAAAAGTGTTTCTAATTATAACCTGATTAGCCTTAGAAATATTATTAATTAACTAATAGCTACTATCCTTCTTCTTAATAAGGAACCACTGGTTTCGGTAGGGGGTATGGGATTCTTTAATTATACCCCTGGCTTCTCGCTCCCTTAATATTTTGATGGCAGTTTCTCTTAATGCTCTGGGGAGCTTAATAGTTTTCGTTTGGTATGCCTGGTGAGGAACTGTCTTAATGGATTGAGGAGGGGCGATATCTGTGCTAATCTGGGAGATATGAGACTAGTCCTATGTAAGAGCTTCTTTCTTATTCTCCAGGAGGTGAGTAAATATTAACTTTTTTTGATTAGAGAGCTCATTATAGTTTCCTATAATAATATGCTAAAGGCGCTCTAGTATTAATTGCGACCCCCTCGGAATGAAGGAGAATCTAGGTCTGATTTATGGGTTATATTTGCTTTCTTTACTAGCATTAATTAGATGCCTAACCCTAGCCTTATGGCTTTGCTTTCAATTTATAGTTTCCTCAGGGATAGTGCTATTAGAGGGAAAGTTGTTAATAGGATGGACTTTTACCCCTACCCTTTTATATAGGGTTCTAACAGCTGGAGTGGTTGCCCCCTTTTTTTGGTCCGGATGGAATTAAGTTATAGGTCTCTAGGGTGTACCCATCCGGATAAAAGACTGCTGATTAGAGTAACCTAATAGGATATTAGGCCTATGGATATAGAGAAAGGAGGCAAAAAATTTTGGCATTAGGGTTCTGGCTTCCTCATCTGAAAGGCTCCTAAGGATATCATTATCTTGGGATAACCTGAGGTTGGTTTTAAGAGGGTCTATTAGGGCTCTAATTATAACCCGCTTCTAATTAGAGGAGTTTGGCTAAAGGAGGACTATCATTACCCTCTAAGGAAGGTATTTTCAGGGAACTATTGCACCTTTAGTAGTAGCTATCTGGAAAGGCTTCTAGTTCCTCCTCCCCAGTCCATACATTACTTGCAACCTATTAAGAGTGATGTATGTAAAAAGGAACCCCCTTGATTACTTAAAAGTTAAGTTTATATCCAAAAAGAAAGGCATCTCTAAAAGAATGTTATAGGTAGTATTATGCATTTCATTATCTATAATAAAGAAAATAGCCCTTATCTTATTATAGCTAATATATACTTACTCCTTAGTTACTCTAATTAATATAAGTAATGCTTTATTATAAACTATAGAGTTTATATTTTAAAGTAAAGTATAGGATAACTTATTCTAGTAGTAATAGGATAAAGAAAGAAGATTTATCTTAGCACTTATATTTAGTAGGGCTAGGAGGATCTTATGGCTCTCTGAAGCAATCCTAATGTTTAAGTAGGCGGATCTGCAGTAACCATAGTTCACTATATTAGTAGTTTGAGATAATATTGAATTTACCTTATACCTAATAATATATGTCTGATTAGAGCTTAAGTATTACTTATGTTTAATTTTAGATAAAGTAGAGACCATATTGAGTTCTGGACCTATGGCTTAAGGTATATCCCTATCCAGGACTGGCTTAAAAGGCCACTTATTAAGAGAGGTATTATTCCTGTAAGTAAGGAGCTCTCTAATTAGAACAGTATTAGTCTTGCTAAGCGTGAGAATATTTGAAATTAGCATTTTGATTAAGGTGGCAAGGATGGCGTCTATAGCCTTAGCTTTAGGGGTCTGGGGGATTAGGGGTCCTTGTTTGGGCTTAGCTTTGGTTGATTTTTTGGTCTTGCTTGGACCTATCGGATTACCCTTTGTTTTACTTTTCCTGTCCCTAGCTATAGTGGAAGTCTCTTGCTGGATTTCTAGTATTACCTCCTCTTTATTAGAAATTATTTGTGATCTTGGGTTGGAGTTAATAATTGGTTCTAAGTTTAGCCTAGCATTAAATATTACGTTATTAATATCCCAATTAGGGTTATCTCTATTCATTCTCTTCCTTTTAATAGCATTTATAGTAATTGAGGGTACTAAAGTTTCTATATATTGGGTTTTATTGCTAATAAATATTAGTTTGGGTTTAGGAATTGATATTATAGAGAGGGAATTCACTTTAGTTCCTAGATTAGGGTCCTAAATCTTCTTTAGTTCCTTAAGAAATATATTGCCCTTAAGTTCAGGGCGGTTGGTGATTAGAGACTAATATTTTTAAACGCAAGGTAAGTCTATTCTTCCTTTTGAAAGCAAAAATTCCAGATAGCTTCTAGCAAACTTCTTAATGCTATAATGTTCTATGTCCCTATAGAAAGCTAGGGCTGTAGGATTGAGCTGGTTAGACCTGCCTTTGCAGATATCCTCTTGAGAGCTGAGGAATACCGAGTTGCTTTCTTACCTAGGAGATTAGACTAGGCTGAGCTTAATGAGTTCTAGTAATTTGGAGCATTGGTAGGCCCTATAATTAGAGGAAGTACTATATTTATAGCACTTTCTGATCTTGCCGTTCTATTGATAGGCTAGCTTAGATATATTCTACCTATGGTCTTTGGAGTGTTCATTAGTAAAACTATCCTCCTAATTATAATTAGCTTCTAGTGAGTTTAAGGATATAATTGTATTAGGGCTATTAAGTCCCAAGCAAGCCCGGCTTTAATTATAGCTGAGCACCCTATTAATATATGCTTGATTTGCATTAAGTTTATTTAATATAGGCTGCAGGCTTTCCGTAAGGTCATTCTTGGTTATAAACTTAATCTCCATCTGGGCAAACTTATAGGCTAAGTTATTCATTAAAGAGTCTTTATTAAACTGGATATTCTTCTGGATAATCTTATTGTTAAACGGAACCGCTCAGCAGGGCGTTAGTACTCCGTGCAAGGAGTTACCCTAGACTTCGTTGTAAGGAGTTACCCTAGACTTCCTAGCAAGGAGTTACCCTAGACTTGCGAGTCAGGCGATTTTCGCTAAGTACGCCCAGTGCGTGCGTGACGCAAGATGAGTTTGGTGGCCGTGAGTCGATTATTTTGGCCTGCATTTGCACCTTAATTCAGACCTCTGCATTACCCTTATTTCTTACCCAAAAAGTATATAACTTAGTGCATTGGATAGCTTGATTTCTGAAGTTTATATGTACTTAATTTGGGTATTGCTAGGGCTATGGTTGGCTGGTTGCTTGGAACCAAAGATGGTGTGTTGGAAGGGCGAATTTTCCGGCATTTGCAAATTTGCACCAGAGCCTACCGCAGCGTGCCCAGGGGTGAGACGACGTCGGAGGGTATATAAGGAGGGCTTACAGAAGCCCAACTTAATTCAATACAAAGTTGTCCAGACCATTGTCAATCGTCCCAATTCGCCTCAGAGCACCACACTGCGACCCTGCCGAAACACACGCTGAACTGAATGCTATTCTATAGCACAAATTCATCAGANNNNATCTTATTGTTAAACGGAACCGCTCAGCAGGGCGTTGGTACTCCGTGCAAGGAGTTACCCTAGACTTCGTTGTAAGGAGTTACCCTAGACTTTCTAGCAAGGAGTTACCCTAGACTTGCGAGTCAGGCGATTTTCGCTAAGTACGCCCAGTGCGTGCGTGACGCAAGATGAGTTTGGTGGCCGTGAGTCGATTATTTTGGCCTGCATTTGCACCTTAATTCAGACCTCTGCATTACCCTTATTTCTTACCCAAAAAGTATATAACTTAGTGCATTAGATAGCTTGATTTCTAAAGTTTATATATACTTAATTTGGGCATTGCTAGGGCTATGGTTGGCTGGTTGCTTGGAACCAAAGATGGTGTGTTGGAAGGGCGAATTTTCCGGCATTTGCAAATTTGCACCAGAGCCTACCGCAGCGTGCCCAGGGGTGAGACGACGTCGGAGGGTATATAAGGAGGGCTTACAGAAGCCCAACTTAATTCAATACAAAGTTGTCCAGACCATTGTCAATCGTCCCAATTCGCCTCAGAGCACCACACTGCGACCCTGCCGAAACACACGCTGAACTGAATGCTATTCTATATCACAAATTCATCAGACTTATATTCTGGCTGATTAGAGTGAGAGGGGGTTTATACTAATAATTCTATGGTCCTTGGGGCAGATTGAGGCTATGGGTAAGGTGTCTTTGTAAGCTGAATAGGAGGGGGATGGTGAGTTGTAAGACTAGCCCCCCTTATATTATTATGCTCGTTCTGATGGGAGTACTCCAGTTCCTTATTGATTAGAGAAAGGAGTTCTATCTTGAAAGTTCTCTAGTTATGGGTTCTAGCTTTCTTGTTGGATATGCTTCTGGTGGCTAATATTTTCTTTAGGGTTGATGGTAAGATTTGATAGAACGGCTAGGTTGGCGAGATCAGATTGTTGTTAGTGGAATCTAGTACCTGGTTGTAAGTTGTAATCCAGTGCTTTTAGGCTTCCAGATCTTCGGCAGGGTAATTCCTTTGGATAGTGTTAATTACCTCGGATGGATTAGTATAAGAGGTAGCATTATGAATTTAGTAGTAAGCTATTAGCTAGCCCTTCTAACCAACCTAATTATGCTCTCCTGTAGTGATTATATAAACATTATTAATTAGGCTTGAGGTAGTGCAAACCTGGAGGAATAAGCTAAGTACCTGATCTAATGAATATTGGAACTAGTTAGTAATGGTCTCTACCGAATTAATAACTTTAATAATATTAGTTTTATTAAATCATGGAGTTAATTAAAGTATAAATAGCAAGGCCTAAAGGGCAGCGTTTTTAAAGGGTATTAAAGGTATAATAGGCTGAGAAGCTGCCTAAATGGGTGGTATAGGAGTATAATACTCCTAATTAGAGGTTTTAGATAGGGTGGGGTAGGTTCCTGAGGAGACTAGCGTTCTTGAGGTGGATCTTTCTTTAATGAGAGCCCCCTTGCCTTATTTATATCCTGCTCCCTTCCCCTAGAGGGAGAACCTTTAATAGATGGGGGAGTAGAATGAATATCTTTTATTGAGTAAATAAAGGATATAGGTCCTAATTAGTCTCTTATGGTAATAATGGAGGTGAATGTTTCTCTCTACCTTTACGTTCTTAGGAGAGGGCCTAGTATGAGTGCTGTTTGAAGGTATTAAATGTTTCTCTCTACTAGGGGTCTCGGGAGAAGGCAAAAGTGTAAGTGCTATTTGGGGTCTGCTGAGATGCGTATAGGAGTGAATAGGTCCTGATTAGTCCCTTGCGGTAATAGTGAAGTTAAATGTTTCTCCGTACTAGAGCTGCTTTTTAAAGAGGCGAGATATAAGTGCTGTTTGAGGGTGTTGAATGTTTCTCTCCACTAAGTATGTTTAGAAGAAGCAAAGGTATTAAGTGCTGTTTGAAATTTGCTGAGATGTATATAGGAATAATTAGGTATAATTAGAGTAAATGGTATTAGTATAGAAGGTTATATTAAATACTATAAAGTCTTGCTGTGGTAGCAGGCAGGAGCTATTTAATTGTAAGTAACTAGAGGAGAGGATAATATAAATATTTGGAATACCCTTATGCTGCTAATGCTAGCTATCCTGACCGCGGGGGGTGCTAATAATAGCAGAAGCTCTGAGCTTACTAATTAGAAGGATAGCGGTTGGTAGGGTAGGAACCTCTTTAACTCCCTATAGAAGCATATAATATCTAGCATCACTATTACCTAACCTAATATTATATAATATTAGATGATATCTCGGATGTAGTATTTAATAGGGTAACCAGATGTTATAATGATAACTCAAAAGGGAAAACTGAAGAGGGGCCTGATTGGTTAAACTAGGGCTTTATTATATCTAGTTTACCTATATTAGGGAATTAGCGTGCTGAACCTTCGGGTGCTATATCTGAGGGCAAGAGAGTTTTGGGTAATGTAGGCGGTTGGGATCCACCAAACCTTCTTAATACTAGTCCTTTGTGTTCCTTTTAAGGAAATGAGCCCTGATTAGATGCTGTTAAATCTGATTGGAATGAATTTCTAAGGCCTAAGGATATAAATCCCTTAGTAGCTTTTTCAGGAATGTGTGGCTAGGCTAGAGGTTCTATACTTTACTACTAAATTGGGTATGCTGGGAGGGGGTCTAAGATATAGCTGAGGTGATGGAGTTAGCTTGGTATAGAGATTAGATTAGCCTTGTATATACCTGCTCCTATTGCTACTGGGTTAATTGTGGGCGACTTGGGAGGGTAAATCCGGCCTTTACATGATAGCAAAATCCTCTGTTAAGAGTGAGAGGGCGCTATAGCTCTGATTAGAATTAAATGGTATTAGAAGTGTGGAGATTTACTCCCCTGAAGTGGCTGATAACCTTATAAATAAAATAGGGAATCCAGGCCTAAAAGCTAAGGAACTTTATAATGGCTGAAGAAACCTTATTGGCTGAAGAAACATATGTTTGATTTATGGGGTAGATATTAGTGAAAACGGGCCTAAAGGGGGGAGCGAGAGGATAAAACCTCCTTATATACAAAAAGGCACACATTCTGCTAGAGCCCTGATCAAGCAACCACCCTAAGAGGAGCGTGGAAGGCAAGAAGAGGAGCCCCTGATGCGATAGGAGAGTTATAAGGGGAATAGAGGGTGCTAAAAAGGAGAGGCAGAAAAAGAGGGCATAAGAAATAGTTTTATAGTATACATGTATATATCTGATAGATATAAATTCATAGGGTATAAAAAGATTGATTCTCTAGGACTAGAAATTTCTCAAAAGCAACGCAGGAAGGCCCCTTCTTATAGTCTTGGAGGGAGGGGGGGATGCTAAGGCTGGTTTTCCTCCGGATTCCGAAACATGCCGGTTCCCCTAGACCCCGGAACACTAGCACTAATAGATAATAT
>NQMI01000056.1:72808-266692 GCA_002270565.1 Stenocarpella maydis
AGGGGAATAGAGGGTGCTAAAAAGGAGAGGCAGAAAAAGAGGGCATAAGAAATAGTTTCATAGTATATATGTATATATCTGATAGATATAAATTCATAGGGTATAAAAAGATTGATTCTCTAGGACTAGAAATTTCTCAAAAGCAACGCAGGAAGGCCCCTTCTTATAGTCTTGGAGGGAGGGGGGGGGATGCTAAGGCTGGTTTTCCTCCGGATTCCGAAACATGCCGGTTCCCCTAGACCCCGGAACACTAGCACTAATAGATAATATAGTTGAAGAGATATTATAACTATATCCCCTTTAATAATAGTCTATCATTTGAGGAATGCCAACCAGCACCAAGCAGCAACAGAGGGATAGGCCCAAGTACCTACGGACCTATATTACAACCTACTGCCCCAGCTATACCTAGATCTCAGTCCCTATCCCGTCAGCCACAGGGCATGTACAACTATAAGACTTCTGATAGCTATGGATTAATACTTAAGTGGGAGGAATTCCGAGCTGCCTATGAGAAGCACGCTATAATCCCTCTATAATAGCTATATACTATATTACTGAAGAAGGGTATATTTGTTAATATAGCTAAGTACTACTCGGATGATGAGAAATTTACTGGAGCAATAGATAAAGTACTTAATGATAAAATCCGTTTCTTTTATAATATCTACAAAAACAACTACCTATACCCAACTTACTTCCAGGTAGCATTACCCATAATATTAAAGGGTAAAGCTAAGGATTTTTATATATAGTTAATTACGAATAAGGATACCTTCACTATAGTATATACCAAACTTAAGCAACAATTTAATATAGATAGCAAATAATAAGTATATTTAATAATATAGAATACCACTACTTTTGCATTAATATAACAGAAGAATAAGAGCAAAACCTTATTAGAAATAGTGGAAATCTTAATTAAAAATATAAAGTAATACTCCCGAATACTTAGCTATAAAGAAGCACTAGGAGACAAACCACTACATAACAACCTCATCTATACTATATGCAGTATACCTAAGTTCTACTTTATTAAGCTAATAGCCCTAGCTACTGCTAATGAAGTGTGTGATATGCTCCGTTATTATACTGCATCATTAGGGCCTTAATACCCCTCCCGGTCATACACTATAGGGTAAGGTAATAATAATGGATAGAATGGTGACTATAATGAGGATGAAGATTAAGATGATAAGCAGTACCTTAATAGTAACTAGTTCTATCTTAACTACCGGTATAATAACAACTAGCAGTATAGAGGTAACTACCTAAGGAACTCTACGCGTGGGCGATATCCCTCGGGATGAGGCAATTACTATCCCTAAGGCAACTTCTAGCCGCTCTTTAGAGGATGCAACTGCCCCTACGGAAGGAATAATGGAAATAGTCCCCCATATAAGAAGAAATGCTTTATTTACTAAAAGTAAGGATACTGGTTATTAAATTATTCTTTTAAAGAGCGCTAGAGGGCTAAAGGCATATATATAAATATATATAGTACTATAAACTAACCCCCTTTAGATAATGAATTTTATGCATTCCTTATTAACTATAAGGGTATCAACTATAAGGACAACAACTAGGAGAGCACCAGCATATTTATTAGTAATACTAAAGCCTGAGAAAACTATATGTGGCTAGTAAACCAAGCTTTCCTCTATACCTTTGGTATTAACAATAATGAGGAGGACCAGGATGGCCCTAGCTCCATAACTAATGAGAATAATATTGGTAGCTGTTGGAATAGCACTTAGGATCGCACATCAGTATGGGGACGAGGTGGCTTAGTCAGCCACCTAGGTACCGCACGGAGGCCTTAAGCCCCTACCGTGTACTTCCCCTCCCTCGTTTCAAAACCTAGATAGATCATCGAATAACAGAACCAGTTCGACAACCACTGTACGTACGTACCAACAGCCATATGGCAAAGGCCATTCAACAGTAGCAGTGATAATAAAGCTGATAAGGAAGCCGGCGATATTAAGGAAGTCTTCATAATAGATAACTACTCGCGCTAGTACTTCCAGGGGATCCTCTTAGATACTGGTATAGCCAACTATTCTACTGCCGGGTATAACTAATACACTGCTCTGCAGCAACTATTACCTATTGCTCTTAATAAGTCTCACACAAGCGAAGCATTAGTTCGCTTTAAACCAGGAAAACTACTATAATTAATAGGAGCAACTATAATTAATATAGCAGCCAGCAACTTAATGTTTTATATAATAAAGATAGCAATCCCCTTCCTCTTATATATGCAAGATATAAATATATACTCACTCTTCATGCAAAATATAACTAATGAAGTCATACAACACAAGCCAAATTAGTAGCACGAGAAGATATTTCCTATCACTTGGAAGTAGGGATACCTATAGTTCCTTATAAATATTAATAAGAATAATAATACCCTCATTCTCTTCCTTATAGAAGTTAAACTACAGCAACTATACAGATAATTTGGACACCTATCTATTAATCATCTTTCCCGGCTGTTAATAGGCGCGGGCCATAATGTTAATTCCTCAGCATTAGAGGCTATTACTAAGTTCTATTACTACTGCCAAATGCACTCTCCTACACCCTAAAGATTTAAGTTCAACCTCTGTAATAATATTGACTTTAACTATAAGGTTGTTATAGATGTAATGTACTTAATAGGCCTTCCTATACTACACATTGTTAACTTAGCTACTTCCTTCTAAGCCAGATAATTCTTACCTTCTCTTTCCACTAAAGATATATAGGAAGCCCTATAAAGTTGCTAGATTAATGTATATATGGGTCCCCCAAACCGCCTTATATCCAATATAGGGACTAACTTTGCTTCCAGCAAGTTTAAGAGTACAGTATATATTATAGGGATTACATATAAATAAATACCTGCAGAAATATATTAGTTAATTAGTAAAGTAGAGCGATATCATGCTCCTTTATGCAGGGCTTTTGATATCTTATATGCTGAGTTATCAACTACATTTACTAAGGAAGCCATACTATAGATAAGCTTTGCAGCAGTTAATAACACAGTTGGCCCGGATGGCCTCATGCTAACTCTCCTAGTGTTTGGAGTATACCCATGTATAATAGAAGACTCTGCTCCTACGCCATCTACTCTAAGGAGAGCCAAGGCAGTATAGAAGGTAATAAAGGAGATTAGGAGAATTAATGCAGCATATAAAATCAATAAAGCATTACATACAAGGAACAGCCCAAATATATTAGGAATCTTAAGCCTTTTACTCTAGAGTAAAGTACGCATATGGTAAGAAAAGACTAGATAGCAAGGCCTATATAAACTGCTCTCTATTAACAACCACAATATAATAATTAACCTACTAAATGGACCAGTTGTTTTCTGGTTAACCCTTATATAGCTATACTACCGGGATGAAGAAGGACCTATTCATCTATTAAACCCTAATAATATCCCTAAGGAGCCAGTATACTTCAAGCCAGACCTTATACTGGCTATTCCTGACCCGGTAGTCCCTTAATGATGAGAATAATTATAGGGAACTAAGAGCAAGCAGAAGGCAGTCATTACTACAGATAATAATAATGATAACCCTGCTGCTAATAATGATAATGATAAGGTGGAAGATAAGATTATTACCCATACATTTCTTACCCAATATAAAATCAAGAACTACAAACTTGCTCTAAAGCTCCGCCAGGATAGCATTATTACTACCCCAGGCGACCCCTTTAAGGAGTTGGACGATAGGGAAGTATCCAAGCTAATCAGCCAAGGAGTATTCCAGTTTAAGTAGTTTAATGAGAGGAAACACAGAGGAATATAAATCTTTAAGTCTTATATTATTAGGGAGATCAAGGGCAAAACCAAGAAGCCATATAAGAAGTCCCGCCTAGTTATAGCTAGCTTTAGGGATCTTATAAAATATAAGATCCTCATACAATCACTTAATGGTATAACATACAAGTTATTAACTCCTTCTTACCCTTATGCCTTCTTTAATAACTAAGGGATTATATCTTGAATTCCGTAATATTACCCAGGCCTATCTATAATTAAAATCCATACTTAAGAGGCCCATCTTATACTACCTTCCTCCTAAAATAAGGGGTAAATACCCAGCTGGTATAATCATAAGGGTAATTAAGCCTTTATATAGTGTTACTAAAGCCGGCGTATACTGGTGGGCTATATACTATAAATACTATATTGAGAAGCTAGGGATAATTGTATCTGCATATAACCCGTGCCTCCTGATAGCTAACTATAGTAGTAAGGGTAGCAAGGATATCTTTAGTATTACTGCTATATAGACTAATGATACCCTTACCCTTTATACCCCAGCTTTCTCAGAACTTAAGGAGCAAAAGATTAAGAAGAAGGAGATCCACTACAAGCTAAAGGATAGATTAACCCCTAAGAAATCACTAAACTTCAACAGCATAAAGATCATAATATTATACAACAGCATTATACATCTTAAATAAAAGGGCTAAAGGGCAAAGATATAGCTAGTTAACTGCATAGCTATAGATTGCATTTAATAGTATATGGAATAACGCATATAAGGAGCATATCTAGCTTTTATTTGCTATCTGAAAGCAGCATTTAACCTCTCTATTGCAGCACAAATTCAAGACCCTAAAGAAGAGGACTATGCTAAGTTGAATAGGCAGCTAAAGTAGCAAGCAGACTACCTTAACTATAGCCTTAACTACATTCCTCTAGACCTTGCAGCAGCCAAGTTAATAATCTTTATGGATGGGTCTTTTACTAATAATAAGGACCTCAGTTCCTAAATTAGCTATATAATTACTCTAGTAAATGAAAAGCAAACCAAGCAATTATTTACATGGAAGATTACTAGAAATATCCTCTATTAGTCGTTAATAAAGTATAAGAGAGTTATATATAGCATACTTACTTCTAAGATTTACAGTATAGTTAATAGCTTTAATATAGGGATTATAATATTAGCTACTTTACGCCAGGTTACCAAACGCCTAAGTCTACTAGAGATCCCTCTTATCGTTTATATAGACTTATACTCATTATATAAGTGTCTAGTTAAGCTAGGGATAACAAAAGAGAAACGCCTGATAATTAACGTGATAGCGTTAAGGCAGTTATATAAGAAGCGTGAGATCCATAAGATCCGGTGGATTACTGGGGATTATAACCTAGTAGATGCCTTTATGAAGAGTATACTAAATAAGGCGCTAGAATGCCTCATTAATAATAATACCCTCATTATTAAGGTGGAAGGATATATAGACTATAGCCAGTTGGCAACGACTCCTTCCTCTACCTAAACACCATATAAGGGATCATAATAATTGCTGCAAGAATAGCTATGTGCTGACTTGCTCAGCAAGAGCATACTCAATGGCAATTAACTAACTAATGCAACTTAGTTAGTAATATACCAATATAATACTAATGCTGCCCCATATAAAGGAAGAATTACCACTTCCTAGCACCCTAAGCCCCAGATGGAAGTTAATAAGTACCTTGAGATATAAAAAGTAATCACACAGTACTAACAACCAGTAAAACTTTAGATCCCTATCAACTAGTTACCTATATCTTACTCTAAGGAGCTGCATAGTTGGCCAGTATATGGTTTAAATCTATCCCAAGGGCGAGACCTTGTAGCTAAGATTTTTATAGTGGTGCCTATATACTAAGGGTTTAGGTAATAAGGGTTACCACTATCCTACGAGCACTTAAGTTGCTAGTTGTATATATTAAGCATTCCCAGTCAAGATTTCGCAGTCTTAACTCCTGCTTAACATATATTTTATATACTTACTAAGAGCGGCATTAGATATTACACTTTTTACTACGCATTTTGTTAATAAGTTGGCTCTGATATGCTATTTATTACTGTCTGCTATAATCCCTACCTAACCCAACTACTACCTTATCCATACCCACTAACTCTTGCTATTGGCCTCTAATAGAGAGGGCTTTACTGAGTGTTCTTCCCCTAAATGGCCTCGGGCGAAGAGGGCTTTTACAGATTGAGTTATTATCAAAACTTATTATTAATATCTGCCATCGGATTAGCAGCTAATCTGGACTATACTCAATTTAGTTAATTGTTAACACTTAGTAAAGAGAGAGAAGGGGTCCGGAAGGCTGGATAGTTGTTATTCTAGTTCCAGGGAGTCCGGGTAATTATTATTCTAGCTCTAGGTAAATCCTTATTTAACCTATAGCCTGCAAGCGAAGAAAGCATAAGTCCTTATCGCGCATTTCTTTTAAAACCCTTAAGTACTAAAGATAACAAATGGGCAGTATATATTAATGGAAGCAGATATTTTATATAGGGAAAGCACTATATTATGCCGGATTGTACAATTACGGGCTCCTAGCTTCCAGAGGAAGTAGGGACTGCCATAATACACCAGGCTTCTCCAAGTGCCTGTATTTAATGGGTACTTGGCATAATAGTATGTTTGATGAACTTGGCAAAGGGGCTGCTATAACTAAAAGCAACGGCAATATAGGGATTCTGATGATGAATATAGCAATTCTTTTGTTCTTATTATAACAGCAAGAGCGTGGGTTCAACCCTACGCCTGGGATTTTTTTTACTATGATTTTTAAAAGAAAAGACTACTAGTGTGGCAATAGTAGTATGCAACAGCACATTGGTGGGCTATCGCTACAGCCACCGTACTGTAGCCAGAGGGCGTAGTTGCTTACTAAGCAACTACTACCCACTATATAGACCTGAGATAGCTGGCGGGCTACGCCCACTGCACCCACTACTCGAGACAGAGAGAAATACAAGAACAACACCCCACTCGTATTGCAATACGTGACCCATCCAACAACAGTACTATTTATCCGCAGAAAGAGTATTATCTTAGGTGTACTATGCTTTTGGGCAGCTTCACCTAAAGTAAGCCTATTATCAATAATATTAAATATAGCATCAGCTATATTCTCTTCATTATAGCTAGGCATCATGTAGTTAGGTAGTAATTAAGAGGAATAAGCTAGGCTATCATAAAGAGAATTAAGAAATTAGGCCCTAGGATTAGCATTTATATACTGGGTTCGGAATCTAATTACAGCCACTCTAATGCCCCCAAAACACCAACTACCTATATAAGCTTATTTACTAAATAAATATCTATAGATTGTTTAAATTCCTATGTATATAGCTTCAAAATTGGCTATGATACATATAAGTCAATGTGGTGATATTTGTATGTAGGTCCTCATTCCACTAGTAGGGGTGTTCCACTAGTGGGGGTCAGATGGTATGCCACCAGAATCATTACACGATTGCGGGCTTTCCTTTCCACTCCACAAAACTACCTGTGCTTTGCAATTTACGTTCTATCTGACGGCTTTTTATGACAGTGAGCAACTGTCAAATAGAGCAAAGAGTACCTACCCGCCCCTGAAAACTTTGAGGATCTAAGAAGGGAAGATGGGCTGTGGTATAAACGCATCTTGGGGAGCTTCCTACAACGACCTCGTTGAATGCCATCTGCCTACTCCATGGGCACCTCCCCGAGCAGGGGATTGACCATTCTACCTCCGGTACAGAAACCTGACGCTCCTGTGGCATGACCTAACTCCCACACTGCAAAACGCTTCTCCAAGCCTATCTATGAGAGCCTAGTTACATTGCTTTTTCCACTTCGGTATTGCAGTGACGGTTCGTCATTGATCGCTCTTCTGCGCAACCCGGGATTTCCTTTGATTGCCCCCAATACTGGTCAAACACGTATCGGCGTGCAGGAAGGCAACAATAGTTGCCTCATACGCCTTCCTGCAGTGCAGGCTGCAGGCGCCCATAGTTAGCCCGAACCACTCCAGACAGCAGCGGGGCGCAAAGAGCAGAAGCAAGTACCCCGGTCACGGAGTACTGAAATTTGAAACCTGCTCGTATAAACAGTTCTTTTGCAAGTTTGCCTAGTTGCCTTACTGCTGTGGCTTTTTCAGCTTTCTTGCCTTACGGCTATTGTATTGAGATGTCTTGGTTTGGGTGTACACCACATATGTAGTTCAACCAATAGTGCTACCGGAACAAGAAGGTTGTCCAATTCTCTGATGCCAATTCTGCCTAGTAGCCCATGTATGCAGAGAGGTGCAGAAATCCAGCTCCTATCTATGCAGTATTGTTTCTTTTCCTGCAACATTAGCCCGGGCGAGAACACCCGCCTTCTATGTAGATGCCTCAAGGGCCACAGGGAAGATTGCAGGTTCCAGATGTTCATATGCATGCCTTCAAGCCCGGAACAACACGCGAGAAAGGCGAGTTGTGTCCCGTCAATCGGATATCTGTCCGGCGGAACAGGGCTCATCAAGCTCCGGATAAAGAGGCAACAACAGCATTGAGATTCGGCTGCAGCAGCATCGCAGAAATACGTAAGTGTGGCTGTACTAACATGGATTCGCCTATGAAAATTGTAACAGGTAAACGCGACCCCGTGACGCAGCCAGCCACAGTGATTACATACATATGGACATCAAGGCTGAGATCGAGGTGCTCAGGTGCTGTGGGTTACTTGACCCTTGTACCTCACAAGGAGGAAATGCTCCGAGGAAATGCACCCTCCAGACATCTGGGTGTGATTTACACGTTTCCTCCTCGTGAGAGAAGAGGTCCAGATAAATCGGTGGCAACAGAAGCCGCGCTGGGGTTGACGTAGGTGAGATTTTCTCGCGGCAAGCCCCCCGCTCATCTCCCAGGTCCCCCGATTTTCGGAGAAGGTAAGCGAGTTCCTGTTCGCTTCGGATAATCCCATAGACTCCCTGCATGTGCAAAAGCAACTTTAGAATATTGGATCTCCGGTTCTTGGCACCACGCAGCAAGCGTGAGAGGACCTGAGATTATACTTCACGCCAAATCAGACGCTGGGGGCCTTCCTCAAGGGCCCGTGGCTTTTGTGCCCGTCGCCAAGACGCCATTTCAATGGTGTCAGGTGGGCATTTGCGAAATGATCGACGAGATCCTTGGTTGACACATACAGAATCGGATCCCTCTCCCCACACACACCCCAACGACAGCAAAGGGTGGCTCTGGCATCTTCGGTGTGCACGCTGCGGACGTGCTTCTGGAGGGTTTCCAAGTTGTTCAGGCTCGCCTTGCAATCTTTCCACTCGCACTGGTGCTGAATGAACTTGGGTTCCGTCCTGTCGTAGATTTCTCGAGGCGTAGGCGAAGCTGTTCTAGACGGCATGCCCGAGCCTGAGGGCGATTTTGGGCTTGAAGGCGGTTCGGGGCTGCTTTCGAGCAATGGGGGTATTCTGTAGTCTGGTCTTTTCAAGACTCTCTTTGGCCTCGCCGGAACAGCGTTGGGGCTTCCTCGTTGGCGAGCTTCCGAGCTGGCCTCGGGAGCTGTTGATGGTTGTGAAGGTAGTTGTACAGTTGCTGGCCCGCAAGACTCGGTGACTGGACCAGCCTGGCCCACGTCGGAGATGTTGGACATCGACTTCGCCCTCCACACCTGAATCTCGGCCACAGAGTCCGCTCTCAGTTCTCCGACAGTAGTTTTGTAATTGTTCTGTGCGGCTAGCGCAGCCGCCTCAACCGATATCGTACCGAGGCCAAAGTTCGTGGTCGACAGAGTAGTGTCGAGTCCGAGACTGGAATGATGCCAAAACTCGTGGAGTCTGCCTTCGCGCTCAGCCTCATCTTTGGCTCGCAGGTAGCCATGCCAGCCACGGCCAAGGCGGTCCAGCTCTCTCGCAATGGTGACACCTCTGAATTCATTGTAGTTGGGATCCCTTCTCAACCTTGTCCTGAGTGTTTCGATTTCCTGCTCCGTCAGACTGAAGAATGGTGGGTTGTTGACGAGAGATGTGGAAGGAGCGTGGCCAGGCCTTGGAGATGAAATCAGTGGCTTGGATTTGTCCTCCTCCGGGGATCTCTGTGGGACTTTGGGAGTCTTGTACGGTCGCGCGCCACTGATTTCGTGGCCCCCAGAACGACCCTTGCGCTTGGTGGTTGTGGCCAGCTGAAAGTGACTTGGACTCTCAGCATGAGTGATGGAGGAGTCGGGGAGCTTTCGGGCGTCTTCCATTTTCCTCAGCTGGTATCTGGGGCCTTCACTGAATGAAGGTCGCGATTTTACAGCTTTCAAACCCGTCGATTTCCCTCGCGAGGCTGGCAGATGTGAGACTGACGGAGAAGAAGGCATGGCGAGATGCTACTCTTCTCACAAGGTTTGGGACCACTGGACACACGATATGTCGCTCGATTGCGCGTCGTCTTGCAATGTCGTAAACAAATTAGTTTTGTGCTTGAAAATGTGCTGTCAACCGAGCGCAAATGCAAACGGACGGGAGCTTCTTGAGTGGCGCACGGGCCTTTTATAATACCTCAGGATCAGGAAGGTACTTATTTTTGTCAACCAAAAGAGCCGGAGCCAATGTGAAACAAATCATGTAGGCACGCTTTTAAATTTTCAACGACCTTTTTGGCTGATGCCTGAGATTCTCAAAAGTCCATATTTCGAAACCACGGACATTGAGTCGGACGAGGCAGAGGAAGAAAGAGAAAAACGAGGACAGGGTACCAGGCACAGGCGGATGAGTTTGCATTGCGATTTAACTGAGACACTGGCAAGTTCAACGTGTCCGCAAATTGGCTCAGCAGATGCCAACAACTTCCCTACCAGCTCTGGGCCTGACGCCTCATTCCAATGGCCCCAGTTCCGTCGTCGACCTGACTGGTGACGAGAACCAGGCCGTCCGCACAGCGCAGCCTCCAGGCGCCGGGTCCAACATGCCGAAACCAATCCCTATCTAAGATATACTTAATTATCTACGTAATGAACGGATAATCAAGTTCAACTCATTTATAACCAGGCGTCTATGTTTGGTGCTAATTTTGGGGGAGCGGGTGTATTACGAGTAGATAATATGAGAGTACCTAGGTATGTGAGGATTGCTGGGTGTCGGTGTCCGAACTCGTGCTGTCTGCCTGATTCCAGTCCCGTAATCAATTGAATCAATGTAATCCGATTCCGTGGATTGCATTGTGCAATCTATCCATGCAATCAAAGGGCTGATATCCCTCGGGAACTGGGCGACTGGTATCGTAGGTCGCTTGGCATGGACAGTTCGATCCCCGTAATTATATCCATGTGGGTAGACACAACACAGCCAACGCTGGACTGCGCTATATTGTGGGCTTTTCTTTGTACCTACGTGGATATAATTACAAGGGTCGGACTGCAGAATTGCAAGTCATTCCCGAGTACACATGCACCCAAAGACGGCTGATCATAACGCGCACTTGAACAACTTTGAAGAAAATAAGTTTTGCTTAACTCAGCATGAAAAGCCTCATTCTTTTGTTTAGTAAGCGCATACCTACCTAGGCAGGTAAGCCGACTGCCAACAGTATATTCTCACTCACCAGCGGTTTCCAACAAGAACCTGAGCTGATTGTTCAGGCCGAATGAAGTCAAGCTCTGGTTGCCTTATTTCACCATAAAAGTACATAGGCATCATTTTGTACTTTTCCGGGATTTCGGGAGCTTTGCAGAGTCTAAATTTGAAATGCCCCAGCTCGTCACACTTTACACTGTGGTGAGCGTCGATCCGACGTAGCAGTTGGTGCTCAGCCCCTATCCTTACGCGGTCTGCAGTTATTCGGATTTACCTAGGGTAAATTCCGGAATAGCACTTGCGGACTCAGATAACAACCCGAATCCGACTCGTAGGCTTTATTCTCAAATATTCGTCACCATGAGCCACTTGCAGGCTGGTCAGCTGTGGGCACATGTCCCGGAGCATGCCACACAAATGGCCGCCCGGAGCTTTTAACATGTCCGATTTTCAGCTCTTCAGGAGGGGCTTTTTAGATGCCTCGTTGCCTTTTTCTTGATACAAAGACCTACGGAATTCGGGGTCTGTGAATACATGATGTGGCAATTAGTTGCCTTCTTTCCGAGATTGTGCCAATGCGTGCTGAGCCTCTTGGCCCCGGGCGTCGTCTACTTGGCCTGAATTGGCAATGGTATCTATCGTCTGACCGATGGAAAGAAAACGTCACTGAAGTACGCATACTCCAATGAAGCCGCGCTCAATGGTCCTCATCTACCACACCCCGTCTTAAGCCTCGGGCCATGAAAAAGCGCCGTGTGAAATTGGACCCGGAGTAGTTCCAAACCAGTCAATCATGAGCAGATATCGAATAGCCGCTCGGGTCAGATGAACTGTGTACTTGGGACCACACACATCGTTACGTATCAGGCTATCAGGGATTCTACGGGAAACAATACCTGCCGCAATGCGATCAGCACCAGCCAAGCGCTGCCGTGCGCTTTCTTCGGCTGAGACCATCCAACATCGTCCTGGAGCTCAATACCGCCAAGCGAATGCCTCCCTCAAGCAGAACTAGTACAATCCCACACGTGCCTAGGAACATGCTCTCGACTGGGATTGTCCTCCCCGAGAAAGTACTTGCTCTACGCTGAACAGCCTTGACATTTCCGTCGTCACATTCCTCACCCTGTCACAGAAGAAGCCTATGCAAATTGAAACATTCACACCAGATAGCACGAGCAGCGATTTGACTCTTTATATCTGAACTACTCAGATGAATTACAACAACATAAATCATGTCGGTTAAGCTGCCTCAGCAGCGTATTTAACATTGAATGGGACCGTTATCACGGTATCCCAATCCTTGGCGTCGGTAGCATTGCCAAAAATTCTCAGCCCAGAGACGGCAAGCTGGTATGTCCCTTCAGGTAGCACCGTCCCGTCTGCCATCCGACCTTTGAAGAAGGCAGTGCGGGCCTCGCTTGGTGCGAATGGGACGGGGTAGCGCGGCAGGGTTCCCACGCTCTCGAACCGGTCAAAGAAGGGCGTGGTTGGGAGGCTGGTGCCGTTGCCCACCGAGACGGCGAGGATGTCGAGGCGCAGTTCTGCCGTACCCACCGTCGGGTGGATGGCAACATTGGGCACTGTCGCCTGATCGCCGCGGTCGGTGTTGATAAAGGTCTCGGGACTTGGCCGTGCGATCGTGTAGGTCTTGTTGGCCTCGGCGGGGATGTTGTAATCCGCCAGGAACACGTTCCTCGGGTCGAGTACTGGTATCGACACCATGCTGCCTGCAACTCCCAGGTAAGGCAGGACGAGTGACTGCTCGTCCGACTTGAGGGTCACGTAACCGCTGTAGACGGGCAGCAGCGTGGCGTTCAGGCCTTCTGGCGGAGTGACGGTCACCGTGACGTTCTCAGAACCCCCGGCCGGGACAACAACTTTGTCAGCGCTGAAGGACAACTCAGCCCATGCGTCAACTATCGTGTTAGAGGCAAGCAGTGCTCCATTATATCCCTCCCGGAATGTGTTCAGGGTCACTGCCTTCGCATGGCCCAGCGTGAGAGTTACGTCGCTGGAGCCAGTGTTCTGAATACTGAACGACTGGGTGCCGACAAAGTTGTCCGTATCGTTTAGAGCTATTCCATCCGTGCTGAGGACTATGGTCGAGTGTGCCGCATCATACGCCTGCACCAAACCGGCACCTTGCTGCGCAACGGAGGCGAGGAGTCCGCTGGTGTTGTTGCCGCTCCCGATCGGGGCTTGCGGCTTGGCCGTGGACGAGAGAAGACTCCGAATCGTCTTCGGGTCGCTGGATCCTCTTGCCTCCTTGAGCAGAGCGTAGATGGAAGCCACGTGTGGAGCGGCCATGGAAGTACCGGACATGATCTTGTATGCCCCCATGACCACAGGATACAGACCAGGGATCTGTCCGCCTGGTGCGAGGTACTGAGGCGACAGGCTGAGCTCCCAAGATGGGCCGAATGATGTGAAGTCGCTGATCGTACCGCCTTTGACCGTGCTTTCTACCTCTTCATAGTAGAAAGCTGGCGAAGCGGTCTGGTTAACGGCACTGGTGTTGTTGAGGTTCGGAAGTGATACCGTGATCTTGTTTCCTTGGGCCAGCAGACCATTCAAGGCCTCACCCCTATAAGGAGGAACGGTACCAACGCCACTTATTCCATCAACATAGAGAAACTGTTCATCGACAGTGCTATGCAGTAATGTCAACATGACTATCCATACTCCAACAGCGTACCGCCACTAGATCCCAAAGAGACTTACGTATTGTCCCGGGCATAGTACAAGATATATCGTCCTCCTCTGGCCTGGATGTTAGTAGCCTGATCGATCGGGTAGCACCTAGTCGCCTGGGAGTCAGGAACCTCAAGAAGGATCAACTTCGCGGACAGGTCCGGCATGTCGTCAGGTAGGGGACTGCATGCGTCGGTACCGAGGCTGTGAAGGTCGAGAGTCAGGTTGTCCTCGGCAAACGGTGGTTCACCAGGCACGAAGCCGAACTCCTCAGACTCGGTCGCGTTGCCGACAGTGAAGGATGCAGCCATCTCAAAGATAGGCTGCACTTGATTCTGCACGGCACCCGTCCCACCCACGCCAGCGCCAACAGCAGGCGTAAGAGCGGCGAAGACGCCGTCGACGCCGTCGTTGCCCTCGGAAATTAGAACTGGCACACCTGCCTCAACAATTCGGGCGACTGCGACGGAAATGGCTTCCTGTGGCCACGCTGACGGACTGCATCGCGAACAAAAGGTCAGCAATACTCCCCGGGCAGGGATAAGTAGCGACCGAGATAGTAAGCCAGAGACTTACTAGCCGTTGGAGCAGCTGATTATGTCAGCCCCATCCTCAAAGGCCCTGTTGAATCCCGCAATCATCAACTCATTGGTGCTGCCGCCGCCGCGACCCCAGACTCTGTAGGCCAGGAGCTTGACGCCAGGTGCCCCGCCAGGGAAACCGAGCAAATTATGCTTGGCCTGCGCAGCAATTATCCCAGCGACGTGCGTGCCATGCCCCATGAATTCGTCGTAAGGATCCCCGTCAGGGTGTGCGGGAATGCCAGTCTCGGGGTTCATGTCGTCTCCGGAGAAGTCGTAGCCACCCTCCACGAGACACCCGGGCCCGAAACACCCGCCCAGAGCCGGGTGCGTGTAGTCAACACCACTATCAACAACGGCCACGCGCACGCCATTGCCCGTGTAACCCTCTGCGTGTAGCTTGTCGATCTGGGTCTGAATGTGGGGGGCGAAGGTCGTGGTGTTGCTGTTCTCGTCCACGTCTCGAGGCGCATGGCGACGGCCAGCGGGGCCGTACATCCGGGAGGGCTTGGGGGCCTCTTGGCTGATGTAGACGGTCCGAACTGGCCAGACATTTTTCACGTTGCGCTTAGCCCTGACCTTCTCCATGAAACCTTCAGCGTCGTGGCTGCCATCTGTCGCAACGTTTCGAACCTGGAAGGACGCGGCGTTGAAGACGCTGGACCGGAGGTCGCGACGGTGGTCTACAGCGACCCCCTCGTCACGGGCCAACGCCTGGTACAAGGAGTCGGGTCCATCGGCATCATTGTCGAGCTCCACAATATATGCTCCGCGCACGACATCAGCCGAGGTGGACGAGACGACGGTCCGACTTGCGAGCAGAACTGCCCAGATTGCTTGTGACACCCTCATCCTGCAGAACGAACGAGCGGCTCGATGGGATGAGAGAGAGGAGCCAGTGAGGACGCAATCACATCTCGTCTGGCGTGGGTGTGTTTATGAAGGAAGATTGCTTCCGAGGTCCATTTCTGGCCTCCTGAGCCGCGACCCATTTCCTTGCCGATCCGTGACCCATAATTCCTTTCAATTAAGAAGACATGCGATTTTTTGGCAGTCGACGACCAGCCTATGTGGGCATAGTGGAGGCCGGATTCTCGTATTGGAAGGCTTGGCAGGTTGTAGGGTACGCAACACGGGAATGCGTTATGAAAACATGTGGCCCACCGGCTCTCGGAAACGGCGCCTAGGATGTATACTATTTATTTACTTATCCATCCTTTTGAACGGAGCTGTGAAGCAGAGAATTCTGGAGCTGAGGCCGGCGGCCGTTGCTGCCCTACGGACAACCTTAGATTTAAGCTTAATCCGATGTCTAGTGCACTAGTTAGCAGCTGAGGGTCAGAGCTGCAACGCCCAATAGTGCAAATAAGAATGTTGATCACGCTACCTCGGTTTAACTTCCCCAGCCCGGGATCGGCGCACCCCCTGATCCCACGGGCAGTTGACACGAACACCGCCAATTCAAGGCCCAAGCTTCAGGTGTCCGCATCCATGTCAGTATATCCGTTGAGACATGCCGTACCTAGCCAATCAGGGGAACGATCACCTGGCCAATTCTACATACATATGAAGTGAATCTGGTAGTAATTGTACGTGTTGAATAGGTGTGATGGTAGGGGCGGGTAGTTTGGGAGTGAGTGTTTGGGTGGTTGTCATGGGAGTTGACGGTGGTTGCGGTAGTTTGAAATTCAGCCTCGTTTACACCCTAGATGTCTCAGTGTGACCTTTGATATGGCGTGTACTAACACGCGGCTCTTTAAAATTGGTGCAAGTCTTGATAAATTGGATTTTATGGGCCGTGATCCGTTTCTCCGAAATCAGACACCTGGATATCCGCAGCCATAAAACGGAGGGTACATATGGTGGGATTCATGGAAAGGTGCTCACGGAGAGATTGTAAAGCGCGGCCGGTAGCAGTTCGGCTTTAATAATCCACCAACGTTGTAACCAAATGCATTTGAGGGAAAAAAAAAAGGCAAACCATTCCATCTTCCACAAGTGGCCACATAATATATATTCATGTAATACGAACAAGTGCCTAGGTTTAGCTGCCGTATGGGGCATCGCTAGCCGGGCCCTAAAGTGCAGACAAGAAGACAGTCCAGCAGAGCGCCAGCCTCAGATTGCATGCTCTCTAGGCAATGTCCAGTTTATTCGTCCTATATTCATACATAGTATGCCAGATAAACTATAGTTAATAAGCCTATATCAACAGAAAATTTTAATGTCTGATAGTCCCATCTCGGCTTATATTATTCGTTGTTGGGAAAGACTGAACTCAAAGCCGTGTTGCCCCGGGCGTCGTGGTCCTCATATCGACGTCAATATTCCTCGCCAATGTGATCTTTTAAGGTATAACTCACCGTTTCAAACAGCGCAGTATATTTATTACTTCTCCTAGTAATCAGGATGTCGCGTTGGGCGTGGCTAGGTGCTGACAGTTCGTCTTGGTTGTCGGTGTTAGGTATGGTTGTCGGACGTGGGTGTCTCAATTTCTACCTGGTTTCACACCCTTGGTATAGGAATTAATTTCCTATGTGCAGGTTAGGTGTGTGAACTAGGTCTCTGTGTCAGGTAATACTGGACGTGGGTGTATGGGCGACTGGAAGATGAGAAAGGTTACTTCACGCTCACAGTATACCGATGTAACCTCCTTTCTTTGCAGGTGCCAATGCCCGGTTCCATATAAACTCTTTATTGTTCAAACGAGTTTATCAATGCGGCAAATTGAATTCCAGAAACTATTCATATAAGAGGTGCTTGTTAGTGACAAATCACCTTTACGGGAAGGGTGAAAGCGTACTCTGACGACATGACTTTTTGAGTATCTCAGACGAAATTAATAGGTGGCCCAGGCTTAGGCCCAGGTCCTTATTCTATTTTTTTTAATATGTATTTTTGTGTCCTTTTCATTCAGAACTCTACCAAATCAAAACTCTTTTCGACACTCCGTTTCCATTCGATTTGCATTGACAACGGAAGACCTTGACGAAACAACCTTGCCCGTGGGCTGGGTATGCCAGGAGACCAGCCCATCCTATCCCGACTTCTCTTACCGTGCGGATGATAAGCTTGAATATTCGGCATGGATATCTTGATAGCATAGGCTTGGTGTGTCCTCAACGATTTTCTTTGGATAGGGGGTCGAGAGTGCGAGCTCGCTTGGATTCGAGAACCGGAAGTTGTCCAGGCCGATTTCGGGAGAAACAGAAGCCGGGACTCTTTGCTGCTCAGCGGACTCGTCGCCATCGAGCGCCTTGTCAAAGTTATCAGGGTGATATATCGGGCTTTCCTCGAACGGTCGATAATCGTGACTACAGCTCTTCCGGCCGACGTCCAACTACACTATCTGTCAGTATACCGTCACCTGGCTAAATTCTACTGCTTGAAACCCACCTGACACTCGACTGCAGCGTAGCGAGAATTATGGGTGTGTATTGAGGAACCGTTGACTGCACTACCTTTTGTCAGTCAGCAATTTTCAGTCTGGAGATGAGGTCTTCACCTGGCCGACCCGTTATCAGCTTGTGCTGACAGCCTGCTAATGGTAGAGCGGGCAGTCAAAGCTCTTGAATACTTGAGTTCTTTGAAATCCCTCCACGGAACATCGAAATCGACATCAATGCTCTGATGCACGAGATCGCGGCGGACAACGTCTGATCGAATGGAATTGCATTCATGCCTAAGTCGATCCACGTCATCCAACGACAGAAATGGCTGCGATGAAGAAGTTGGGGAGCGTGGGGACCTAAGAACTGTCAGAAAATCCTGTGGTATTCTAAAGGGTGTACCCGGGTCCCTAGAGGGGGAAACGAGCTGCAGGTCTGACCTACCCCCTCCTATCAGGTGCATCTGTGGCGTGCTCGTGGCCACCATTAGGCGCTCTAGGCGCCGTGTTCACGTTATCTGGCATCTCGGATCTTTCCCTCCTGGCCAAAAGAGCTATAAAGCTTCAAGAGTAACCACAGAAGATCAAATCCTCTCTTGTTCTGGTCGACATCCAGGCCAAAATGACTAGAGGCTTGAGAGTGTCGGCTGGGAGCTACGGAGAAGGCAACTGCGGCCTTTAAGAACAATAGGGAGCGTCCGAGCTCTCAGTCAAGACCAAGATCAGCGGTGCCGGGCTCTTTCTGCGGGCTGGATGGCGCTTTGCGCGCTCACTCGCTTTCCTGGGCCAGCCACAACGACATTTCGGCTTGGTGCCGTCGTGCGCCACGTTCCTCCATAAGGCAACTGAGGCTAAGCATTCCCGCTGCCTTCCAGAAGCTTTCTTGGCTGGATTCTGACCAACAAAGCGAAGAAGCCCTGCGTCTGCCAACCTCAATGCTGGCTGCCCACGTGGCGAGGCCTCAGAAGCTGGGCTACTTATATACGCGCTTCAAGGTCATGCGACTTTTGAACTCTTCACCGGTAAAATTAGCGCGGACAATCGTCGAGCCCAATCTAGATGATCAACCTCCATCAACAAGGGCTTTACCGCCAAGGTATACCGCCAGGCATCTTTGACAAGAGTACGCGAGGAGGTTCGTCGATCAGTCCCGGCTGGTGACACCTGCCTACACAAACAGCAGGCAGGTTCCACGTATCTGTGCGCATGTGTGCTCAAAATTTCCTGTTTGTCGTTATAGAATGGTATGGCGGGCTGGCTTGGCCACAAATCTGGACCATTTCCAGGGTCTACGGATCATTTTAAACCGGGCTGTGCAGCAAAGCAGGACTCCCAGGGGAAGAGACCGGGCCAAGTTCTTGGATAGTCATCTGTGGACCAAATATGAAGCGACAGGTAAGACTCTCGAGTGTTTTACAGTGGGATCTTGACAGGGCCCTAGTTGTTTTGTTGGACGTGACACGCCGGTGGCGGATCAGTATCGTGGTGGGATCTCAAGCTGAGCAGCTCGGAGGTGTCGAGGCTCACTTTCTCTTTCATTTGATCATGCCGTGTACCTTTCTGAGGAAACAGATATTAACGAATCCTGAAGGTGTTCTTCAGTCTTGAGATCCATGTGTCCGCTCGAACTCCGCCGAGGAAAATCGCCCCCAAAGGCACAAGAGACTAAGACTAGGTACGTAGTTAGTCCGTAACAGAGGCGGCACAGTACACTAAAAGCAACCAGGTCAGCAATCAAAGCCACAGATGGGTGTTGAAGATCGTCCGTATCACTACCAGTGGCCGCAGCCGAGGACGAAGATCAACCGTGCCCCAGGGCAGAGACCGAGAACTCCCCTCCTCATTCTGATCGCCATTCATGGAGGGAGGCACACCAGTACACTCTTCAGTTCACACTGTCGGTCTTTACCTGGGCGAGAGGAAGGCAGCCAGGCCAGTGACCAATACCGCTGCTCGAACCTGTTTCTCGGCTCTCGTCCGTTCGGGCCGGAAGGAGCTGGCGTTGGGCATCAGCTGCCTGCTTATCAGACACTGGCCTCCCTTCTATCTTCTTTTACCGCCAGAGCCTGGTCAATGTAAGGGGTCTCGAGGTCGATAGCCTTCTCACCGCCTTCTGAGCCGCAAGTTTCTCGAGAATCGGTCGGCCCTCCCCAAATCTTGTTTCCTCCTCCTTTCCCATCTACTCCAGTCGGTCACCCACTTTTATACCCAGCCGCACTTACAAACACACAGGGCACTAGCTCTCTGACCATCGCCCAACTCAGACATTCAACAACGCAAAGGACTCCGAAAAACACTCAATTTATACTGGTTACCAATAAGAAGGCTGCACTGCTCGACTTGGCCAGGCGTGGCGTCTGAGCGTGCGTCAAGCACTATGACTAGCTGTGAGCCTGATGAACAGAACATTAGAACGAGGCCTGTTGACTCAAGGCCCACCCCACTGTACCAGTCGCTTTACAATGTTTGGATTGTACACAGGTTTTCTCTTCATCGGAATTCAGGATAGGAAACACTGAAGCCGTCAGGATACGGAGCCTCACACTGTCAGAATGAACGTGAAGACATTATATGAATCCGACCGCCCCCGCCCCCCCCCAAAAAAAAAAAACATTACCACAAACCAGGCTTGGGGAGAAGAGACGATGATAACTGTTAGGCATGACGGCCCACTTACTCAGAGATGTTGGAGTCAAGCGACATGTCTGTCACGCTTCGATATTCGTGATCAAGCACGGCGCCCTTGAGACACAGTCTAAAGTCGTCGCAGGACCTCGAATCAACATGCTTTGATAAGCCCACAAGCCATCAGGCATTGAGAGGATTAATCATGCTAACCAAAGTCAAGTTAGCGTCAAAACACATACCGAAAGATGAAGGATTAGGGTTTGAAACCAAGAGAAACGACAAGTGAAGAAGAGGAAGACAAATCCACGAAGAGAGACACTCGCTTCCCTTTAAACAAAAAGACGGGCCTAGAAAAAAGCGGGATCGGGACGTGGTCATCAGGTCAAAGGCCCACCCACATGCTTGTCGTACGAATGCATATGTCGCAATTTTCAGTTGGCTCCAGTTCCGGGACAACACCACATCGAGTCACCCAAGTCACCCACACCTGGCAGCCACCCACAGCCACCAAGAGACCTAGTGCCAGCTGATACATGGACGGACGGCACACATCATGGACGATTCTGAATTCCGACCCATGAGCGCCCCAAACTGCCGCTTAGAATGAGAATCGGCTATACGAAACACTCGAGACGCTTTGAAATTACAGCGGATGGTGGACAGGAGGGCAGTGTGTTGATTCTACGTGAAGGTCGCCAAAGATAACGCCCAGAGCAGCGGAGATATGCACGCTGGCTGCCGAACTCGTCGACATCGAAAGAGCAGTACCGAAGGCCACCTGTTGAGAGCGGGTCACACGGGGGTCGCAATCAAACTGGCACAAGAAGACCCGGTCAGATGCCCGCGAACTCGACAAAACGGATACGAAGACGCAGGACGCAATCTCAACTCATACCATCCCACCTATGCCGTTCGGAATCGCCGCGCACGCTGCATCCTGCACCTCTCTTCTGAGAGACACACGTGGCTCGGTACTGGCATGAGGACGTCGTCATGAGCGCGAGTGCAGTGAGCGTGATCGTCCCAATAGCCCAAGATGGCGCCATTAGCGCTGCAGCTTCAGCTTCCGGGCTAGGCCTTCCCGCCGCCTCCAGGACCGAGATAGGAAAACGGCCTTCCGAAAACAGCACGGCATGCATGACACCTCGGTACCGTGCGCGCCATCACTGAGATTGCGAGACCACACTCGACACGGGCCTGGTAAAGTTACATTTCAACATTGCAGCCCGCGCGCGGCGCAGGCTTTTCGCGCCGAATGCAAAAGCCCAGACGAGGGGTTCATGCACAACATACACGCCACGCAAGATGCCCGCAAGCAAGGAGAGATAACCGAGCGGGCTGGCAGCATCCCAGATGAGGTTGTCCTGCCGGCAGCAGCTCTCAGGTCAGCAGACGGGGTCTGCCGTTGATGCGGCTCAACAGCCCCGCGCGGGCGCTCACTCAGAGCACGTCCTCCCGCGTCTAGCGCCCGAGAATTGAAGGTGTTCAGTGGGCCTGGACAAGGGAGGAGGCCTGCAGCTACAGTAGTGTAGCTGCAACAACACCACCACCACCCGTGCACAAGGGCGATAAACCGGTACGGCACATGCGTTCTGGTCGGCTTCACCCTGACCCGTCATGTTGGCAACTATCACGGCAACCCGGCAATTTAAAAATCAGCAACTTTAGACAACGATAGTACTACGCTGCCCGCATCCTCTGGGAGGATAAGCATCGAAGCACACGAGTCGAGCCAGTCCGGAACAGCGCATTCCCACCGAGCGCTGGCGAATCCAACTTGAAATTCATCAGTATCTGATGTGACAATGATTTCAATACGCCAACCAGGCGCTCACTACCGACCAATCATTCAACAGTATATATTGCAGGACCTTAAAAATTCCGGCAGACCCTATATATAAATAGCTATATGTGACAGTAAGTGCTAGAGTTACGGCTTTGACAGGACTGGGTCTGGACACTGAGGTATCGCCAATGTCCAACAAACTCAGAACACGTATAGAAAATATCTATATATCTGGTTAGGAAGGTGATTATATAATAAGATTACCTATGTATATTACGAATAGAATCGTGACATAGAGTCTATCAAATATATGTGTCCTTTGATCCTGTAGCTTAATCGGCTGAAGTAGATTGTATTCTGCCAGGGTACTGCAAACTGGAGCTTGGGACTTTGCTTTCCATTCTTAATGCTTACCGTGAAATTCTTATATATAGTATATATACATGATTACATGCAAGACCTCAATATCAGGACAACGCATCCCATCCGAGAAACATCATTGCCCGCATCTATCTGGCTGTAATTGTGCATAATGAAAGCTTGAGCGGGAATTTTCTCTCTCGGATCCGTTTCCTCTTACTAATGACTTCTCTTTGGAAAGATGCAATCTGTGGTGATTGGTATCCCATCTAAATTGTGGATGTTTACAAAGACACTTAGAACGGGAGATTCACAACCACCCAAAGGGAGAGCAAACCGGTATATCAACCGATGCCCACAGCACCTTTTCCCGTAGTACTTACTTCCAATGATTGCTCCCACAGTATCTTATCCCGCAACACTGGAAAACCCTCTATTTGGCATCTACTCCTAATACGCCCATCTAAGATTTTTGGATGGGTGAATTAGTATACATCATACCTAGGAGCTCTGCCATTCGCCATAGGACAATAATGTACTGGTGTATCCCCCCCTTCCCCCTGTGAATCTCGACATTTCTTCTAAGAGGTTGAACATGGACTCGTCTGGTCGAGTTTTGCTGAACTGGTGGGTACCTAGGGACTTCTCCCGGCCATTTATTGATGTAAAAGAAATCTTTGTAGGCCCTTGAAGAGAAGAGATAGCATATCCAGTCTTATAGGTAGTAGACTGACTATTTCCCTTTATTGATAAGCAAATCTCAAGGTGAGATGGGCATCTGCCGCTCAGCAAAGCTCCCAGGATAGCGACAGAATATATGCTTCAGAATGTATCGTATGGTTTTACAGTGGTCACTGCTATGGATCGGGGGAATCGCATGTAATCGTAATCAACGCCTGCTCTGATAAATCCCATGATATCAACCAAATTCCAAGTGTATCCTGAGCTTCCCTCGTCCTGGTCGGTATTGTAACTTGGGCGTTTGGGCACCGTCTTGGACCACAGTCCACAAGGGTTCTAAAGTCCCCATGTATCCTTCATACGCATATCTGAAAATGAGCCCAACTTCCAGATACAGAGAAGCCCAGTCTCGTGTGTTGAGCTACCTTGGACGTGGGATCCGGCATCGTCCACAATCACCGCACCGCGAATCCCTATGCCCAGATGAACAAGTCACCCAGTGGTCAAATCAGCCTCGTTGAAATTTTTTCTACAGCAGGGATCCATTACCACAGAACATGCGGCTCAAATCTTGGTGAGCGCCCCCTCCCCCCCCCCTAGATCCGCACGCGGAAGAGCTACAACTAAGATTGTCTGCCTCGCCATAATCTCAGCCTCTTCCAGCAGGCTCCTCGATGGTTTGCCTTGGCTTCTTTTCTGGCCCAGGTCTGCGTGTGATTCGGTCGAGCTGCCCCCTGCACTCGAGTCCGACTATGCAGGGCAAGCTATCATCCCGCCCTAGCGTCGCCCCTGCAGGATTCCCTGCCTTGGGCCATCCATCGGCGACGTGAGTAGTAGCCCTGGCCGATAAGACCTCACGCCGATCGTAGGCAGGAGCTTATGCCGCATCGCATTTGCATTGGGCTACGACTGCAGACTCACCAAGTCAGATGGACCTTTTTTTTTTGGCCGAGGGAGTTGCAATATCGGGCTAACTACATGTGCAAGCTCGGAGACATGACAGGCAACGTGCTCCTATTATTAGCCCTGGTTGCTCCAGGAGGATTCTCATCACCAATTTAATCTGATAAATGCCCCTTAGTTTCAAATGTATTGTTTGTTTGTGATTTACCCCTGCATGGGGCTGCCGCCTGCGGTGGGATATCATCAAACTTGTCCAAGCACCGTGCCTCTAAGCCACAGAAGGGCGTTGTCTTGACCTCGGGAGCGCAACATGGGGTCTGTTGCCTTGAATCCTACAGACGCAAACCAACCGTATACCCAGAGCCAGCGTCGGTTCAAAGTTCCGCCATAGGCAAGACCAATACGTCTGATTTTACCCACATGCTTCTTCTTTGGTGCTGACTTTTAGAGGTTGGGGCTGGCCACGACAGCCTAGATGGCCCCTCTCAGCCGCAGGAGGCGGCCCCTTCAAGTGTAGCTTTAAGCGTCATGGACTTTTGCAACACAAAGAAGGCATCATTGGTTTTCCTCGCCCTCAGAAAACGGGCAGTACAAAGGGGGGGGGTGCTCTGGTTGCCTACTTTCTGCTCCTTCTCGCACAAGAACTGCACTATTTTCCCTCCTTAGCAAGCAGGTCGGTGTCCGAAACACAGAGATGGTTGAGACATGCACACAGAAAGGTAACCCTGAGGCACTGCACACCGCTGCTGCTGCTGCTGCTGCTGCTGCTGCGTGTCCCTTGTGCTCTCGGTGAGCTTGTACTCGGTGAGCGCCGTCGGGTCAGCAGCGCTCAGGGGGAAGTTTTCTCAAAGACCCGACGAAGAATGCGAAGTCGGAGGCTCATAACCGAAGGCCCAATTGGAATTACCCGTCTAGCACGAATGCGTCCTACATAAATAGGTACATACATACATACATACATACACAGCAGGTGATGTTCAGGATCGAGACTGTTAACAGTGGATTTCGGGAGCTGTTGTGGCGCCTGGAGGGCCCAGCTGCGTGTCTTGCAACCCCCGCATGCCCAAGTATGCTGGGCCCGCAGCGGTCAGCCTAAAACCAACCCGCCAAGTCAAAGCAAGTCAGACACAATCTCGTGATAGATGGACCGATTGTTCCGAGACCTCCCGAGCCTCATTGCCTCAACAGTCAGTCTCGTCATTACCGGGTTATACATTCTCGAAATGAGCCATGTAAAGTGGCCCCAAATGCTTTTCGAGTCTGGAATCACGCACAGCAGCTCAGAATGCCGGTTGGAACCATCTCACACGCGTCACTGACCTTCACCGGCCTGCAGGGAGCAATAGTCTCTTGCAAGGAATCTTACCCACCAGGGGCATTGATCGGTCGCATTCCTCGAAAGGACCTGGCTGCTGCCTCATTTATTCATTTCAAACCTACATATGCTACCTCGGCGTTCCTCGGATTCCACCAACGCCGCCCCCCCCCCTTTCCCTTCGAGGCGAGACAGGTTCCTACTCCTCAAGGCCGGGCGCGATAAACTGCCTGTCCCCTCCTCTGGGCAAACATGGGGCAACTCTCTTCAACAGGCAGCAGAGATCGCCTTCCAGGCTGCGATCTGCCTTCTACGGCCGTTCGATACGGCTCTGTCTTATCATCAACTTTGTCATTACAGCATTTTTTGTCTGTCATATTCGAGTATTTTGCTGCCCTTCTCCCATACTGCCTTGTCGCCTTCTCCCTTTCCCAGGCTAGAGGTGGGTCACTGGGGCATGATAGTGCCTAGGTGTGCAACCACCAAGCCAGGCAGAGCAGGAATATGCCTCAGCAGCCGACACCCTCAGACCTCATGGAGAGATGTCTAATCCATGGCGCAATTCCAAGTCTGTGAGCGCAATGGCGACTAGATGAAAGGTGTGGAGGCATCGTGATTTATCGTCCTGCTAGAGGGATATCCAATCGTCCTCTAGTCCTTGTAGTTACTGAGGTCTGCTGTTCATTCCTGCCATCCACCGACAGCCTTGTTTTCCAGGCGAGGGTGAGCCGTTTGCTGCATGTGTGCGACCCACCGAGCTACTGCAGCGGGCTACTACAGCCTGCATCTGCAGCTTCGGAGCCAATTTCTCACCAAGGCCTCCCCCGCGCCGGCAGGGTCATTTACTAATATAGTCCCCACCCTGCAGCTCTGCGGGAACTTCTAACCTTCCAGATCCATGCGCTTCGGACCCCCTTGCGCGCGCCATACTAGCCACGACGTCATGTCCATTTTCAGAGTGAGATGTTTATCTCCGATCTATGCCCGTCAAGAAGGGTGTGCAGACGATCGTGTGATTTAGAATTCGGTGTGGAACCTGTGGCGCTGTCTCGCTGAGGCCAATGGCAAGGAACCTTGGAAGGCATCCTGCATGAGGGGAGGTGAGCCCTGGCCGCCTCTATAGATACAATCAGCTGACAGCCTGTAAGCATCCAGCGTGAAAGAAGGGCTAGAATATTCTGCCGAAGCATTGAGTCGTTGTGTCTGCTGCTCTGTCGCTTCATAAGTGTTCTCGGGGACATAAAGTGCAGTCTTGGAAGCGCCGTCTTGGAAGTGCAGTTTTGGTAGGGGTTGTCCCAGGCGATCATGATCGACGCAATAGTATGGCGACATTAGCGACTGCATGTGGACAAGGATCAAGCTCCCCGGTCGTGAAAGTGCAGCTTTCCGATACTCTGGACGTATTCGCCTTCGGTCAAGAAGATTAGGTGCGACGCATGAGACTATCATGAGAGCTCGGCATTGGTCGTACGGAGCACAATGTGACACACCGACGGGGCTGGACGTGTAAAATCATTTCTGGAACATGCAACAAGCTGTGCAATGATCGCGTCTTGGAGGAGCCAGTAACACCCGTGGCGCAGATTTCTTGATGTGTTTCCGGGGCAGCCTCGATTCGAGCATCCAGTGGTGTGGGCGAGGCATCTTGATGCAAGTGAGCATTCATCATGTGATTCCTCGAGGCTGGCTGTGTTGCTCTACTGTCACCGAAGCATGTGAATCGTCATCCATCGTGGATGACGAGACTGCAAACTGCAAAAAACCAACAGCATCACGAGGGGCTGACGTCAGGCAGAAGGGTGAGGAACTCCAAGCTCCTGTTGGAATCTCAGTCATGATGACAGCATTAATTTTAAAATTTCACAAACGAGAGAAATGTTCACCGGAATTCTATTTGTTGGTGAAGCCCAACCATTGCAGGTGTCCACCGCCGGTGTCGTGCGCCAATGATAGATTCCTGACGTCTAAAAACGTCTGTTATAAAGTCCGGTACTCCTGATATTCTATTGGGAGGAGCTAAGGTCAAACCGAAGAAAACGTATATTAATGCACAGGTGTGGCACCAGCCGGAGTCCACGTGGATAGTGGCGGGCTGGTAGTCGACGTTTGTCCAAAGTAAATAGGCCGATATCCCAATCCATCGGAACCCGGGATTCCACAGTGTTGATTCCGGTGGTCCAAGGTGGTCCGCCGAAAGTCACCAGAGTCTAGGATGCTCTGGGGTAGTACAGACCTAAACACACAAAGAGTAGGAAAAAAGGATGAAGGAGTATAGCTCTGGAGCTGCAGGGAAACCCACCCCAAAACCCAGGTCAGACATGTGTCCAGTTCCCCAGGCATGGAGTTGGAGGTTCACTCCTAATCCCTGGTGTCCAACCAAGTGACCAGCGTGTTGGCTGACTTCTAAGGTAGATGAACCGAGCGTAGTGCGCAGCTTCAGAGTCAAAATTGGGTTCCACGGGACCGGTGAATGGAGCCGGGTTGCTCTTCGTCCAAACATCCAAATATGGCATAGCACTGTGGCCAGAAGCGAGGTCCTTGAGTTTCCAATCCCTAGGGGAACGTCATAGCCCCTGCGGCGAACCTCTGGAAGGATCGGGCTCGGAGTTAGCTCCGAGGACGGTACACCGGCTTGGATGGTTATGAGGCTGTGTTGTTGTATTCAGCCCCTAATCGCCTCCCCGCCCCCCCGGGGGAAAAAATAAGAAGCCAGCAGCAGTGGCTCTGCTGATAGGCCAACGGGTCGGATATTGTATGTCTAAATATGATTAGCAACGCAAAAGGGCATGATGAAAGGCCCAGGAAGCCTACCAAAGACGACCGCAGCCTGCAGGCACGCAGCCTCTGTCCCCGAGCATGGAATTGAACGACCAACGCAATAGCGGCTACTCACAAACGTATGAGCTCATGGTTCTGCCTTGTCGGTGATCATAGACACGTCGTCATCCACAGTTGGCGCGTCCCCGTCATCCTTCCCGGTTATCGAGCTCTCGGTTCCCTGGTCAGGAGTTGTCGTGCTGCCGGTAGTTGATGAGTGTAACACAGAACCCTCCTTCACACTCAGTGTAGCGTCCTCGCCTAGGTCATAGACGGCGTACTCCTTTCCAAACTCAGGGGTGGCTTTGAATTGTTTGCTTTTTTTATCATAAGTCAGCCACTTGCCAGGAAGGGCAAGCTGGTAGCCCAGCCAGAGGACCCGCTCTTTCCTCTGCTCGGTCATGGAAGCAAGCTCAAAGGTTTTCTCATCATCATCAACCTTGTTACTAGTGAACCAGTCAAGTGGGTATAGCTTGTCAGTCCAGAGCAGACCACGAAGAGCCCAATCCTCCGGCAAGGGTCTGTCGCTTGGCCGCGGGAATTCCTCAGCCTCGATGCGTTGATGGCTCTGGAAGTCAATCGACAGGGAGTTGAGCATCAGCGCCACCAACGACCATGGGAAGCATTTTTCAACGTGCTCCATAGCAGCCTCATTGGCGGCGATAAACTTCATAAAAGACAGGCGGACATTGAGATAGGGGAGAACGTTGGGGTCACCATAACGACGCGAGACGATCACGTCGCACTCCTGGGCCAATTCAGATGCCTCGTTGAAGACAGGGGATGGTGTCGGCTTGTCGTCTGTCGAGTTCTCCATAAAGGCGTCCCTATCCGATTCTGGTAGGATAGCGGTCATCAAAACGTTGGCATTGCCCTGTGAGTTGGTCTCAGTCTTGCCGTACTCGAGTTGGGCATTGCAGTTCGAGATGGCAATCAACGCGCCAGGCTCCATCCAGCTCCTGGTTGTCCGCGCAATGTGATTGTCCAAATGTGAGAGAACTTGACTCTTGGCCTTTACATATTCAGCCGCCAGTTCGTCCCGGTTCTTCGGAAATGCCTTGTCCTTCTCATCCATATTACTTGTAATGAAGAGAATTCCGTGTGCCTTGACAAAATTCAGGTCGATGGCCTGGAGCCGAGTCTGGGTTCCGTTGATGATAGGATCGAACAATGTGAGGACGCTCTCTCGGGCAGACTTGAATGGTATTGCGACGCACAGGCTCTTGGTGTAGTAAAAAAGCTGCTTTATAGCATAAGGCCTCGCAAGAATTGCGAGATGATGGTAAAGCCTCCCGGTAGTCGGCGCCTTGTCGCTAGCCTTGGAGTACCAATATCTCGAAACATCTGTCCAGATCTCCCTGTCACGGATGTCTTCATCCTCGATGGCCATACGGTAGCGCCCGAGGTCGCCAAGGCACTCGATCCAAGTGTCTTCAAAAGTTGGGACTGTCTCATATAGTAGAGCCATCATCGAGTAGGCGAGGTAAATAAAAGTGAGCATGTGTTCCAGAGAGGCGGGGAGCCTATGCCGTAACAACTCGAGAAATGAATGTATGCCGTGGCGCCACATTCTCGCTCTGCCATGTGTTAGACCTTCTGGGAATCCCACATTACAACAGACGGAACACCGTACGGGGAGGATATGGTACGTACGGCATGGCATATTTTGACGCGAGCCGCCTCAGAGCTGGGCAGGCAGACGGGTGCTGGCTGGCTAAAAAGAAGTCATGGTGTTCGTGTAAAAGCGTGCGGTGCAAAGCAATCAATGCCTGCCACTGTTCGTTGTTGAGCTTGGGGCTCGAGTCGTTCTGCGCGCTCTGTGAACTATCGACCTCGATGCATTTGGACTCGACCCTATGATTATCAGGAGGGGGTCAGTGGGGAAGCGCATAGGAGACAGCCGCAGCTCCAGACAGAGGGCAACGCACATGACCAGGCCGGCATAAATCCCCTTCACTTCGGCGACCAATTGCTCCTGGCTGATGGGACGAGTCGCTGGTTGCCCAATCATCTTGTTCACACAAGCATCCTCCTCCTCCTCCTCCTCCACCGACTGGTTACCGGCTGATTTGTTGTCACGGCGGCGTGACGGACGAGAAGGGACGGGCTGGGCTGGAGGTTGGTTGCGGGTTGGAATGGGGTCGCCTTCGTTCCACAAACGGCCTTTTGTTCTGGCATGGGGGCGAGCAGGAAAATCCGCAGTCGAGCCGTCGGCGGGCGTGTTCTGTTTTGGTTTGGAGCGTCTACCGGGGGAGGGCGAGCGTGTACGGTCTCGTTTGATGGAGGTGGTGGGACTCTTCAGCCGTTTCCTTGCCGGCGCACCATCATCAGGCGCTGGGTCGGCGCTCTGATTTTGGTCGTTGGCTTGCCCTTGCCGAGGCTGATCTTTGGACGAGGGCGAGGGGGCCTGGGGCGGACCCGTCGACTCTGCCGGGGCGGCTTCATTGCTGCAAGAGGACACAGTCAGTCAGCTGGGCGCATCAAGGACTGAGGGGATCGCGACGCACTTTCGGGCTTGCCGGCGCAAATGGTTGATCCAACCCTGTGCAAGATTGGCCATGTTTGAGTGTTGATGATATTGAAGTTGATTTTGAAGCGAAGGTAAACGCAGACAGTGGCTGGCAGGACGGCAGGAGCTTGGGTGGAGTGGTGGGGGCGCTAGCTTGGGTACGACTCAGAATGTACATCAAGGTATGCGATGTATAGCTTGCGTGATGCAAGCACGAAGAGAGCAAGATAACAATGACAAATATATAACCTCGGCAGCGCCTGGATCAAATAGTCTCTTGAGAGGACGACACGGAGTGCTTTGCTATCCTGTCCGCGCACCATGATGCAGCCAGCCGCAGGCTGATCGGAATCTGGTACACACCCGAGGTACCCATGTATGCTATACAGTGTTTGCCTTGTTTTGGCGAACCAGTGGTTCGCACGCTTGCGGCTCTGTCCACGTCGGGGTCCATGGCTCGCCCACCTTGCAAAGCCCTCAGCTCCTCTGAGGCATTCCCCTCAATCCCAAGCCTCATATTATCGCCGAACAAAGTAAATGCTTCTCGGGGGCTTATCAGCCATCACGGGCGGATCTCCTAGCAAGTGAGCATGCAGTCAGCAGGAGCAGAATGACTCATGGCAACCTGCCACGCAAGGTAATCGCAGTCTTCCTGATGTGTCTGTTCATGCTGTCATGGTAGAGAGGGAGGCGAGAGGAAAGAGGCGAGAGGAAAGAGGCGAGAGGACAAGGCCCCTGTGCTCTGACTGCAGGGGTGCTTACATAGTAGTATTTATCTGCGTACTGGCTAATGCGGCTGAAGAGCCAGAACACAACACTCGAGTGCGCCGCCGCGTATTGATGTTATCAACCAAACCAGGTGGGTCACGACGGTCGTAAAACCATCCTCGAGTGTTCTTTCTGTTCTTTCTGTTGGCAGCTCTTGCACCATCAATCGGCATCCGTCTCCCCTCCCGCCTTGAGCAGAGCCGGCTGCCATGTCACCGCAGCCGGGCCTCCTGCAAGAGACTACATATCTCGTCCCCCGTCCTGCCCGTCTTGCCCGTCTTGCAACCCACCAACCCACGTCTCCATGTCCGGAAGGCCGGTGATACAGCCGTCAGTTCTCATCGTACAATCCTACCTCAGCCAAATCCACAAGGCCGGGTTCCGCCGCCGGCCCTGGCTGGAACCGGCGCTTTGTCATCCGGCTGTCGGTGCTGTGCCCCACTTCCCCGGCCTGAGCCTCCGGTTCTCGTGTCGAGATGCACCGACATTCCGACTTCAACCTCTTCACAAAATCCATCCCCCCGACTTCGACAACTCCAGGTTTAGTTGGCCCTTCTTCGCTCCGAATAATGCTCCACCATCGCTTACCAGGTCACATCTTTAGGTAAAGGCCATTAATAGATGCCGTGTCACTTCCAATCGGCTTCGCCGTCGTGGCAATGTGGCTGAGCACGGCTATGTTAGCGACCGTACGGTGGCGAGTGGCGTGAAAATATCCTGAGCATCGACCGTCCACCACCTGAGTCAAATTATTTGTAGCAGCAGGAGCCCTCTCTGTGCTCGTCGACGCAGCATCACATCACCACATGTTGCCACAGCGGTAGAGGCGAGACCAAGAGCATGGCACGAAAATCCGTGGCACACCACCTGGGACGCTTTCACCTATCGTATATCATTACCGTCAACACTACTACGGAAAGATCTGTCGAAAATCCTTGCCACTCGAGCCGATTGCCTCTGGGCCCTCCTGGAATTTCCATCTTGATTTGCCCAACCCCCCCCCCCCCACACAACCGGCGTGTGCTGCACGCTACGCGCTGCGCACCGCGACGCAACATCTAGGCATCATACACAGCTGCCTAGCCGGAGACGTCTCCTTCAGGTCCCACCCGGGGAGTTAGCTCTGGAATCCTTGCACACGATACCGCCGCTCGCTTAACTATCGCCACTATATCTATAGCTATTCCGCAGATAGTCGGACCGATCCTTTTGTGAACCCTCCTCTTGTCGCTAGCTGCCAGACCTCTCAGCTACCACGACCAATCTAGGTCAGTGACTCAACGACGACCGTCAGCAGCCAAGCGCACTTTTGACGACCCGGGTTTGCTACCTTGTCGTTCTTGGCGTAGGGGGGAATGTTCGCGAAGGCGAGGACATGGCAACTGGTGAATCTATGCCTGGTAACCCCCTGGACCCCCTTTACCGTCCGGCGCGGCCTTATGAGATACGACAAAGAGCACTGCCACAGATCCCCAAGCTTTGCAATCCGTTTTGAGGGCCTTGGTTGGATATCTCATCGCGGAGCTGACGGGAGCTAGCGCTGCTCTGGAGTCTGTGGGGGTGCTCTTCCAGCCACTCGTCGCCTAGGCCGCCTATGAGTGGAATGCTTAATTAGGCAGTCATTTGCGAGGCGTGAGGGATGCTCAGCTTTCACAAGAACACGCTTCTCGTCCCCTGTGGGATGACTCAAGATATGAAAGTAAGGCAAGACTCCGTCACGACTCGGGCGAACGCGATCTCGTGACCATGGAGGACGATGATGTAAGAAGTTGCCTTGGAACTGCTCATCTAGGATGACCTGTCACCTTACGAGGCTTGCACAGGCAATGTCTTTTTGCGCGGGTCACATGTCTTGTCATCATGAGGACGAGACGGTGTTCTAAGCTGTACCAGGCTCTGGCGATTGCTCGGTGTAAGGCTCCAGGTATCCATCATGCACGATGAAGCCCTCCGAGGTTCTTAGTACAACGTAAAATCCTCGGGGGAAGGCCATGTTCCTTCAAGTCAGCCCAGAGTTGAACATACCAAAGTACCTCAAGTTGGTATAGCGGATCTCATTCGGTTCTCAGGTGCAGAGCCTCTTGTGTGATGCTCAGCCTTGTTTCATAGAGTGAGCTGCCTTTTTTCTTAGATAAGAAAAGTGTAAAAAAAGGAAGAGAAAATAGAAAATGAAAATCATCGAGTTGGTGTAGACGGGGTTGGCCGGATAGCTTTTGCTAGCCAGCTGTGGGTAAAAGCAAAATTACACCCATGATATTATTTCACAGGATCTAAAACCACTGGGATTAAAGTACACCTCTATTGCTATACCTAAGTCTTTTACCATGAAGCCAACTGACTGAAAACCTACCGTTTGTGGAAAAGGCCACAACTGATATCAGGTTGACAACTTCACCTTAATAGGAGCACTGAAGCGACGGTCTTATAATTTCAACTTCTGTCGTTACAACTACACTTCAACTCAACTGGGTGGACCTTGAACGAGTTTGCCAAGGACATCCTTCCCTGGGCGTAATTCAGGACTATGTTAACTCAAGCTTGAGCACCAGAAAATGCAATCTAAAACTTTTCCTGATGGCGAATCCAAGCGTGTTATTGTGACTTTGCCACCGCACATTCTCTATTCACAACGGGAGTGATGTTTTCTGTGGCGGACTGGTCTCCGTGGCGAACATTCCATGCAGAAACGCGTCGTACAATAAATACATGGGACCATTTGGAATCTTCACAGGTCACATCGCGCCTCCCTTAACCCCCCCCCCAACCCCAATCCCAGCATGGTGCTCACTGCAACACTTGCCCAGGAAAATATTTTCAAATCTCGGTGCCTTGCCTCTCCGGCCATCGGGATGACTATTCTGGTGAGGATTGAGAATTGCTGGTCTGAGGCAATCAAGGCGAGAATGATGCCTAGAAATTGTGGAAACCTTGGAACGCATCGATTCCGGCGCCGGAGTCAAAGTCCCTCAATGCTCACCGCGTTGGGAGAATTTTCGTCTGAACTTTGGCTCAAATGCTTACTTAGTCAGTCCAAGGATCTCCGCCGCGGTGGCGGCTGAATCCAACCTCGTATTACGTGCCTCCTTCTCAGCTGCGAACAGTGCGTCTGCTCTTAACAAAAAAAAACGTGCAGGCGGTGTGAGAATCTTCGGACGCTCCGTCGAGCACAGTCTCTTATTTGCATTTGTATTCGTCTAATCAGATAGTACCAAGACCCTCCGCGACTTTTAATAGCCCTCGCCAGCAGACGGATAATTCTAGATGTGACAATGAATAGACAGCTTCAAGTTGAGGCCAAGAAGGCATTGTCCAAATGCTCTCAGTCATTACCTGGTTAGGTATAAAATCATTACATGTGTGTTTGAAATATTCTTTCTTGAGGCCTCATACCGGCCACGACGTACATAAACCGCCGGGGCTGGGTTCCGATAGGTCTGCCAATCATACCAAAGTTCGGATGCTTCGATCCTCACGACATCAGCCTTGGAATACGATGACTCAAACGAGGCAACCATTTTGCCTGTATCAAGCTGAACCAGTGGGCTGGGTTGCCCAATAGCACTGACCACCGGTTGGTCCCACCGTGGACAATGTCGGTGAGCTATATTGGTATGGCGTTGTTGCAAGGCAGTTCGACTGCTCCAACAAAAGATCATCAGAAAAAAGCCTCACATGTTGGCTTTGAAGACGGAAACCGGGTGGAGAGGGTACGCGGGATGGTATCCCAGGGCTGTGCAGTCACAAAGTAACCCAAGTGGCACCCGATGCCGTGTTGATGCTGGTCCAATAATGTAGGAGTACCAAGTGCAGTTTGTCACAAGAAGCGGTTTGTTCACAAGAGGTGTCTTGAATGGCTGCGCTTATGCCTATCCTGCTGCCATCCAAAACGATGGAAGTGATCTTCGTTCACAGCCGAATGATTTGACAGTAAATAAAGTTCTGACCAGGCCTGACGGATCCACAAACCCCTTATGCGCATGGACCGGGGAATAGAAACCAAAGGTAGGAGCCCAAGGGTTCACAGCAGCCGTTGTAATATATACGGTGGTTCCTAATTGTATGCCCTTGGCCGTGCCGTGGGGGTGACACCTTCTGGAAGCAGCAAAATCCTGACCGAGCCATGTAGCTACCCGAGTCGTAAAGTGCCCCCCCCCCCGCCCAGCATGGTGGGAGGACCGAGGACGCACACCAGCCAGCTGCCTTCTGATTCATCTAGGGCTCAGACTCGGAGGGGAATATGGACTTGCTGTTTCTCCGGTAAAAAGCGGCAAGACTAGGCGGCGTCCGACCGTGGGCAAGACTCTCTGTCTCGTTAATCGAATGTAACGATGGGCTTTGATGCCTTCCAGTATGAAGGCAAGGCAGATTTCCAAGTTTCCAGGAGTTTTGGAGCGAATCAAGACCTGTTATCAAATTGAACCACCCCCTCGACTTTCGCCGCCGTGGCCAAGGGCTCTCTTGGACGAGTCGCTTCGAGTGGTCCCCCGGGTACGCACAACGCTCGTGGCAAGCTGCCTCGGTGTGCGCGACACCACGCGCCAGGGAATTTCCGCATCCTCATCGGAGCCAAAAGGGTGCCTTCCTCCCAAGCTCACTCGCGATAGCTGGCCTCGGGTCGTGGGTGCCCAAACACCTTGCCTAACTAGCCCCAGTCGTTTAGATGAAGGCCACACACAGCCTTGGCTGTCGCACCGCGTCTCTGCGGTTCTGGATAGCACCACGTGGCGGCTGGATACACGAGCCTCTTGGCCATTGGTGAACCCACCCGAGCCAGCCGACTAAAGGCCGGGGACGACCACAGAGCCATTCATAGACTGCCAGAGGCTTTGTGCGACACGATAAGAATCCTGCTTTACCGTCGTCGATGAAGCAGTGACGCCGATGGAATCGTGGTACCCCACCTGGGGCTTCCGAAGACTCCAGGTTGCCCTTTCGGACTCAGCTGCCTCGGGAACAGGCCGTGTCCCAAGGGAGTCCTTCTCCGTCCAGACACGTCCTCATCCTCGTACGAGTCGGGGGACACACGCCACGGGAGGCCCCCAGATGCCGTGCGTGGTTCAGCAGAGTCGGGAACGCCATGTTACTAGCCTGCACACGCCCGCGCACGCCCTGTGCTGTGCTTGGTCGAACCGGGCGCCTCGGGCGGCCATCAGGCATGACGGCAGGCTTTCTCCTTCGCCCTACGATCCGAGCACTCCATAGAGATGGGGGCAATCGAACACACCTAGATGGTCATCAGCGACTCATATGGAAACACGTTTTGGTTGCCTACATTGCAATGTATGTCCTCACCGTCTCATGACTCGGGCGTCCTTGCCCGAGGCAGGAGATGGGCAGCAACACATCCAGGACGACGGTGGGTGCTTACAAGGCGATGCTGACGAGACTGGCTCTGAGTGCCAGATGGAATTATTATCGAGGCTGGTTTGGGGCATTGCTTCGACCAGTGTCGGGTCAGGGTAGAATAATCCTCGGTGCTATGCGTTGTCCTTGCGTAAGCGTGAGCTATCTATAGCCTTGAAAGCGGTGTCTTCTGTGCTCCACAGCCACTAACTCCAACATAGGCCTCGTCGAACAGGAATGAAGGTATAGTCTCAGAGGCTTCGGGGGTTCCCCTTGGCGGAGATGCCGCTTGAGCTCTCGCCTCGCCCCGAGTGAGATGAACGAGGACGCCTGAGCCCAAAGGCCCGTTGCAACCCAAGAGAGCGCTTGTTATGCCTGGGGAACAAGTTGCATGCTGTGGCTTGCGTTCTCAGGCGAGTCAAGGCCAGCGCGCGGTGCTGTTGGCGAGTTTGTAGAGTCACTTGACCACCTCGTGCTGAACGCTTGTGTCACACAATGCATGATCAACTGGTTGATGCAGGCTTCCTCTGCCCTCTTTCCCTCCCGTATTATATATGGTACTGTGCGCCTTGAACTTCTATGGTGCTTCCTTCCGTTCATCTGCAGAGCAACCGCGTTCAGCATAGGCCAGCCGTTCGTGTGACGCTCCTCCACCAAGGACTGTGATCCTTGATGTCATTGTTCAAGATGGAAGCTTGGTATATTTTGGTTACATTGTGACCCCGATGTTTACAACGCACATAGCCTTCTTCAACAGCATGATATCATTCATGCGTGTGGTCTTGCAGTACATATAAGGCTGACATGCAGTTGTACCCATTAATGACCCAATTCTCAACCACTCCGGTCGTCCCCGGTGCAGTAGTCCGCATAGCAGCCCCGCAAGGGATTTTTCCAAGACCACGTATGGCCAGCTATAAAATGGTTGGTTTCTCCCCGGAGTTGTAACGTGCGAATAAATCCCGTGTTCGTTCAGGTTGATGTGAGGTGGCGCACCTGTGCACATAGTAGACTGGCCCATGACGATTGGCTGCCACCGTACATATACGATTTTCCTTCATGCCCAACCGTTGTGGATCAGACAGCACTCAGCTATCCACATCTAGAGACTAATGCAGAGTTGGGGTCGGATTGAGAACTAACTTTGCCTATACTGGGCCCTGATGCGAGCAGCCCTGTAATGCGGCCAATTAAGGCCTTGGGCGTCGTTTCCGGCGCTGTCAAGGCGACGGACAGCAGCAGTGCCGCTGCTGTCCAGCCCCCTACCTCGTCGTTCTCTGCCAACTGCGTCTTGGCTTCCTTATTTAGACAAGTCCCCTCGAGAGTCCAGCTTTTTCATGCTTACACAAGATTTTTTAAACCGCGATGCCGCCCGACCAACGCGACCCGAAAATCGATGCTGTCCAAGCCATCATCGCGCCTCTGGGCAGGCCAAACCCGCCTGCTGGCGCTGCCGACATTGCCCGCCGTCTGAAACCTTGTTCTCCACATCAAAAGTAGGCAGCAGAAACTTATTTTTAAGGCAAGGCAACCAACATACGCCGCAGCGAGACAAGGGCGATTGTCCGGCAGTTGTTCAGAGGCATTTCTCCAGGCCCCGCGGCACCTCGTGCGGGATTCCGGTTGGACCTTGCCCCAAAGACGGCGATGTCCTTCCTTGTCATGATTAGTGTTCCACTTCGGCTGCTCGGTTGGGGCTGGGCGCTGCGGGGAGCAGAGGGGGGGGAGGGGGTTGGGGGGCACCTGGACCGAGGCTAGGAATGCCAGCCGTGACGAGCAAGCATTCCCACTGATCGGGCCGCCTGGTCGGGAGAGACGCTATGAGCAATCAAAACGTCTGAGCGAAGCGCCATGTAGAATAATAAACAATGTAGCGGCTGAATGTGCTCGTCACAGAATTAATGCTCGGCGAATCGCGCGGGCATATGCGTGTAAGTTGATTGGCTCAGCCACTTCCCCTGGGACACGATCTTGGGGAGCCAACCCCCCCGTGTTACCTGCTGCTGCCTGGGAAAACTGGTTAATAAACCACCAAATATTGATTTCGGAGCACTTCAAGGCTGCGTCCTAATATTGCCCAGCGCCTCGCCGTTCCAGGAGCCCCCGCGCGGGACCTGTGGCAGGCATGCCTAATTCCCTGTCCAATGTTTGGGGTTGAACGGCCCCTTCACCAAAGTACGAGGCGTTAGCCAAGGCAGCCGGCAGGGCCATAGCGAAGCTGGGCGGTTAGTGCGATACTCGCGCAGTTGCCTCATGGGCAACCTGATGCCTCTTTGGACATCACAGGGAGCAAGGGCTGTACTGCAAGAGGACCCGGCATCAACTGGGTGAACCAAGTCCACAGCGCCTTGGGGGCACGAGGCACAGCCAGCCATCATCTCTGGTGTCACACCTGTCGGACAGAAACACGCACATTCCAACTGCTGGTCCCATTTGCTAGGGTACAGTGTCCTCCGTCACACGCTTCATAAAGCCATGCGGCGTCACGAGGAACATGTCCAGCAGCGGCGACAATCGGGCAGGGTGTGAGCCCAAGGACACCGCCAGCACCGGCCAGGCACGTGTCAAGGCGTTCTATCACGCTCGCCCCCTCCAACGTCGCCCAACCGTTGCGTCTTGCCTCACCACAAGGCAATCGCAAGCCCTGTCGAACGCCCAACCCTCGGGGCCAGCCGACTCCGTAAAGCCCAAGGCAACGAGACACGGGTCAAACAACAATCACATTCCAACGGAGGCGTCCGTTGGCTGTCTGACCACACACATGCCCGGGACCGTCAGACACCAACATGCCAGCATCTGCGCTGAGGCAATGGCCTCCTGCCTACCGACCAGGTGCCCCCAGCCTTGTAGGTTGGGCACATCTGCCCTCAGATAAACGCCCAAGGGCTCAGCCCAGACGCGCCAGGCCGCCACGCCGTAGCCAACGGGCTCGGCCTCCCAGTAGACCTGGTGAGTTGAGTCAGCTGGGCCATTCGCGAGGCTGGTTTCAGGGACAAGATGCCCGGTTCGCTGCGAGGGGGCCCAAGGAAGGAAGGAAGCAAGGCAACTCGCAACCTCACGGGCAGGCAGCCAGAGTACCACTTCATGCCACTTGCTGTTGACTTGATGCGGTGGCACACACCCGCCGGAGACCGTAACCACGCAACCCATCCGAGGGGCCATGATGCAACACTCAGGTCGCCCGCCTCAGGAGGCTGTGGCTATAGTGCTGGGTCTGGCGGGCGTTGATCGCACACTCCTGCCTCCTCCCCTGTATCTCTCAGCCCGTCCCGAGATGCACAACCCCGCGGCGGACCTCAGGACTCAGCAGGAATATCGCATGGTCATCCTCGGTGAAGACCAAAACCAGCCGTCACATACCTCCGTGACCGGCCGAAACAATAGGCAGGAATTACCGAGGGTGCAATGCCGGCTTTGCCTGCCCAAGGTGTTGAACGATGTTGTGAAATCTGGTAATGGAACCTACGCAGGATGGAAGAAAAAACAAGGGGGGGTGGGGGGTGGGTGGGTGNGGGGGGGGGGGGAGATGGGGTTACGTAGCATTGCACAGCAATACACACAAGTATTTGAACCTGTTGAGCGAAGTGGGACATGATATCATGTCTGTGGACGAAAGGGAAGCCGACCAGGCGCCACATGATTTCAACCCGACCGGCAGCCGGAAGACAAGTGTGTAGGTGCATGATCTCCGCTGCGGTCCTGGAGACATTGGTATCACGACCGGAGCAGCCACCGCAGGCCTGAACAGCGAGGAGCGGAGCTGGACTGAAGCTCGTGTGGCGTCGCGCGGCGTGCAGGGCAAGACGGGCCTCGTGCCGTACCACGCGGGCAATGCACAGTGCGCACGGGTGGATGGGAGCGTGTGGCTTCACCAGCCCTCGCCGAGGTGGTATCATGCATGCCAACAGAGCCCGAGAAGCGTCGGTATGGAGGCAGTGTGTCCGCGACATCGGCCTCCGACAACGAGCCCGACGGGGTAGGCAGCCAAGCCACCGCATGCTGAGGAGCCCAAGCCTCAGGACCGGGTGATCTGACCCTGGGCCACCACCACAGATGCCAGTGCGCATACGACAGCTCGTATTGCCGCCTGTCGACTGCCGACGCGGGCGGTGCCGCGGCGCCGAGAGCCCATCGCGGAGCACACGGAGCACGCGGAGCACGGCAGGAGGGCGAGATGGCGGGGCGCTGAGCGACGAGGATCGTGGCCCCAGGCGAGACAATGCACGTGGAGGCTCGGTGAAGACAGCTGGAGGGCCATGCCGAGGGGCTCCTGTGGCGGGGGCAGAGTGGCCCAGCCAGGGCAGGCAGGTTAGCGGGCCCAGCACCCAGCGCCTGCCAGGTCGCCTGCCAGGTCGCCTGCCAGGTCGCCTGCCTGGGTGCGCTGCGGAGGTAGACCACCACGTCGAGCACCACCCGTGCCACCACGTCGAGCACCACCCGTGCCACCACGTCGAGCACCACCCGTGCCACCACACGTCGAGCACCACCTCGCGCCTCCCCCGCCCTCCAGCGCCACCACCAGACACCGACGGCAGCGCGATGCCCCCATTCCCACCGCAGCACCGGCTTGCCGCAGCGTGTGCCGCAGGGCTGGCCCGGCAGGCGCGGTGGCGCATCCTGGCGCCAGCACAGGCGACATGCCAGCACCGAGCCGCGCCGCAGCGACCACCACCGCCGCGACCACCACCGCCGCGCTGCGACCACGCCTTCTCGACCTCGCCGAGCCTGCTCCGTGGCCAGCAGCCCCCCTCCCAGCCCCGGCGCCCCCGCCGCTGGGCCTCGGCCGCCGTCTTCCTCCTCCTCGGCCTCGCCGCCGGCACCGCCCTCCGCGCCGCCCTCGCGCCCCCGCCGCCGCTCCTCCCCGGCTCGCCCGCCGACGCCTCCCTCGCCCGCGACATCCGCGCCGCCGCCTCCCGCCTCCCCGCCGTCCGCCGCCTGCTCGACGACCCGGCCTGGTCCCGCCACCACGCCGCCTACGCCGGCATCCCGCCGCCGCAGCGCCCCGCCCGCATCACCACGGGGCCCCTCGCCGGCTCCCGCGGCGTCGGCGCCTACCAGCACGTCTTCCACAACGCCGCCACCGGCGAGGTCGTCGCCGTCGTCTACCTGGGCGCCGGCACCACCGGCTGGCCCGGCGTCGTCCACGGCGGCTGCATCGCCACCCTGCTGGACGAGCACTCGGCCCGCGCCGCGACGCGGGACCTCGGCGCCGGCGGCGGCGGCCTGCTCACCGCCAGCCTCGACCTCGCCTACAGGCGGCCCACGCTGGCCAACGGCTTCTACGTCCTGCGCGCGCGGCCCGTGCCGGACGACGCCCTCGCGCCGCCCGAGAGGGGCAAGAGGGCGAGGAAGGTCTGGGTCGACGCCGCCGTCGAGACCGTCGACGGCAGGACGTGCGTCGAGTGCCGCGCGCTGTTTGTGTCGCCCAAGTCGGTGTCCCTGAGGAGGGTGCCCGACGACTTTTGACCGCGCCGCGCCGCGGCGGTGGGTGTGGGTCTTGGGAAGGAGAGAGATTTGATGCGTACAGAGCGGCTGTTGACCCGCTGAGGATTCCAGCATGGGGTGTATAGCCCAGGATGGGGCATGCATGGGATACACGGGGTGACTCCGTCCGCCGCCGGTGTGCTCTGGCGCTCGCAGGTCGCGGTGTTAGAGGCATGGAGGCCCGCGCGCGCGATTGATACATCGCATGCGTGAGAGGGCGTCTCCGTCAGACATGCAGAAGATTCAAGAATCAAAAGGAAGTCCGCGTCCAACTCGTGCTAGACCGACCCCCCGGGGCCGAGCTTGATAGCTACTGCAGGCTGGGTTTGGGCCAGGACTGCGGTTGCCACGGCTTCGGCTCTTGTGGTTTGCCTGCCCTCTGCTTAGAGTAAATTCCCTCTGGCAGCAAGCGTCCACGTCGTCCCCGGGTGGGCTCCATCCGACACTACTGACTCTCGAGGGCGAGGGCGATGCAGGCACTGGCTTAGATGCAAAGGACGGCGGTGGATGAGGAGGCCTCTTAGCATTGCGTGGTCATATTATGCTGCAATTCATGCGCTGAAGGGGCATACTCGCCATCACTTCTGTCACGGTCGCTGTCCTGGTTGATTATATTATCCAGCTCACACAGACAATATCAGTTGCTCCATCCCAATGTGCCATGTGCTTCCCCGCGGGCATTTGCGTCGCACGCACAACCGACCGTCCTATCTTACAGCAGGTTTTGCCCCAGGCTTGTTCACGACGGAGGGCCAGTAGGGTACGCCTGATACCCGCCTTGGAACCCATCCCTGATGGCTGCGTTGTGGTAGGCGCCGCCGTCAAACGGCCCCATTTGCCCGTTGGCCGGAGGCCCGCCGTAGTAGCCATGGTTGTAGCTCGGGCCGGCGTACTGGCCATGGCCTCGCCCGCGCCCGGTGTGGAAGCCGCGGCGCGCCCCGCCATTGCTGTAGCCCCCCCCGCGGGCGCCGTGGTGCGAGCCCCCCCTGTGGCCGGTGCCGCCGTCTGAGCTCCCTGCGCCCGGCGCGCCGTGGGGCTGCGTGGTGGGCGGGCGCCCGTTGCTGTCGTAGCCGCCGTTGCTGGGCGGCCGGCGGGGGCCGCGCGCCCTGTGGAACGGCCGCTTGTTGTTCTTTGGCTTGCCGTCGACGAGGAACTCGATCCGCTTTACCGGGTCCGTGACCATGATGTTGTCCGTCAGGCCCGCCTTCTCGAGCTCCTCGGCCGGCGTCGTCGATACCTGGAACACGTTCTCGAGCTTCTCCAGCGGCTTGACCTCCTGCACCCATGTGCGCACGTATGTGCCCTCCTTGTCGTAGTCGAAGGCCTGCTTGACCGGGTTGAAGATGCGTGCCTCACCCCTGGGGTCGTTCCCGACGCCCGCAACGTACTGCCAGTTTGCCCAGTTGGACGACACGTCGTAGTCCACCAGCATCATCTCATACCATTCCGCTCCGAAGCGCCAGTCGATCCCCAGGTGTTTGGTGAGGAACGAGGCGACATTCTGCCTCGCCCTGTTGGACGTGTATCCTGTGTGCAGCAGCTCCCGTTGCGATGCATCGATCAGTCCCATGCCGGTTGTGCCCGTCTGGAATCTCCGGATGATCTCCCCAACCTCGTCTGGACTCGGCTTCTGGTCCGGGAGGGCATCCTCCTTGACACATGACTTCCACTTTGGCCGCTTCGTGGTGTTCTCGCCTTCCCCTTCGTACTCGTGATCTCTGAAGCCTTCGATGCGGAACAGTCGGGCTCCAAACTTCATCGTACAAAGTCTCATGTAGTCCCTCCACAATAGCTCGAAGCGTACGGCACTCGTGCCCTCATTCTCGCCGTTACCAAAGCCCTCGGCCCCCTTGTAATCAGGCTCTATCCCGTCCTCGTACCTCAACAGCTCATGGTGGACCTGTCGAGCTGTGACGCACCCTTGAGCCAGAAACGCAGACAGCTTGGTACTGAAGGCGGACCCGAGCATTCCATTACGAGTCTCCTTGTAGCTGTGCATAAGCCCGGTCTTGATCAATTCACGAAGCCGTTCGGTTCCAGCCGTCTCTCCTCCTTTGAAAGGATGTGCGGATTCAGCACCCTCAGGGCATGCAGGTATACCAGACAGGAAGTCCCTGACTGGGGAGACAGCGGCCTCTTCCAGGCCGTCGTAGTTTGTAGGGATAACGAAAGGGCCATGCTGGTCAGGTATATGTGATGCTTCGACCATAGGAGGTAGCATCCCACTTTCTGGCCTTGGAAGCGTGGCTCGTGGCCGAGACCTCAGTGGTTCTATAGACTTCCTGTAAGTGGTGAACACGTCGGGTATTTCGCTAATAGGTGTCGAAACGTCCCGGCTGTAGCAACCTCGTCAGTACCGCCACAGCAACGGAGGAATAGTGGTCCCAAAGGGGCCTCTCAAAGCGGTATTGTGGGGGGGGGGGGGAGGGTCGAGGCAATTACGCACTCGTCGATATAATATTTCTCGTCCGGCCAGAGCTCAAATTCGGTACCAAGTTTCTTGCAGAGTGTGGAGACGGCCCTCTGGTCTCTGCGTTCCTCGACGCCTTCCTCGCCCGTCATCCACACAGCACCGACACTGTCACTGCGGTCTCGAAAACCGTCCAGCAAGCTTTTGACGACGTCGGCGACCATGCCAACACGAATAGCCAGACCGCTCCCCACAGACTCGAGGGACTGCTTCAGATCCCACACGGACTGGGTGATGAACCTTGCCCTGTGCGGTCCTGTCCTCCAGACCTTGCTGACCGCGCTCCTCGCCTCGGGGTAGGGCGAGGAACTGCCGGCTTTGAGGAACCCAGAGACCTCGATTTGTTGTGCCGGAAAGATATAGACCGGTAGGAGATGAGTGAATCCATGATCGCCCTGGGTGGCAAGCCGGTGAAAGATTGGGTTGTCTGACAGGCGTAGGTCATGCCGCAGAATATAGATCAGAATGTTGGATTTGGTCATGTTGCCGGCACAATTACACTCCAGTCCTGAGTCCTGAGTTGCTGGGAGGGAGGGCGCCTTGTCTCCTCTTTTAGCGTCAGTTGATTGAGGTACAGCAATTCCGAAAAGTTTCGGCTTGCCCCTCGAGACAAAAATAGTGGAAAAACCAAGTTCACAATCTAAACAAGGAGAAGGGGGAGCCAATACCTGGCAGACTGAAACATTCGGCAAGTTCCGTGGCTACATGAAGTTCCAACAACAAACAACAACAACAACAACAAGCTAGGTAGGCTATGAGTTTGTATTTGGAATGGTCGTGTCATAGACTCCAAAGTCGGTGCGCCAGCTTAGCATGTAGCAGCCAGCAGGGCGACCCGGGTGTCAAGTCCTCCTCCAATGAAGGCAGCGTGGGAGGGGCGTAGTTGCCTCAGGTCCGGGGTGAAGCGTGAACAGGAGGAACGACGAAGCTTCCCAACAAGCTCTTATATCGCGGCGGGGGGGGCCTAAAAAATCAAGGTGGGCTGGAGAGGCTCAGGACATGTGTATCTCGAGAGGGTAAACCGCTCGGCATATGATGATGGATGCCAAGCCGGAGAGGGAAAAGGCTGCGCAGCTTAGCGGCGGGTTGGTGATGACTGCTGCCCGGGGTCCTCTCGATGGGCAAAGGGGACCCTGAATTCCTGCGAGCAGCAGCTGGAGGGGCAGTCTGAAAATCCTGGAGGCGGAGGTGTTGCCGTCAACTGCTGCTTGGTCCGTAGGTACAGAGTACGGGTCCGATGCCTGGCCAACAATGTCGATGGAACGGTTGACGATCTAGCAGCGATCGGCGCGGTCTAGGCTGAGGGACGAGACAAGTTCTCCATGGAGAGGCATTATCAATAACACGTCTAGCACCTATGGTGGCAACCGATGCGTCTCGGTTGGGGCGAGAGCGTGGGCGGCGGGGACAATGCTCTTGAGCTTCAGATGGTGAAGAGGGCCCCGGAGACGCAGGGCACGCGATTGACTCTGCTGTGGGAACACCTGGATCCAGCAGTCTGGAATCGGAACAGATGCCCCTGCTGGGCACGGGGATGTCATATTGAGCATGGTTCGCATCTTATCGGGGGCTCCGGCAGGGCGAGAGAGTGGGAAGCTGGGAGTGAGTGTTTCCACAACCGCCCTGGCGATATCCAAAGGCGGAGGCCAACCTGGAGATCGAGAAGTCAATACTCGCAGCATCGAGCCCAGACGTCAGGGCGCTCCCTGGGCATCCCCACTCTTTTTCTGGTCCCTGGCAGACCCCTGTCGGGGTCCACGGTACGTACCCTACGTACCCCACGTACCGCCCGCATATACATAGATCTAGTGTGCCTGCCTCGGTGCTTGAGTATGTACCCAGGTGTTGTACATACTACTCCGTTTGTACTAGATACTCCGTGTAGTAGTATGCAGGTTTGCCATCTGTTTGATGGCCTCCAGATTGCTCTTGTGCTACTTGTCCGTCTAGTGTACTAGTGTCGCCCCAACGATGCCCCTCATCTGCTACGTATACTACGGACAAGGCTTTTGTTGTCTCAAGCATGAGGGTGCAAGCTCGAGGGGCACCCGGACTGCTGTGGAGGAAGACTTGATTGGTTGATTATTGGGCTCACAAGAAACCTCCTGGATACCCTGTCCGTATCTCTCTCCCTTGGCAAGTGGCAGACGGAAGAATGCACAGGCTTTCAAGAGCTGACTCCTTTTGAATGCTCAGCCCTCGTGTCAGTCTACACTAGGCCACAGAGTCAAAAGCCAGAGATAAGACACGGCACCGTGTGCCAAGCTGTGGACTGCCGAACTCCGAGCCAGCGTCGAAGACGTCACCGCGCCAGCTCAGGGACGATCATGGCCTTGCTTGCGGCCCACAGCTCGCCACCCACTCCTTGCGTATCTGCTTTCGCATCTCCGCCATGTGGCAGTACCTTGCCAGGCTAGTTCATCGAAATGTTCATCCTGAAGTTCTCAAAGCCCATCCGGGATCCCATGCCCCTGATCCCTGTGCTGCGAGATGCCCATGCCCGATGACAACAATCTACTTCTAAGATGGAATCTGCACACGGCCCAGGACGCGGCATCTTCCTTTTCTCCCGCGTTCTCGACCCCGGAAACCTGATCAGGAGGAGCATCAGACGCCGCACCCATCGAGCTTCCCCAGCAATCCTGCCACCCACCCTGCCACCCACCCTGCCACCCAGCCCATCCCAGGCAAGATCCGATGCAGCGGAGAGACGCCATGCATTTCGCGCTACACTAGTCTCGCCTTGGCATGCCAGCGGACAGCAGATCTGAAGAACATGGCCACCGCTGGGACACTCAGTTTGCTGAACAAACGACTGCGCCTCCAGTGCCACGCGCGGCGGACATGTTTAGGCATCCCCGATTAACAACACGCGCGCTGCACGAGCAGCAAGGCCCGACGTCTCGGCAACCACCCTGCGTGCAAGAACGGTCCCGGTCGGGCCCCATTTTTGCTGGGCCCCGACCGGTTTCCAGGCAGGTTCCTCCCATCGCAGAGCATCACTCGCCGGAGATGGCACGGTGTGTTGGCTCATCCCGCCCGGCTTTCCGAGGCTCGATTGGCAAAGGTTCTCTCAGATGTTGCAAGGTCGCAGCCATCAGCCGTGCTATAGTGACCCGCAGGAATCGTAGAACTCATCACTCAGGCCTAGCTCGCACTCTCCATCTCCGACGCTATAGTGCTTGCCTTGGGTATCTCAAACGCTGAGCAAGCTAGACCTGCAAGTGAGACGTGTGAAATAGGAATAGGTGTTATGTATCTGGGTGTACCAGGTGGGTGTCTGGGCCCCGGCTGTATCGGGCCTAGGTGTTACATATATATTTGTGGATATGGGTTTTGGTGAGAGTGTGCATGGGACCGGGGCGTCAGAATGCCAGTCCGGAGTGTACTTACTTATGTACATTCCGGATTTACGGGTACATGTATCTGATCTCTCCCTTGTCCTACGCGCCCTCCGAGACAGAAGCCATCCGGCCTCAGCGGGTGGTCCCTGAGACACACACTTGGCAATGCATGAGTGACTCGGCCGAGCGGCCGGGTGTGACGTGGTACATTTTGGGATCCACACAACATTGTACAACAAACGAGTGTGACTGGCAGTCTTTTAGATTCTTGCCGACACATCACTATCGAATCTAGCCGACGCGTGAAATCTAGCATAACCGTGGTCCGCGGAAAGCTGTCACACCACAACCAACTTTCAAGGTGACTGACAGGCTGAGTTGGGAATCCGAGGAAATACCTTTTCAGCAAAATGGGAAACCAGACACGCGGATGCAATTTTCCCGTTGAGCAATTGATTCGCCGTCACCACCATGACTGGCCCGACGGGAGCGAGCTGGTCTCGTCACGGCCACGTGCCCTTCCGTTCGCAGCCTCGACAGGCATACCGGTGGCCTGGGCTGGCATCTGAGCAGTTGGGGCCCTGGCGACAACCCGAAATTGGTGAACGCCATTCTGACCAGAATCCATATCATGACCCTGCTGAGCAGCCGATGGCGTCACCCAGCGTGATTTCGCGAGTCCCGGCTGGATGGCATCAGGTCTTCCTGCCGTCGAAGAGCCACTACCGTTGGTTCGACCAGGAAGGGCCTCAGTGGTAGCGGCTCCTTGGCGGGGGTGGGCGGTATTGTTGTCGGCTTGACCAACGCGGCTCGGAACCTGCTCCTCAGAAACCTGGGTTCTCTTGTTTCCCTCCAAGATTTCCTCCATGATTTTGGCCATATCGGAAAACTGGGACGCATAAATAGACTCAGGCTCAGACTGAGCGGTCAAGGAAGGCGTGCTCGCGGTGACAGGCGAGCGGACAGTCTCGATTCGAGGCTCCAGGCCCAGCATTGCACGTTCACGTTCAATCGCAGGACGGCGAGCCGCATCCCGCTCCAGAGCTCTCACCTCGTCCGGAGCCGTAGCTATCTCTTTGGGAGGCTTCTCCGTAGGTACGACTTGTCCTAGCTGCTCACAATGGGTGAACACCTCGGCGAGATACTTTGTGCCTCTGCGCACTGGAGGACGAAAAGTCAGCTCTCGATTGCCTGGATGAAGAGGGATTTTGTGCAAATAAGGGCTGATACTTACTTCCAGGGTGCATCAAGATAACCTCGGCTTGACGAGCTCTCGTGAGGGCAACACAGAGACGGTTTGGGTCATCGGTGAAGTCGGTGGCTAGTATGCGGTTAACCATCCACTTCGGTTCCCAAAGTAACTTGGAATGCACCCTGTAACATCCGAAACGTGAACGACTGGAAACGTGGAAGAAGACTGATACTCACCACTGGACCGAACGAGGTCCAAAAACACAAAGTCCCCTTCGCCTCCTTGTATCGTGCCAAGGGTCCGGGCCTCGAGTCGAGCCTCGACACCCAGGCGGGCTTGGAACGTCTGAGGTAAGTTTTTGATGGACTTCTTGTACCGCATGTACGCTTCCTTGTAAGGAGTAATGATGAGAATTGTCCCACGGTCAGTCCGCCCGACCTGACGGAAACTTGTGTCCTGGAGCAGCTCCACGACCCGATCCATGACCCAGGAGCCGTGATCTTCATTGTACCAGCTCGTCCCAACCCTCACTTCGCTGCGTCCCGGGCTGTAGACAATCAAGCGCGGCTCACGGCATGTCTGGCCAGGCTCCAAGAAACGCTCGAGGTATCGCTGGAGGTGTTGGACCGACGGCGGCAAGAGTTCGTCATCTGCGTGGCCACTGATCATTTTCCCGCCGTAAAACATGCCCGAGGCGAGCTGCTGCAGACCGCCATATGCGCGGTGGTTGATGAGCAGAGAATGGGGTACTGTTCCTGCACGGTCTGCGCGTTCCATCATTGAGACCAGCATTTGTGGAACCCAAGGGTTATCGCGCACATCGTCTGAGGCAACATAGGGCCGAGTTTGACGGTGATCCTACCAAACACGTCAGAATCCTTCAGGGAAGAATGGCTTTTGTCGCACATGCTGCTCGGCAGACTTACACCACTGAATATCCACGCGACAGGCTCAAAGTTTGCAATCGCGACCAAGGTTGAAGCCTCGCGGGCGTGGGGAGACTCATCGAAGATCACAACATCAGGCTTGAAGTAGCCATCAAATGCAGTAGCGGCAGGGACTGGAGTAGTGGCGATAAAGTCGACATGGCTGAGAACATCGCGGTACAACTGGTTCACCATCTCCTTGAACTCTTCTGTCCTTGCAACGCCTCCACCCTTGGTAGCCCTGCTCATCAAGTCGTACAGCCTACTGTACCTCTTCGTCTTCTGGGCGTCATAGACATCCCACGCAAGCTCATCGAGGGTAGGAGCCAGGCATCCGGGGTTGAAAGATTGCTTGCGGTAGCGATTCAGTCTCGCCATGAACAGGAATTTGTCAGAAAAGTCCACTTTGCCTGTCCCTGCGCCTCGGTAGCGCCACCCATACAGCCGCACAGCGTGTTTCTTCAAGCCCAGGCTCTTATACAGCTTGACCATCTTGTTTGAAGTATCGTCAAGTGGTTTGTTGATGTCGAGAAGATAGAGGACCTTTGCGGAACGTGCTTCGCGCTTGTCCGGCGCAAGCCAAATCTCGTTCTTCGATTGGATGGCTGTGGTGAGGACAAGATTCCAATGCGTCTTCCCTGCACCAGGTCCACCCGGCAGGATGGAGATTCCGCAAGGCATGTTACCGAGGACCGTTCTGTACGCGGCGATTTGGTGGGTGTTGAAGCCTTTGAGCATTGTGACCACCTTGGGGGGGAGTTCTCCCTTATTCATGGGGTCCTGTAGGTGAGGGAAATGGTTGAACAGACTGACGGCGAAGCGCGGGTTCTTGAAGTCCATCAAGTACAGGAAGGCGTCGTGCTGCCTCTGAGTACGGTCGTTTTTCGGATTCAGAGCCAGTTTGGTGACCGCTCCAAACTCGGCGTCCTTTGTAGCAGAACTGATCCTCAGCTTTATGTTGACCATGACTGCTTTCTTATCACCCAGCAGGTACTTGTTGCTTTTGTGCGGTGTACCGACATAACCCTGGCCATCTGGGTCACCTTGAATGGGCCGCAGGTTACCTTGAACGTCTTTTGGCACCTTGACCTCGAAGGCAGCGAGGCGAAAGGCGTCATCGGGAAGGCCCATGGAGGCGGCAGGGTTCTCGACGCGCTCAGCATCCAGCCATTTCGACCTCTGCTCTTTTCCAGACTTGCTAAGGAGCATTATTTCGCATGCCTCTCCCTCATTCGGGAAGCAAGCTTGGGCCTGGTCACCTGGACGGATCAGGAACAGCCAACCTGACTTATCCTTCCCTTGCCACACGCTCGCGACCACCCAGGTCTTGAATGCGACCTGCTTGTCATTGAATGCATTGATCTCCTTCGCCTCATTCTGGAACTCGACAAGAGTCCCCTGGCTGTGACGGCGGTGGTACTCGGCTGGGTCGTCAAACACAAACTTTGGCGTGATTGGTCTGGACATTTTGGCAGGCGCCGATGCTGGACTGCCAATATGCGTCGCCGGGGACGGTCGAGATGTCCAGAAACTTTGAAGAAGAAGGTTAGTTAGCTCATGTAACTCGAGAGGCCTCAGGACTTCGTGGAGAGTAGTGGCTGGGAGAGAAGGAAATGGTCACGATTGTTGGAGGAGGTTGGGAGTGCCCAACGCGTTGCTGTTGTTGGGGGACGGGAACACGAACGAACAATGACCAGCTCAAATGGGTTTGAAGGTGCAATCAACCAGACGTGAACAATACGGAAGAAAGGTTTGCACAGTTTTCCAGAGTGAGAAGAAGGCTCTAAAACCAAACGAGGGAAGCCTCCGTTTCTGAGATTGGAATCCGCCGCCGAAGGAGGGAACCCGCGAGGCAACAGTTGAGTCGGACGGTACTTCAACACCAGACAAGCAACAAGTCTGCTCAGTTCTGATTACCTTGCCGTGGGCGCCTTTTCCACCATTTCTTGGCACGTTTTGCCTTCCTCCGGCAGCTTCTCTGGGTTTCCTTCTTACCAAGGCCGGACCGGGGCTCTGCTGGAGAGTTCCTCTGGCGTTTACCAGACGAGCATCCATGAAGCATATACACCAACACTGTATCATGGGAGTACAATAAGAAAACCCAACCAGCCATCTGTATTGTCCACCCTGCATTGAGATCATTTGCTCGTGTACTCCCATGGTCCTGTCAGATCCAAGTACAGCACTCTCCACGCATCCGAGGAGAGCTCTCTGGTGCCCTTGGTGTTTCGCCGCACAGCCTGTGGTCCTCGCACATGAGAAGGCAAAACAGTCAAGTAGGTTTTGAAAACCAGCATTTCAATCGGAGGCCCACAGTTTCCAGCCTCTCCAGTTGAGATTCTCCCCATAATCTTCAAGCCTGGGGCTCTCGGACAGAGGCCTCTCCAGTGCCTGGTACGGGGCTCAGTATCAATAACCCGCACTCGTCCGCTGTTGCCGCAAGTCTATTCATCTAGGTAGCTGTAGTTCCCTGGAATTCTCCGTCGAATCCTCCGTGAAACCCTACGTTCTGTGGGAATTGATCTGCCCAGCTGATGGGCCCACAGATTGGCGGAAAACCTGTCATTTCTGAATATTTTCCCATGCCACTGGGCTTATGACAAGGTGCTTTGGAGGATGAACATGTTTTGAGACTCGGAAATGGTTTCGTCTTTCCCACGCGGGTGAAGCCAGGTCCTGTACTTTAGCGTTAATGTGTTTTCTCAACCAAATGTACTCGTGTACACTTGTCATGGAGCCTCACGATATGGCCCGCCTGGCAAATCGTACTTGATTACATACCATTGTGCTTTGTGCGCTTTGCTTTATGTTCGTCTTGATAATCGGGATCCTCTTCTGTCATCGCTTGGGGTTTCACTGGGGGAACTGGTTGATTTGAGGGCGATCCGTGGTGAGTTTTCTCAGCACTCAGGTCGACAAGATGATCTTCCTTGCCGACTAGCTCGATTGATGCAGTGCAAGCCTTCTGAAGCTCCGAAAAGCATGATTCAGTTTCTTTTACCATGCATCAAAAAGATCGAGCCTTTGCGGTCAGATTGTCTAACTGAACAGCCGCTGCGCCCACGCAAGATATTGTAAAATTCTGTTTGTTTCTTCCCGCGCCGATGCTCAAGGTTCTGAGCTTTTACTTCAACTTGACCAGCTTGGCCTTTAGCACACGAGCTTGTTTTTCCAGCTTCTTGGTGATATCAAGCTGTGGATTTTGTAGCATTTTATGAAAATTGCCACTGTCTGCCGCCAGATCCCGGAGTACTTTGCCGAGCTGGAGTACTTTCGGCAGCCGGGCGTGGATCACTTGGGTCGTACTTGAAACCTGCGTACCGTCTGCCTTTCTCTTGAGCCCCGATGTTGATGGAGCACGTGTTGCCGTAGGTGACAACTCCATGGCCATGTCGGACCTCTTTTTGTCGACATGAAGCTCAACCATTAGGAGGATGTCGACCATGGCTTTCAGCTGGGGTAAGGCATGGGTATAGGTCTTCGGGTTCATCAGTGGCGTCTTGGAGGCTAGCCTGGCAGCAAGATCGATAGCATCTGAAAGGTGTGCCAAAATCGCACTGTTGTCCTCTTGCGACCATCCCGTACTGCAGTCGCCTCCACGAACCGGACGAGAAAGCCGGGCGAGCTCAGCGGCAAAGACAGTCATAAACAGGTCAGGGCCCTTGACATGGTCGATCGGTCGAAAAATGTGAGCAATATTCTTTGCATATACAAAATCCCTTTCTCCGACTTTTGTTACACTGTTGGGAGTTGCTTTGAAGACGCTCAAGCCCTGTTCGGCCAGTCGCATGACCGACACACACGAGAAAGCCTCGCCCGTGATTAGACCATACACGAGGTACTCTTCGGGGTACAGAGAGCTTAATATACCCATTTCTTTGAGAGCGGGGACATGGTGGATTTCGTTTTGCTTCCCACGAAGCGAAGTGTCGAGCACAGAAACGTACGAATCGCCGCGCTCGCCTGCAAATCCCGACGCTGTTTGGAAAAATTGGCGACCACAACTGAAATTGCTTCTGATATGGCTTCCCACAAGGTGCCCATGAGTATCCAAATTGATTATTGCCTCGTCGATCTCAGAAATTGGCTTGTCCCATGGTGCTTTGCCCGATCCGTAGAATGCATGGGGAGTGATAGCACTCGTCATATTCAACCGGGCATTGCCACCGCTGTTCGAATTCCACCCCCTGAACAGGAATCGTGGGATCTTTTCGGTCCATTGTAATTTTATTGCTTCTTAGTATAGCGCTTGGTAGTCAGGTTTTGAATACATATGTACTCTTCGACACATGGCGGCTCCATTCCCACGCAGCACGTGTTGAACCTAGTCATCTGTTGTTTAACAGAGCAGGGACTTCGGGACTTACTTTGAGGGTATGTGAAGCCAGTGCTCTGAGCCTGGCTTTCAGGAGCGAGTGCCATTCTGTGTCCAGCCTGCACGTTCTCGTTTGCTTAGCTCTCTAGAAAAGACTAAATCGATTGGTCGACCATGCTGCGTTCTGTTCAGGTGTTACACGGCAAATCTGTCGAAATCTGTGCGGCCTACACATATTAATATAAATACCACGGTGACTCCCGGCGTAAGGCTCCAAAGATAATTATGCTCGAAATTGCAAGGATCTCGGCCTGCTCTGGCATTCTTTGGCTTCTTGAAAGAAGCCATGTTGTGCGGAACTAGGCATCTTATACTTGACACTTAGCTATCTACTTCAAGTTGTAAGCCCAAGACATATCTAATTAGGATGAGGTATTTCCTGCAAGATTCAGGCTACCATATCACAAAAGAAACTCGGACACTCTTATTCGAGCGTCAGACTCCTATTGCCTGAAGTTGCCGGTGCTCACTTTGTCCGTTGAACAAATCATTTGTTCTTCTCTTGTAAACTTTTGTCGTTGAATAACCGAGAAAACCATTCGATGTTTGAAACCTGGCAGCCTTGGTTACTTGAGTCACTTGTGCCTCCTCGAGGCCCGTAACCAAGCCTTCCTTGTTTTCCAAGCTAAGGAGACCAAGTCCTTACCGTGTCCAATTTATGAGGTATAGTCACCTGATTAAATCGCCTCCCCATGCGGACAAGAGCAGGACTGAAGCAAGGCCGAGCCCAAACTATCTTCGGTTCATTCGGGAGAAAGCATCTGGCAGGGAATCAAACTCAGTGAGACAAGGCCTGACCTATCATAACCTTGGAATGCAAATCTACGACGTTTCTCGGGCTGCTTTGAATCCCAAAACAGTACCCTTCACGGGGCCCGATATAAACAACTTCCACAGATAGCGCCATAAAAAGGAACACAAAAAAGGAAGAAAGAACACAAAAAAGGAAGAAAGAACCCAGTGGAGGGAAATCGAGAACCAATCCTTGGAGTAGCGATTGAAACAAGAAATTATGATATTTGCCAACATTTTGTTCGAAATTATAAGTAGCCTCTGAGAATGGTCTTGGCCATGCATTTGAACAGGATGGAGTGCTTATTATGCCATCGAGTAACGGCAAATTACTGCGTAACGCAAGAGAAGTCCTTGGCTTCTTTTTCTCAATTAGACTGTCATACTAGGGGCTCTAGGCACCGCCTCTACCTAGCTAGCTTGCTCACTGTCTGCATACTCAATGTGGGTCAATATCATACAACAAGATCGAAGATGAACCATTTACGCAGATAGTTTGGTTCATGCTGAATATAGAGATATCTACGGACAATTCACATAACCTCCTGGGCAGTATCCCAATCATCTGCCACATATCCTCCTCTTTGGAGCTTTTTACGACAATACCAGTCTAGATATATCGCGCAGTCATGGCCCTCCATAATAGAACACCTAACAATGCATCCCTCACCCTCCTTTAGCACACTGGCACTGTTGGTAATCAGACGACAGCGTACTGGGGCAAGAAACTTCCTCAAAGTCCACGATCACATTATCTCCCAGGACCTCGCTCGTTGTCATAATGTCGAAATGGTAAGAGTAGCCATACTTGTTGGTACTACCGCTGGGAAACAGTCAGCATGAACTGGGTCGTAGAAGCAGCCGACAATATACCCACCTCTGAGGGCACCACTGCTCATTGCCACTGTATGGACAGAGGTTTGTGACCATCACCGTGATGCTCTCTCCCGCTGTGCCTCCAGCCCCGGCTCCCGAGGGCGAGGAGCCGGTGGATGTGAGTTTGTAACATGTGCCGCAGCCGGTGCCACACCACGTGCCAGTGCCGAACAGAGCAGCGGAGCCAGCGGCGGTGTAGATGCCGTTCCCACCGCTCTGTTCATTCTCAAATCAGCCCTCGTACTCCTCAGCTAGTCGGGAGTTTCTCAGGGGACAAGAATAGGACCTTCTGAGCGACCTATAATCCGAGGCACATATTGGGCGGTGGTGACAATAAAACATGCCGGACAGACTTACTTGCCAACTAAAGGCCGTACCGCTTGCTCCACAACCGCAAGCTCCTTCCTGCCCATCGTAGTAGCGCTGGTAACTGGTCAGTTGGAGCGCGGTACTTGGATTGTACTAATAATACTCACGGTGGTCGTCGCCTTGCCACTCAGGGCCGAGACAGAAGAAACAGCCAGAAAGAGAGCGCTCAAGAACTTCATGGTGACTGGCGCGTGAATATCTACCGTCAGCGTGAATCTAATACTGGATGCTAAGAGATATCCTCTCTTAGGCTCTCGCTGGCTTGATATAGGCGCAGCTAGCGTTTATTTCATGCCTGTGGAAATCGTGGAAGTAAATGAGTAAATCTCTAGCGACCGCCCCCAATGGCAAGGCACGCGTACTTATGGCACGGGGTCAATCCGAGCCATATTTAAATTTCTCATAGATTTGCTGAACAAGGGGAGTCTCGCATTAGTCGTTTCAGTTGTATTGACTCTTGCGGTATTGCGCTTACGCATCCGCCCTCGATATGGGAATCCTGGAGGCTCAGCATCCGAAAGGTGAATGCAGTTTCTCACTTCTCCACAATTCTTCAGGGGCTGACCCGGCAATCGTTCACGACCAGCGTAATGACAGGCCATCCCGAATGCTTGATTTGGGACATCCAGAATTATCAAATTGATCATCAAATCGGGAATCATAGATGTAACCCCGAATAGCGGCCGATCTTGTTCTGGTGTTTTTCAGGGCTTGCGAGATAAGAGGACTGCCGCTAGCCAATATCGCAAGCAACAACCCCGATCTCCCCTAACTTCTATGTTTCATCACTTGCTCTGATGAAAGCGGTCCCATTGGGATTGAGGTGGAGCCGCGTTTCCGAGGTGGCTGGAATCATTGGTATCTCCGATGCTCGATGAATCCGCCATTCGTGCGGCCATGCTAGTGCCCACGCCTCTTCAGCTGTCATCCCAGAGTCTCCTCAAAGCAGTCATCGAGATCAGAACGGCCTCATCCGTCCGGATAGTCCTGCTGCCTTGATTTGGCAGGACGTTGACCCAGTGATCGAACAACTCTTTCGTGCGGCCTCCACTGATACCCATTCCACCAAGCTCCGGGTCGTTCATAGAGGCGTATTCCAGACCTCGCGGGCCGCCGAAAACGATCAACAGGTGGTTGAATGTCTGCCTCTTGAACGGGGGAAACGCCTTGTTTGCCGGTGTGCCTCGTTCAGATGTCCCTATACTCATGTCGTACCCGCCCTCAAACTGACTCTCGGTAAAGACCGCTGAAAGCGAGCTCGCATTCCGGACAGAGTATCCCCAGTAGTAACCAGCCTCTGTTCTCGGAGTCCGTGGGTGCACCGGCTCTGCGTTCTTCAACGATTGGTCCGGGAATTGCAGTGTCACCCGTGTGTTCGGAGGGATCTCCTCGGAGATGGTCACAGGTCTTTGCAGCCCAATATCAACGGATGTCCTGCTTCCTCGTTAGATGGGGCGTGTCTAGGGGCTGACATGCTTGCTCACCCTTTCCCGCCCTCCGGACGTCCCCTGACAGTGAATCCTTCGCGGAATGGCAGCCACTCGTCCTTGTGGGGATGATGCGGCATGTCGAGACTGGGCAAGAGGCCGGCCCTAGCCAAATTGTCGTGCAGCGGGAATAATGCCTTGCGCATGAAGGGTGGCGTCTCCAGGTACCCGAGAACATGTGCGATGAAGTGACATGGGTCAGTGTCGCCAGTGTACCTGTCCTTATCAACAGCCCGAGGCCGAGACTCTAATGGGCTATCATCATAGACGACGACTTCGTCCACGCAGAAGACAGCCAAGGACCTGGCAATGCGGCCGGTGGTTGTTATTCTCTGGTCTGCGGTCTTCAAACTGGACCGGGTTAGCAGGGTTTCCGACAGGCACGGTGAATATCGCAAATGTGCCTAATTACTCTGTGATGATGCTGCCGGGCACGGCGATGGATACCGTAAAGTCACGGCCGCCTGTTGGTTGAAATCTGGCCGACGGCTTGAAGGTGCTGGTGTTCGCCTCCTCGCCATCGTCGTCGGTCCTTCTTCTCTGCGGGTAGCCAGTCAGCACGAGATTCTACCAGACAGGGGATGTCTGTCAGGCTTGGAAATCGGTTCAGACGGCGACAACATCTTGCGGCTGAAATTCTGATCACCAAGCAGGACTGGTCAAAACAAGAGCAGAACCCACCTTAGCTCTGTGATCTGACATGATGGGCCGTACTGTGTAGGTTGGTCTGAGGCTTTAGAAGCGATGAGTGATGGCTGGATTGGTCTGAACTCTCTTCGCATGAAAACCTGCATGCTATTGAATAATTCCCGATAAGAAATTCTGCCCTTATCATGGCTGTCCGCCTTTCCTGTTTGGCCATCCTGCAGGCCTTGGCTGGCCGAGGCTACACCAGTACGGAGTACCTGGTCCATGCAGCTGGCCGCTCACTACTAGACACCCGTGCGGTGCATCCGGCCAGATTACACCCCGCGTTCATCGACTTGCACACAGCAACTGTGCCTCCCCACCACTGATCTACTACCTGACCGTACGACCGAGGAAACCTACAGGCAGAGATGGCTGTCCATATTGGGTCCTCGTCTGAATGGCGACAAATCCTCCAGTCCACCATCGTGGTGGCTGACTGTGAGTGTGCTGCCGTGTGCCAGCCGGCTTCTCAGGCTCTCCTCGAACTGACATACATCCGTCCAGTCTACGCCGATTGGTGCGGTCCCTGCAAGATGATCGCGCCAACGTTCGAGTCCCTTGCGACCAAGTTCTCCAAGCCAAAGCGCATCACATTCGCCAAGATCAACGTCGACAACCAGAAGGAGATCGCATCGCAATATGGCGTGCGCGCCATGCCTACGTTCATGATCTTCAAGAACGGCTCCGCTATCGACACCATACAAGGAGCAAACCCGCCTGCACTGACAGCTGCGGTAGAGAAGGCCGTCAAATTAGCAGGACCCTCGGCTGGAGGAGGTTTCAGCGTGCCCGGGCGCACTCTCGGAGGCAGTGGCCCTGCACAGTCCCAGCAGTCGCTCCGACGGCCGATCAAATGGGACCTGAACAACTTCATCAACGCCATCATCAACTTCTTCGGACTGTATCTGGTCTCACTGTTCTCGGTAAGTACCCCCCGGTCATGCACATGTGTGCCAGTAGCAGCTCCACTGACAGCTAAAATCACAGTTTGACCCCTACAAAGCCGCCGAGACCTCCAGATACAACGTGCACAATCCTGTTGCACCTGCGACTATCCCCGGCGGCTCCGCGACCGCGGGTGGCGTGAAGAAACCAGTTCCCAAGGCCACATTTCGGACGTTGGCCGACTTGGGTGGTGATTAAACAACGGGTATCTGCTATAGCAACTGGTGGCGTGAGCCGGCATATTCTTGGCTTTTGAGGGCACGGCGTTTGGGGAGGGCCGCATGCCGACAGGCAGTGCAACTTTATTGTTCAGTAGTGTGAAATACATTGTCTCTGCAGGCTTGTTCAAGTAGTGTGAAATAGATATCTGAGAATCCTATCGATAGACAGTGGGCCAGAGCCATGATTACACTACTCCGTAATTGCCACCCGGCGGGGCAGCTCCAGGCCGCGTCCAGGCCAGTCCCCCGCGCTGCGGCTGCAAAAGCTCCTTCGAGCACCGTACATTTGAAATTTGGGGCTTCCGGTTGGGCCACCCACCCTGCAGTAACTTTTTCTTGTCCAACTTCTCAACACCACAAATTTGTCGCCATGCTTGCTGCCAGGAGGCTGCAAAATGCCTGCCCATCATGTACGGCTCAGATCCTCAGGCTTTATGTGCACTCCATTGCAGAAATTAGTCCGGTCATAGCTCCAAATGCACGGCAGAACATTTCGAGAAGCAGGTTTCGCGGCCGGAGGCAAAATGCACGTTTCTTGTCAACAACGTCGAAGAAGACATTGCAGGATGGGCGCACCGAAGATGCAGAGGCTCAGAGGTCCGGCCAGATCCCAGAAGAACTCGCAGCATCACCGGATGAGGGAGGTTTACCGCAAGACCAAGACGCCGAAACGATAGTGCGGCAGGCGAAGCGCATGTTTGGCGACACCCTCCCGAGCGGCTACCTGTCCGACGAAGAGTACCTAATTTACAAGAGGCTCTACGGAGATCCGTTACGGCGGACAAGGCCAGAAGATGTGGGGTTCGGATCCTTTGGTGAATCCGAGGAGGCGGATGCCATCAGTGCGACGAAGAATGCCTTGCTTCGAGAGACTCGCCATGGCGGGTTGGAAGAGGTGGAATACACATCGGAGTCTTTCCCCACGAATGAGGAGGGTGGAGAAGCCATCGCTGAGGAGCTGCTGGCAGCGCGACCACCGAGTGATGCGCAACTCGAGTACATTGAGGCCAATGCCAGCAATCAGCGTGAGTACGACGCCCTCTTGCAGCTCCAGAAGGATTTTGAAGCGGCCAGGATTGCTGCGGTGCAAGAAGCGGTGAAGGCGGCGGCGCAAGAAGCGGCAGAAGAGGCACAGCTGGGAGAAGAAGAATTCGAGGAAGAATATGAGGACGAGGAGGAGGGCGAAGAAGAAGATCTTGATGACACAGAACCAGACGCCCAACTTCTTGACTGGTATCCAGGGCAAGAGGGTCCACGGCAACACCAGTACACCGTAGAGGGCCAATTCAGAACATCACCAAGCACGCTACAGCTTCCGAGTGTTGACTTCGTTGAACCGATCACGGAACTGCTGAGGCGAACGGACACCAAACACATTCGGGCTGCGGCTGAGAAGCACTTCGGGGGACCCGGCCTCCCGCACTCGCCAGCTACACCTCGCTCGGCCAGAAACCTGCCACAGAAGGGCCTGGGCCTGGAAGCAGGGTACTACAGGATGTCGGAAATCGATGCTGATGCCTTCATCGCCACAGCCTTGCCTGGCATTTATGCATCTGTCACAAGCACTTTGGTAGAGGTGCGCAAGAGGCTTGGCCCTGAATGGCTGCGCGGCCTCCTGAACCGGAAAGATGCCGACGGCGAGGGACCTCGCGTGCTCGATGCCGGGGCTGGCGGCGCCGGGCTGGCAGCCTGGCAAAACGTCGCACAGGCAGAGTGGGATGTCCTGCGTAACAATGATGCAGAGACCGCGGAGCCAGACCCGGCACCATCAGGGAAAAAGACAGTCATCGTTGGATCGAATCCACTCCGGCATCGCATATCACGGTTTCTCGAAAACACCCAGTTCCTGCCCCGGTTGCCACACTACACGCATTCGGTGGAGAACATGGAGAAGCAACTCGACGCTCCGGAGGTCCCACAGAAACGAAAGGTGTACGATGTCATCATTGCCACGCACCTCTTGATGCCCCTGGAGAAGGACTACAGGAGGAAGGACATCCTCAACAACCTATGGTCCCTACTCTCACCCAACGGTGGTGTCCTGATCATGCTTGAGAAGGGGCACCCAAGAGGTTTTGAGGCTATCGCAGATGTTCGCGCGAGGCTTCTCGAGGAATTTATTATCCCCCCTACGCCTGGAACTGCACCTGAAGCTATCGAGCAAGATGTGGAGCGGATCCGGGAGCCCGGAATGATCATCGCGCCGTGTACGAACCATTCCAAGTGCCCCATGTACTTGAACCCTGGCGTCAGCCCAGGGCGCAAGGACTTCTGCCACTTCAGCCAGCGATTCATCCGTCCTCCATTCCTGCAGAGGATTTTGGAAGCCAAGCATCGCAACCACGAGGACATCAGCTTCAGCTACATCGCAGTGCGCCGCGGTATGCCAGCTTCAAACCCCGCAGCGGCAGAGTCGGTCTCGTCCACTGCTGAGGGCAGTTCCGAGGCTGTCGGTGTCAAGCCCATCCATCAGGGTGTAGAAGCCACAACGAGGGCTTTTGCTGGCTACGAGGACGTAGCATCAGACAGCCCAGACCGTCCTCATCCTCTCTCCCTTCCGCGTAACATCCTACCACCACTTAAGCGCAAGGGACATGTCACCCTCGACTTGTGCACACCGGCTGGCGCCATCGAACGGTGGACCGTGCCGCGGAGCTTCAGTAAACAGGCGTATCACGACGCGCGCAAGGCAAGATGGGGCGACATCTGGGCTCTGGGAGCGAAGACTCGTGTGCGGCGTACCATACGACTCGGCAGGGGCATCGCCGAAGGCGAAGTCATACCCCAGGACGGCGGCGTCCGGGCCACCAGGGCTATTGCGAGCGGAAAGAAGGGGCGCCCCAAGGTTGTGGAGCTTGAATACGACGGAAAAGGCGTGTTGTCGGGCCGGCCCAGAGGTCTGGTCGGGCAGAGGCCCGAGAGGAGGACGAAGGGCGGAAGGAAACCGCCCAGGCCTCGGAATCGCGTGGAGGACTTGGATGAGAGCGAGAACTGAGAATATTCGCCCGGCCGATACCAATAAGTCCTGAGATGTAATGTGTATCCAGTCGATGCTTAGAGACGCGCAAGTCCAGATTGGCCCAACATAGACATGGTACTCCCCTGTATTCTAATCTCTGCTTCACCGCCTTTAAGCCGACATGTGGTTCTTCGAGTCTCGGTACGCGCGGCTGCTTCCTTTCGTCTAAAATATTGGTACATGTCCCTAGGGAGGGAAAGTCCTGTGATAACGGGACTCGCTTCCACGGATCTCGATGATGCTCGGCAGGCCTATCGCACGCGGGCACCCATGCCCAGGTGCCTGCCATCGACGTATGTTCGCGCAGTGTAACTGTACGATTTGCAGGGGTGGCTCACGAAACCAAAGTTGCCGCTATGGCCTGGGAGTCACGGCTCAACTGAGAGCAGTCAATCAAAGAGCACTTTGAAGCTACGAAGTAATTGGTCATCCCTAGGCGACAGGCTTGAGTGCTTGTGCCACGAAACAATATAACGCGAACCATGGAATCGGTGTCTCAACACGAGATGCTTCAGGGCCGGGAACTCTGTAGACGCGGCACCAAGTTCAGCCTCTCAATACAATGGGAGAGAATGAAATGGGGTGCGGGTTCTGTGTGGTACATGATGGCCGGTTCACGGCAATGCTGTCGCACGGATAAGGGATCTCCCGGCTGCTCTTGGCCCGGAACGATTGACAATGGCATTCTTTCAGCATGCCTGATCTCTGGCTTCCGTATCTGGGCGCAAGTACCATCTTTGTACTGTACATTCTTGTTGAACTGCGGAGATCTTTGAGACGCCCGTCCGGAAGAGGGCATCAATGCCTTGATAAATTTTACGCCCTGAGATCATATCTCACCGTGATTTCGTCTAATCAGGGTTAATTCCCGGAGCTTTACTGGATTGGCTTATAGACCCTTGATGGGCCAGCGGTCACTAAGGTTCAAGACTCACACCACGAGAGTTTCAAGCTCTCGCATGGTTGGTTGTCACCCTTCCAACGCCAAGTAAAGATGTTGCGGTTCCCTTTGTGCGTCCCTGGGATAGGCCTCCGCAGCTGGTCCGGGAGACGGGACCGGGAGCTTGGCCAGGATCATGCGCACGTACTCAGTGTTTGTCCCGTCGTTTGGGGGAAGAGGCAAGCGTCACAGAAGTCAGTGCCTGGAGGTTTGGGTCTATCGTGTTACGACTTGGTCGACTCGGGGCAGGACCAGATGTGGATAAGAATGGCATGGCTGTTTGGCTGGTAACGTGCACAGGTGCCCGATTGCAACACAGGCCTCCAGTTGTGATGACTCGTGGAAAGTATAGATAACGTCAGTTTGGCTGGAGGTTCCAGAAGTTTGAAGTTGTCTCTGTACAGATCAATTCTGTCGAAAACCAATGGCATCTGCAATGCCAAGTGACTGACTCGTTGGCTGAGGTCTTGACTGGGACCCAATATCCCAAGGGATCGTCACACCCATGGAAATTATGTGGGTGGTAGATATGCCCGTAGCTCTAGTGTAATCCAATCTCATCAACAGTTCCCATTTGTCCACCAGGAACGTGCGACTTGGAGGTTGCCGACCTCGAATAACAAAATTCGAGCTGATCGCTTCGCATCGCGGGATCCGACATGGCCAGCTGACTCCGAGTCCTTCCCGGATATCGTCCTCCTTTCAGGTTTCCGCCAATTACCTAGGCACATAAGCATGCACCACTCGAGATGGCACAAGTGCAACAAGGTGGAACTCCTGCACCGCCGGGGCGGATCCCCAATTTCGAAGATCCGGAGGATGTCTTGCATACGATCAATCTCGTCTCGCAAATTCTGGCAGTGGCCACCGTCACGCCAATCGTGTTTTTCAGGCTGTACATAATAAAATGGAAGATTGCCACTCCTTTCCGACTGGAAGACTGTATGAGACATCCTTTTGGCCCCCAGCATTAAGGAGCTTTGAATAGATACTGACTACTGGCATGGTAGGGTGTTGCCTGGTTTCTCTCGTAAGATGACGAACCTGGTAGTGAAATTTTAACAAACTCAATTAACAAGTAGCATATAGATCCTGAGTAATCTGTACAGTGCTACAGCTTTCCTCAGTGGGTCTTGGCTTTCCGAATTTCCTTTTCAAAGACGCCTAGGCTAAGAATCTTAGTGAACGCTTTTGGCGGGGGATTCCACTCGTGGGAGATATCGCCAGAGAAGTTTTCCAATTTCCTCAAGGTAATCATTTCCTCGAAGCCAAGCCCGGCATTGACGCCCATGCAAAATTACGACTGATCTTGTTGTCTTGTTAAAGGCACTTTACGCAGACACCATCGTATACGGCCCCAATGCGTGGTTTGTCAAAGTGACGCTCCTCCTCCTCATGATCCGTGTCTTCTACGTCAGCCGCGGCTTCGTTATCTTCGGATACACCTTCATCGCCGCCATGTTATGTTACTACCTTCCCGTCATGATTATGAAGATCAACATCTGCCAACCGATAAGAGGATTCTGGAGTCTCGACATACCATCGCAATGCTTCAACCAACGGGCAATTTTCGTTGCCGACACCGTTATCAGCGCTGTCACAGACCTGGCAGTATTGCTGGCCCCTGTTCCACTCGTTAAAGCACTGACTCTGCCTTGGAAGCAAAAGCTGAAGGTATATCTGCTTCTGGGCGCGGGTGGACTTGCCACTGCCGCGTCTTTCGTGAGAATGTATTTGGTCATTATGCTCCAGAAGTCAGATGATCAGACGGTGGACTTTGTGAGATTCAACTTGCTCGGGTAAGCTGACCATCAGGCAGAAGCACCTGAGCGGCGTGTACGAGCCTTTGGCTAACCACGCGTGCTCAGGACCGCGGAAGTGAGCATCGGCTTAATTTGCGCCTGCCTCCCGGCCCTGAACAGATTCTTCAAGGGCAGACATCAACCTATCGAACCAGTCAGGCACACTTGGCAGTTCGGCGTGAAGACCCCGAAATTCTTACAGAGAACAAACCGCAAGGACCCGGAGGACGGACTCACGTGGACGACACTGGAGCCGCTATCCCGGACATATCAGTCCAAGTCAGCGAGCGCGGAATACCGATGGATAGCCGGATCACGTACTGAGACGGGTGGCAGCTCGGCACCAAGGACATTTGGAAGTGTGCATGCATGATTAGATATTCTTCGAATGGGGGAGGATATATCAAGAGTCAGGTGAAACAGATCCAGCGAGAATTATGCGAGAATACTGCCGGCTGCCTCAGTAGTATTGAAGGTGGCCAAGCCATATCGCCAACCCGAGACTTGGATGACCTGTGAAGACCTTGGAGACATAACCATGAAACATTGTTATGATGCAATCTCAGAGGCAGATGAAAGAAGCCGTGCGGCATCTGACATAGTAAATGGAAGCAGGGACCCGCACCCATAAAATACCTACGGAGGCAACACCATTACATCTCTACCTAGATAGCTTATGCCAGAGCTAGGGCTATCTATTCAAAGAGAGTATATCCAAATCTAAGCCGCAAATCCAGTTAAAACATCAAATACTATACATTTATGGTGTATAAATATACGATTGATGTCGGGTATGGGTTTTAGGACATGTGGGAGTGGGTGCTGGGTGCTGGGTGTTGGATGTTCTATATTTCGACCTAGTTATCATCACCATGTACCGGTGAACCCTCCGTTTCTGCGGGCACAAATCTCTAATTCGGAATCAATTTGCTCTAAATATAGATACTGTAGAGTATTTAAACCCGCAGAGCTGCTGTGGCTGGGTAAGATGGTTACTGGGGCATTAGGTGTGACACGCTTTCCCATGCGAACCCGGACCTGGCCCGGATCACTTCCATGTTCTGGTACTCACATATTGGTTCTCCTGTGGGTTCTAGTCAGTTCCATAGTTTGGGAACTCCTTTCCCAATCTGAACTCAGTAGGAAACACACTTCTCAAGAATATTATTCAGTGCTGTCGTCCTCAAGAACCGATCGAGCGTAGCCGACGTGCTGAGATCCCTCAGATTGGTTGGCGAAATGTGTTAATTGAGCCTTCTTAGTCCAAGTTGTATGACCTATTTTATTTCTGCCTGCTTTCGCTCTGCAGTGATACTATGTCTTGTGTAAGCAGATTTCAGGGGTGAAGTTATACATACACTAGATGCGTTGGCCGATCACAACAGTTAACTAGAGACCCAGAAATTCACTACTGGTTCAAACAAACTATTCAGTTCATTTCCTTTCCAGCTGATGGCACCAAATTTTGGCAGCAGGTCTAAATATCGGACACAACATCATGGTCTGGTATCAATGCCTGAACGAATGCCGGGGATCTACCGCAATTTTGAAACTGCACACAATATCAAACACCGTATCAAAGAAAGTAAAACACACTGCCCTCATATTCCTAGTTGCACCACAAAAGGAAAGCCACTCGAATGTGCTCATCCACGTAAGATCTTCATTGCAGCCTCAAGGCTCTCCACCTCTCTCCTCAGCCGCTCTCTCTCCTGTTTTGTAACATGGTCTTCACCCGCAATCATCTCCAAGGCCTCGGCGTTGAGATCAAAGACCAGGTCTGTGCTGAAGACATGAAGCGGACTGTCTTTGCCGTTGAGCAGGAAGTGGTCAATGACCTGTTGGCATATGACGTCTACAAACCGCTTGACAGAAACCTTGTAGAAACTCTCCAGTATGTCATGGAGGGATGCGCGCACTTGTTCCGGGTTTGTCCTGGTGGTATCCAGTTTTGTGAGTGAGGTAAGTCTGACCACAAGTCCCGAGTAGTCCTTAGTACCGGTATAGAATGAGAGATCCATAAGAGATTCTTCAAGGCGCTTTCCTTGCACCTTCTGGAGCTCACCACTGAAGTATTGGTTGTATGTGCTGGGCTTTCCCTCGCGCTCAACCTCTAGAAGGAAGCTAGCATGACACATGCCACGTTTGTAAGACTCCTGAAGCTTCTCCAGAAGTAGGTTGTCCCATAGCTGGCCCATCACTTGCTTGTCGGCGCATGTATGGGTAAGCAACTCGATGATGAAATGGTGCACCAGCCTTATGGCATCACTGACGTGAGACATGACAAGATCCTCCCAGCGCCGCGACTGTTCCTTAAAGATAGTTCCTAAAAGCGCGCCGTTGAACTGCAAAAGATCAGCAAGTGGCCATTGTGGAAAACTATTGCGGTACTTACAGTGCCCAACTCAGGACCGCGGCTCTTCTGATAAACGTCTTCAATATGTTTCATGATGGAGTCTTCCAATGGCTCTGGACACTGGAAACGATCCAAGCGGATGATATCCTCCAGTTCATGCCCTGGTTCGTTCGGTACGTCGAATCCGAGCTCTGGCAGCTGGGTTTGTGCCTTCTTGTCATCGTCTTCTTCCTCGTAGGAGTGGTTAAAATGACGGGTGTGGCCTCTCTGAGAGAAGACCTCAGTGAAGGTCTCATTCAGCTTGATGATCCTGGTAATGAGTCTCATTTCCTCCCTGTCATTGAAGATTGGATCCTCTGTGTAGTATCCATTAAGTGCATAGCCAGAAATCCGCTGAAAATTGGCAGCAAGCTTTCCGAGGTAGGCTCTCTGGGATTTCTCATTGCTCCTAGAAGCGCCCATGACCTCAGCCCTCTTGTTGCACTCGGAAAGTTTATTGATGACATCTGTTTGGATGAGAATCAGTGGTTGGAGAGTATGGAGTTGGGCGAGATCAACGCACCTTTCTTGAGTTTAGGGAACTCTTTCTTCGAAATATCTGTGAGGAGATTACTGAGAATCGACTTGAGGGACTGGGTTCCCAGTCTCCCTGACGATGCAACAGATGTCCAAGGCTCCTGGCAGAAGAAAGCTCTCTCATCTTCGTCTCTCTTCCGTAAGGATGAACCCTCATCATCGGCCCCACGGTTCCTCACGACACAGTAGCCCAGTTTCAGATCCTGGCGCTTTCCTCGGATGAGGTCCAGTATATTCAGCTGCGTCGCTCGTTCTGGCGCCAAGTCAGGCTTGGTCAACACTCCCATTGTCCTAGATCCGTCTGGGTCGGCGTCCCTGGCAAGCTTGAGAATCTCCTGGGTGGCGATGTCGACATTGCACGGGATAACCGCCAGTATTATCGTCCTCTGATCTTTCATGTAGCGTTTAACCATGGAAGTGACCAGGGTGATGTCGTTGTCTGTTGTCACACCAGGAGTTGCGGTGCGAAAGATTCCAGGCACATCGATAACTGTGAGACCCGGTTGATCCGGACCATTGATCTCGATTTTCAAGATGTCTTCGCTGAAGGTGGCCAAGTCATCGTGATCTTCATCATCGGCGGGTCCGGTCCCGGATCGGATTCCCATGGCGTGATTTGCATCTTCGAAGATGTCTGCAAGATCCTTCGCGTCCAACTTGTCGATAGAGCGATGGAATTTCCGCAGCCTTTGTTTCAAGATGTCGCTGGCATCGGGGCGCGGAATAATTGTGATGGATACACTGCGCACTATATCTCGCCGACAGGTGATCTGTGTGGCATATCTTGTGCAGAGACCAGTGGCCCGGGGGAACGAGAAACCAGTAAGGCTTTCGAGGACAGAGCTCTTGCCAGCAGATTGGTCTCCGACAACAATTAGCTGAGGTAGAGAGACAATTGAGCCGACATTGAGTTCTCTGAGTTTGTCGATCTTGTCCAAGAGTGCCTGGTTCCCGAAGCCCTCGATTGCGCTCTCCGTTCCGGTCATGCTGCCCATTGTGATGGTGGCCTCCGGCCGACGGGAGGCCAAGTGAGAAGTGGGTGTTTGAAATAGTTGGTAGCAGGGATACTGGGGCAGGTAAATGGATGAGGATAGAGGCAAGAAATGGTGTTCAAGTAGGGGCAGAAGACGGTGGAGGTTACAGGATGGATCAACTGATGGTGGGGTTATCGTTCTGATTTTATAGACTCGAGACCGCATCGCTGCCCAAAGAATGAGTCACGCCTTGAGCATCAATTCGCATTGTCTGAAACATCGTCCCAACGGATTGATCCATCTGTCTCAAAATGCCTTGCAGGAGGTAGCGTTTGCACCGATGGCTGAGGGGTTGTTGGTTGAGCCCAGGCAGAATTTGGTGGGCCTCACGCAGGGCTCCGTGTAATGCCATTGGCTCGTCGTGTTCGTCGTAGGCCCCATGCACTGCAGCTGCTCCAGCCCGTCATCTCGTGGGCAAACGCAGCTAGAATGGAAAAGGAGACAAAGGGAGAGTGGCACAGAGGAAAAGCAGGAATTTCAAGAGAGATGAGACCGAGTCAAGGAACGACCACAGTTCAACCAATGGTATCTGGGTACTTGTGCAACCCTTTGTCAACTAAGGGGAAAGAAAATCGGATATCAGCAACTGCAACACGGATGGCACCCCAGAACATAACTTACACCGCAGCTGTGTCCAGCAGAGAAATATCACCCGCTGAGAGTCCTAACGGGTTGTTGGAAGCGGGTGTTCAATACAGGGTGTCAGGGCTTTACCTGATTTCTCGCAATACTAATGCACCATCTCGTTCTGCAGGTGCGGATATCCGTTTCCGTGAAAAAAGACATCATACTTGCGGATCCACATAGGCAAAAGGCCGGATCTGATGATTCGACAGTGTTATCGGAAGCCATGATAACGTACGCTGAGAATCTGGACAGGACGGCAGGTCGGCTAGATGCAGCTTCTGAAGACGCAGCTGGGACCTCCGAGTGCGGCCAACTACTTCATTGGGCAGAGTGTTTATCTGTCCTGCCACGTCTACCCATCAACCCTTGCCGCAGCAGGCCTTTCAATTCCCATCATGCGAGCGGCATGCCCGACGTTGGGTCACAAACATGTCGCGGCTTTGAAGATGCAGTAAACAAGCCGATGGGGTTCATCTGGATTAACGTACGAAAGAGACGCTCACAGTAAGACCATTTTCACTGCGAACGGCTTAATGTCCCCGCCCTCGATAAGCCAGATGAGACGAGTTACGAGCTGGTTGAGCTCCCGTTTGCATCTTCACCCTCACAAGTGGCATCCTGGTTGCCGTCTTCCTCATCCTCTACAAAGTCTTCATCCTCGCGCTCACCATCAACGTCGCTATCATAAAAGAGCGGCCTCGGATGCGGAGAGTCCTCAGACCCGGAGAGCAAAGCAGCCCTGAGGTCTGCCCGGGGCTCGCCTGGCAGCTGCCCGCCTATCGAGACATGGAGGGACCCATCTGAGGTGTGGGCTCGCAGCTCCTCGCCCTCGTCCATCCAAGCTTCCAGGCGCCGATACTGGTGGACTTCCTCAGCGGTGACACCCCGGTTCCCGCGTTTCTGCAGTTCAGTAGGTTCCATGGTACGCCAGTAGATATCGTGCATCTCGTCCACGAACTGGACATTGCAGCGCCATACTTCTTTGCCGCCCAGCGTGCAAACAACACCGAAGAAAAGGTACAAGTCGCGGTCCTGAGGCGACTTGAAGCATATCCGCAACAACGCAGATGTTAGAAGGGCGCTCCCGCCGTCGAAAGCTGGTAGTCTCAGGATGGCCGTGTTGGCATCAAACACCCCTGAGGGGTGACTTTCTATATCGTATCCCATCGAGCTCAGTGGCATTCCATTTCGCCCAGGGTAGAGCAGCTGCCGCGCAGTGGGGTGCACAAAGAGCATGACACCATGCTTGAACCGACATGTGGGAACAGGCAGACACGGTCCATCCACGTCGATGTGAGGAACGTGCCTGGACCGGATCACCAGGTTATGGCCCTCACGCCTGTCCGTCGCTTCTGAGGAGAGCAATATGGGTGATTCGAAGAACCTAGACCGGTGCAGTATGTTTGTTGCTGTCCGCCTTTGTGTAGCGCGTTGCATGGCGATGCAAGCCCGTGTATCTCGGCTTCCACTTGATAGCCCCGCGTCCAGGACGACAAATATTTGTGTCAAGGTGTATATGAGTGGCAAGTGGATCGAAAGTCCGAGGTTTGTCATCGGATACGGCACAGGGTTCTCCCAGGCGTCCACGGGGACGAAGTCTCCCGAATTTGCGAACGCTAGTGGCGAAGGGGCCAACATGCTTGTCCAGTCTTCTGGCACGCCTGACCTCTTATCTCGAGTCCAGCAGAAGATTGTGTGGTCGTTGGATGTCTTTATGATCTCTTCCTGTAACCTGATGAAGGCTTTGGTTCCCTCTCCGTAGAGAAGAGGCATGTTGACATCGAATATGCCAAGGAGACAATAGGCCATGTCTTCAACACGTGTTGTCACACGTCTTGCCGCCCATGACATCTTCTTGGCAAGGCTGATCTGGTGCAGGGCCTCCCTGCCCGTCAGGATGGACCTAGGCACTCCAGTGATACCGGATATGGTGCTGAGTAGAAATCTGTCTGATCCGTGGCCAATCTTTTTCCAAGACCGGGAATAGAATACGAGCCGCCGTGGCGAAATTAGCTCTTGGAGGGTCCATCCACGGGTGAACCACCGACTCTCGCGAAATTGGCGAAGTGAGTCTCGCTCTGAGGGCTCGACATCTGGCACGTCTGATAGGTAGGCATAGCAAACGCTCGCTTCTTTGTACCATGCGTACATGGAGTTGATGGCTTCGGATAGTTCCGCCGAGCTCGATTTGTCGATGCAGTTTGTATCGATCCATATCCAAGCCACATCATCTGCGAGTGCTGTCTTGCACGCTCCTTGTATCTTCTGGAAACCGAATTTGGTGGTCCATACCGGGTTCAGGTCAAGGAAATCCCGGTAGCTAACCTCCTCGCCATCTATCCAGGTGTGGCTTAACACGGCATATTTCACCGCCGCTGGTCCATGAAATTCTCGAAATTCCAAAGTACTGGTATTAAGCAGCCGCATTGCGCCCGGATGAGTTGCTGCTCTGCGAGACCAGCTTGGTTGCTGGAATCATCACGAAGATGCAGATGCGGAGTTGTCCCCCCTGAAACGCTAGTTCACCTGCAGTGTAACATGGCTCAGCCGCAGGGGGCTCTTTAGCTACTGTGAGTGTCGCTAATTCTGGTTAGAGGAAATCCTCCTGCTTATATTGGTAGGCCGCCAGCATGACAGACATGCCCAGGCAGCTGGCCGTCCAGGTTGACAGCGGCTCTCCCAATGTTCCCAACTATCCCCATTAGCAGCCGCCACAAGCCCGAGAAGCTATCTAAGAAATACATGATTACTGACGCCTTTTGTGTGCGTTGACCCGGAATCTGCAGTGTTGTGTAGTCTTCCCCATCCCGCCATACAACTTTCAATGTTCGGCCAATGAAGGGATGGCTGTCCGATTCAGGTTTATGTGTCACCCAAGAGGTGCAAGCTGTTCTGGGGTTTTCGCCCTGCGGCCCCAGAACGGACCCCCCCCTTCTTTTTGCAACCTCCAGTTTGGGAATTTCTATGCGGTGCTCTTACTTTGCATTGTTGTGCGGACTCCGATCAGAAACTGACACGTCTCTCAATATCGCGGTACCAAGAAGCCTGGCGTTGGCAATGCAGTGAACTCGCAGTATCTTTGCCCTCCGAGGACTGCATGGCCCTCTCATGTATATGATGAAGGTAGCCCCTATTATGGGGCATGCACGTCCTTATATGAGCCCCGCGAGTCTGATATCGGAGCGTTATGGTCTTGGTATGATCTTCGACGAGGCTCAGGAGCAACTTGATGCCGGATGTGATGCGTGGATACCCCAGCTGCTTGGCTGAACCTACTTACACGCGCATATCGCGGCAAATGGGGCTCCGGGGCCGCCCGCTAGCCGTTGACCGGTACGCCCGGACCCCGTTGACGTCGAACCGTGAAATGCACGTAATTTCGTCAATATGGGGGGCCAAGCCCCATCTGAGCATTGACAATGACGCGAACACGCGTCTATGCCCTATATACAGAATTGGTGTTTTGGAGCACAATGGTCGACCAGATACCCACGAGTCATCACTTGCCCTACCTGTAATTAAGGGCGGTCTTCTATACTGAGGCGAGAAGCGTAGAATAGAAAGCACTCTAGTGTAGAATTCCGTTTCACGCCCGCTCGTAGTGCGGCTGATAGCGACTGACACAGCCACTTTCTCTGCCGGTACCATATTTGTAACCAGACCGCGACTTGGCTCGGAAACCCGTTGGCACTAGCACCAAGTTTCGGTGAATCAGCCCATGCCGAGAACGACTGGAAGATAATGATGTTTTTCTAATGGTGGTCGGCAACCACGTGGTAGCCGGGGCGGTCAACCGGCAGGTATGGTGAGGCAGAGTATGGGAGCCGCTGCCAGCCCAGGAAACAGATAAGACCATTTTCAATATAGGCGCCCAAACGGCGGTGTGTCAAAAGCAGCAGGGTCTTGAGTTCCTTTGGTGGTTTTTTTTTTGGGGGGGGGGGGACAGTGGGATCTGAGCGGATGGCGTGCCTTGACGTCCCAACGGTTGCTTTGATCTGCACCGCTGGGGCCAAAAAAGTGCACTTTATCTGCTGGGGGTTTTGCCAGCCGGACTGCTGTCGAGCAAATGAGCAGACTATACAAGCATGCTAAATGTTCACGTAGGGGGGTATGTCGTACGGAAGATCAAACCGCCCATAGAAAATCGAAGCGGTGACAGACTCTTGGTCTCCTTGGAAAGAGACCCGTCATATTTATTGTAAACAACGTGAACAATTCAGTTTCCGGCCTCGAGTAGAGCTCCCAGCAGACGCATGAAACCCCACAGTACGAGATGGCCCAAAATCAGGCTGTGGCTGACCAGGATGCCCTTCATCCTCTCCGTGCACACGTGCGCGGGCTGACCAACTGGATGTCCCTTGAGCGAGTTTTCCCCAGATCATAACGAGGGATCTTGCGCATGATCAAGGCCCTGAGCCTGTCCATAAGCAAAGGTCCCTGGATTAACTCCACACGTGGCTCTTGCTGCGGATCTTCAGCATGTGCCGGGCGTTGCGGGGAGGTATTACATGCATACGGGACCTGGCAGCCGCCAGGTCCCCAAACCAACATCAGGGGCCATGCCACAGATCACCGAGTCCCCGGCAGGCCTTACCTCGACAAGTATGTCCGAGCTTGGGAGATCCATAGAGTTGTGCGGCCCTTGGGCGGTGCGAAACGAGGCGAGACGAGGGGGCAGAGGCAGATTTCGGCTAACATCGCCTCCACCCTGCTCAGTGCATGCCCAGGGCATTCTCGAGGTCGCAACCGCGACAAAACAGCGGTCGGGTGAGCTTTTCGACGCGTTTTGTTCCTGATGTTTCACGCCCGGTAGTAGCTACTAGAGGGCTCGCTGCGGCTGTAAATCCGCGTCGGCGATCTTTAGACAGGGTGGGAGAGCGGAACATCGGACTTTGACCCCCCAGCCGTTGCCACGTCGACGTGCCCCAGGTGAGTATCCCACCCATGTCGACTTATTCGACCTTTTCCCTAATCTGTGATTCTGGTTGCCTTATTATTTCTGCCTTGCCCTTCTCCAAAAGTGCGGTTGATCTGGTGGCAGGCTGTTCGAGCACGCGGCATTCTGCATCAAGACCATAAAAGGGTATGGAACTCTCCTGCCCGGACTGCATCCTCCTCAACTCGTTTCTCCAACCACCCGACTACTGTGGTCACAGGATATCTCGAGTGATTCGAAATACAAGCCACAGTCAGCACCAATACCAAGAAATTTTGACACAGGTTGGATTCTGATACTTGTCATACCATAATGCCGCGCGAAGAAGATTCTGTGGCGCCTGGCCCCCAAGCTAATGGTAGCACAACCCTCGCACACAGGTATTTATGCACACCTTCGCATCGCCCTGGGAATCCATCCCAGGATGTGGCTGACTGGTCTTCTGTAGGACCCGCGCACATAATGTTCCTGCTGAGACCCCTTCAGTCGACGTCGAAGCTGTAAAGAGCGAAATCCAAAGGCTTCGCGGACATGCCCTCCAAGCCAGGCTGACTGCTCAGCGTAGCATGGAGGTAGACCAACACGTGTCCTGGAAGGGAGGCGAAACGGGGACTTTCGAATTTGGGCGCGTCCCAGGGCCATTTCTAGCCTCTCTGTCCGAGACTGCTCCGCTGTCGAGGTATCGATTTCCCTTCCACTGCGGCCCGTAAAAGGCTCCCGAGTACAGGCCTGCTGACACGGCAGCCTCTCTGTGCAGAGATACAACTGGAAACCGTAACGCCCAAATGAACTCGCCTGACGAGGCCTCGAATGGGATCCAAAACTCCCCGGACGGAGCCCATGACGTCCTAGACAGCCTCTGCAGCGCGGAGGGCGGATCCAACATCGCGTCGCACGGATCCAACGACACTCCAGGCAGAGTCGGTGACGCCTCGCGCAACTTGAACAGAGTGCCCAACGGGTCCAGATTCATGGCGGACGGATTTGACAACGAGGCCATGGCTTTGCTCGAGGTCTCGTTGATGCAAGGCGGTCCCGACATCGACGGCAACGTCCCTGAACTGGAGCTCCCTCCAACTCATCCTTCTCAGGACACGGATGCATTGGTCACGAGCCTGCCTGCTCCCCGAAACTCAGACCCGGTCAATATTGGCGACGAAATGAGTTAAGTAAGACGGTGCTTGCGTTGGTGGGTTTAGAGAACTTAGGGGCTGGCGAGCCGGGCAGAGCATGTGTCTTGGAGCGTCGAGAGGCCAGGGCAAGGGGCTGGACCGCACGGTTAGAATGGCACTGGTATGACCAAATGGTAAAATGATCCAAAGAGAACACTTATTGCAGCACTAAAAGACGGGGAACCAACTGAGACAGTACCTACCGCTGATGCAAATCCTGCAGTGATCTCTGATGCGCCTAAACAACGCACACCCATATTCTGGGCTTCAATATGCTTGTGCCCGGTTGATCCGAGGCCATCAACGCCGGTGGCCTGGGCTTGCTGACGTCACGCATGGTCCTCCTACACGCTCTAGACATCCAAGACCTGAGGGCCACCTCTGTTGTCAAAGGCGCCAGCATAGAGCTCGAGCAACGTCGGTGGCTGGATCATAGCTTCTGATAGTTCTGAATCCTGTCCACGCCAACGTCCAACAGAAATGGCTAGAGGACAACGGGATGGAACCCTGGTCCCCGATTGGGTACCAGTTCGTCCCAAGGTGAACTCGAGACTCACGAGGGCCATGTCTTCCCCGAGTATTCCCCTGCTTTTGGCGGGGATGTCATCCCGTTGCTTCTTCTCCGGTGGGCGCCCCCGGCGCTACTGCAGCAACCTCGGAGGCCCCAATGGCACCGGCTCTGCGGGGATCCCGCTCTCCTCTTACTCCGTACAGGAAATCTCAAGCTGCCGTGGGTGGGTGCGCATATATGTGCAGTGAATAGCACCTCTGGCTCGTCGCAGCTGCAGGCATGTGGTACGGGGGCATCACCCCAGACCCACCCCGAGCAGCCGCCCGCTGGGTGGCACTCGGCCATTCGTTACCACTGTGGCCGGAACATGGGTCTCGTCGCGTGGCACCTACTAGTGTACCCGACTATGGATCCGCCAACTCAGATCCGACCTCACTCGTCCGCCCTTGATGCCGTACTACACCACTGTGCCAGTTGTGCAGAGCACTCGTGGGCGTCCGGGTTTGGGTCTGACGACCGGGAGGAGGCTGTGAGGGGGGGTGCTCACCGTGCCAAGGAGACGCGCACGAACGACCTTCCAGAAGGATGCTACCGCAGAGGACCGCGGCATTTATTAGTCCGTGGCGGATGAACTGCTTGGGTATCAAGCGCGAACCATGTCAGGCAGACCCAGAGAGCAGCTGAGCAAACCCTGTTCAGATCGGACCAGTCGGGATTCCTGAAACCACTCTGGCCCTCAGTCTATTCATGGGCAGAGCCTGGACCAGGCCGAAACCGAGTTGCAATCTTGACGACCCTACGCCCAAACATGGAGATGGCCTGGCCCTACACTCGTGCAGGCTCGACCTGGCGGCTGGTCTGCTCGTCGACCAGCGGGCCTCTGGTGGAGAATCACTCATTATAGTGTAGTGTACATACACCTGGCACGTAGCCGTGCCTGGACTGTCAGGGAGGGAAGCATCCGATGTGACCTCCACAACCTTCCCGGGCCATGGCAGAGAGACTATTGACAAAATCAGATCACCGGATCAGCTGAACGAGTGGGGCCGGACTGCTGTCACATACTCCCAAGATTTGCATTACACATGGTCCATCCTCTCTGGCATCTCCCCTGAACAATTTTAAGCCTCACCCAATGGCAACCCGGCATATCCTGGGTACGTTGCCCGAAATGGCAGGCGAACTGCTGTGCCTATGCACGCCTAGGGGCCATGCCTAGCTGCGCCCCAGACGAGGGAATGTGGCATATGCCGCCTGTGGAGGAGATTATCCATAGGATAGTTCCACCTAGCATCTCAGCCATATGCATTCCGAATCTAACGCATGGCGGACCAGCCCTGGAGGGACGCCACAGAACTCGGGAACATAAAAGGGCCTCAACTTCCCTCAGAGGTCCAGCTCACGGCTCTCCGGCCCTCACCACAGCCAAGCACAGCACTCTCAGCAAGCGTCCGGCTCTCTGGTGCCCGAGTATCCGCCGCGAGGACCACGTTTGCTCCCCGCCTCGTTCCCCCGGGACCAATATCAACATGAGGGCCTCAGCACTCCTTGCAGCCGTCGCCTCGGCCAGACTCGCCGTCTCGGCCGCCATCCCGGCCCAGGGTGTCCCCATCACCGAGCTCGACAAGTACCCGGGCCTGCTCTCCTCGCCCACGGCCCCTGCCGACGTGAGGCTCGCCGCGACCGCCTACGCGGGGACAGCCAACGAGCTGACTGACGGCACGCCCTGCCGTGCCGTTACTCTTATCTGTGCGTAACAAGCCCTAGAAGACGCCGTCACCTCCCGCATCGCCACATGGTACCTAACAATACCGCAGATGCCCGAGGAACGACCCAGAGCGGCAACATCGGCCTCGCCGGCGATGTCGGCCCCCTGATGATGAACAACCTGTCGTCCATCATCGGCGCGAGCAACCTCGCCGTCCAGGGCGTGACCTACTCCGCCGACATCTTCGGCTTCCTGGCTGGCGGCGATGCGAAGGGGAGCCAGCTCATGGCGAACCTGACCACCAGGGTGAGTCCCGGCATTAGCAGCCACCCCCCCCCCATCCCCACCCAGCGGGATAGAGAACGTACACACATGCATGGGGTTCGCTGACACGCAACGGCTGGGCAGGCAAGCACACAGTGCCCCAACACCAAGATCGTGCTGTCGGGCTACAGCCAGGGGGGCCAGCTGGTCCACAACGCCGCGAACCTCCTCAAGTCAAACAAGGCTGTTGTCGACAAGATCGCCGCTGGTAAGTCTCGTCCAAGGGCCCATCATCCTCCTCCTCGCGCCAGGCTTCTTTGGCCGCTAATCACAGAATACCTATAGTCCTGATCTTCGGCGACCCGGACGACGGCGACCCAGTTGGGTCCGTCCCCAGCTCCAAGGTCAAGATCATATGCCATCAAGGGGATAATATCTGCGCGGGTGGGATTCTCGTCCTCCCGCCGCACACAAACTACCAGATCGACGCGAATGCCGGGGCGCAGTTCATAGCTTCAATGGTCTAGCCTTCCCCCCTTTGCGGGCTTCTTGATTATAGATATATTATATGGAATTAATGCAAAAACACACAAGTCCATATCATACAACATTCCCAAGCCCGCGCTCTCACTTAGTGACATGTAATAATACAAGGCCATGCCCGGCCGGGCCCTCTGCTGGACACCCCCGCTGAAGTGGTTTCTAACGCCTCCCCTGTATGCATAAGAAGAAAGGTGGAACAAGAAAAATGAGTGTGAGATGGTTTGGTTCCAATCGAAAGAAGACGCGTAACGTATAGTCGGACGGCCAAGGCCGGGGGGCGCGAAGAATTTATACACCACTGTCGATCTGCTCAGGGATGTCCGTGGCCGTGAACGCGCTCCAGTCCCTGCACGTCTGCGCGACCTTCTGGGGGATGGGCAACTTCTTGACATCATCCGGCTTGACGAGGAACTGCAGGAAGAACCCGGCGGACGCGTGCCATGCGATGTGGCAGCTGTGACCTTTGTCAGCAAAGGGCCCCATCACACGGGTGGGATGACAGAAGGTGGGGTGGCGTCTGTTGTTTATTATCAGGTTGGTACTTACTGGAATGGCCAGACTCCCGCGTGGTCAGGGTCGAACTGTATGACAATATGTCCCTGCGCCCGCACCTGCTGGACATCACGACGCTGGGGGTTGTCGCCGTTGACGATGGTGCCGTCCCAGGTCCCTGGACCCTCTGCCAGGACGTACATGTTGAAGCCGTGAAGGTGGATAGGGTGGCTAACGATTCTTGTCAGCCTTCGCAAGGAGAGGGGTCCCGGATGGAGGAGGGGTTGTCGCGGGGGAAAGCTTACGCGGCGGGTGTGTCATTTTGAACAATGATCCTCACGCTCGAGTTGGTGCCAACGTTCCGGACGTTCGCCTCGACGGGGAACGACAGGTTGCCGGCGTTGGCCATCAACAGGGGCGGGGAGTTGTAGTCGACACGGCTGGTGACGCCGTCAAAGCTCCAGAGGGTGTTGCCCGACGCGTTCTGGAACAGCGTAACACCATAAGTGTTTGTGCTGGAGGGCGTGGGAGGCTTCATCTTGTACATGGGGGTCGTTATGGCAAGGTCGTCGTTTGCACAGGTCCCCGGGTCAGGGATGTCCCAGGCCTGAGATGTTGGCTGCTGGTTCGTGTCTGCCTTGTCGTAGTACAGGGCAGCGACAGCGTTGGGCTGGTGGGTCAGGGAGCACGAGGTCAGGTTGGAACGGATCCAGAATGCCGACCTCGAGTTTCCTGCGTTCGCAGTCACAAGGACGTCGGCACGCTGGCCGATTCCGAGCGTGACGACCTTGGTCACGTATGGGTTGACCTCGACGAAGTCGTTGGCGATGACTGTCATGTTGTGGCCGTCAATGCTGAAACGTTGCACACCTTCAGACCCGGCATTGATGAGGCGAAGACGATGGGTCTTTCCAGTGGTAAACTTGAACTTGCTGATTCCGGCGTTATTTGTGCACTTCGTCGTGTCTCCTTGAGCAACCTTGGTGCAGTCGAAGTTCATCTTGCCATTGATCAGGTTGTTGTCAGAGAACACAGGAGGCTGGCCAGGCGTCATCGTCTGCTCTACCAACTGCAGGTAAGACGGGTGATACCAGTCAGTAAGCATGACTGGTCCGATATCGATGTCATGGTTCCTCTGGTTCGGGCCGTACACGATCAGGGGGCCAAAAACACCGCCGCTGTACTGAGCACTGTAATGTGAAAATATTAGTGTTTGCTCACCAGTCCCTGTCGTGTCTATCTGCGTAATGGCGGGGGAAAGAGATGGCCTTGTCTAAAGAGTCCAAACTTACCTGTAGTGAGAGTGATACCAGGTGGTTCCGTAGAGCTCAGCCTTGAACTGGTAGGTATAGCTCTTTCCAGGGGCAATAGGGCACTGGTCGACACCGGGGACACCGTCCTCCCACGGCGTTGCGGTTTGCAGGAAGCCGTGCCAGTGTAGGGCTGTGCCTTCAGCCTCACCTATGGAGTCCTTGGTAATATTGTTGTGGACCGTGACTTGGATGATATCTCCCCAGTTGGCCTCAATGGTAGGCCCAGGGAAGGCCCCATTAACCAGAAGAACAGGCTTCTGGTATCCATCAGGAGCAAGCATTCCTCGGCTGATAGTAAAGTCATATGAACGAATGATACCAGTATTGGGTGATTGAGTGTACGGGCTGGTATTTGTTGGGGTTCTGGTTCCCCATGGAAACCCATTAGGCAAAGGATTGTTGGTCAGAAAGAATGGAAACAGAGCTGCCTGGAGAGTACCGTAGAGTGATCTTCCGTTGGTGGCGGACTGAGCCAGCGCTGCTGTCACGCCGAAGAGCCAGCCAAGGGCACCATTGATAATGCCGCTGATGGACCCGAAGATGGACCCGAACAGACCCATAATGAGCTACGGCCAGTCTCAGCCTCTAAGTCGGACAGGCGTGTCTCGGGGGAAGGGGTATTAGAATTAAAGAACGAATGACGAGAGAAACGAGCGAATGAGATAAAGAGTGAAGTGTGATGCCTGGTGATGCCTGGTGATGCAGAACGATCAAGAAGCGGAAGGCATATCGCCTTATATACACATTAGCATATATCACGGCCATGCCGATCCATCATGTCCACGGTGCTCACGTCCATGGTGCTCGTGTCCAAGACCGCCAGTGCTCAACGCGGAGAAGTACGTGCCCGGCTGGCTGGTGCCGTGGCTTGCGGCTAAGCTGATTCCTTTGCGGCCGGTGCTGGAGGGCTACTGCAGGACCCGGTCGTATAGAATCCAGCTAGAGGAGGAAGAGTCTAGTGAGTGGCATAGCAGGAAAAGAGAATACGTGAGAGCCACCAGCACCTGTTCATGGCCAGGCCAGCGGCGCTTTGCTTTGAGCGCCCCGTGGGTGATCTCAATGTTTCAATGTAGCACCGGGACAGGAACTGTCACTCAGAATAAACAAACCTTGCGCGGGATACAAAGCCGAGGTTTGTCGTGATGGCGTTGCACGAGAAGTGCGGCATGCCAGGGGCCAAGCATTCGGAGGCTCCTCGAGGTCGGACGGAGCAGACTTGGGATTTGCCCAGGTGCCGCGGGTAGTACCGCAGCGTCATTGCGCCCGCTGATGCTGATGGGGACTCACTAGTCAGGGGATCGATCCCTCGATACCCGGGCTGCGGATATGGTGCCCTCGTAGCCGAAGCACGGTCGAAGAGCATGGGCTTTTTCAGCCGCTTGAAACACACTTTCATGGGCAAACACTGAGCTAGACCCCAAGATGGGTTACGACTACGAGGATGGGTCAGCATTTGGTCCGCTTTAGAGTCAAGGCCACTAGTCCAGAGTTCATCCAAAGGTCGGGGTCCGATCGCTGTCCATTCCGCAGCTCTTAGACTCTGGGTGCAGGCAGCCGGGCACAATTACACAACCCCACGCACCAGCAGCCTGGAAAGGGTTGCGTTGCGCCATATTGACAATGACTGGAAAACCTGAAAGTCCATCGGCCGCTCGCTGGGTGGCGGTCACATGGAGATGGGTGCCAATAGTGAGATGAAGGAATCCGCGAAGTGGTTGTGTGGGGTGCAAAGCTCCAGCCGTATAATGTAGGTTGGCTTCAACCCGAGTGGCGTCCAGCTGACGGCAAACTCGAACGACCTGAGCCTTCCTGCGGGCAACAAACCCCAGCAACCGCCATGGTAATACGAGGAGTTTCTATAATTATTGCCGTTGTTCTCATTGTTATGAACATAACCAAACGGCCGGGACGACTTAGTCAGTCTCAAGTGGTGCCGGGTCACCCGCAAGACGGGTGACATCCGAGCCATGGTCCAGCGAGGCGATAAGCGGCAGTAAAAATCCGACCATGACGGAGTTGGGGGAGGAGTTAATTCATTTCCAGGCAGGGCAGTGGCAGTGTCGTGTGAGCTTGGGCCGCGAGGCCCGAGAGCCTTTAGAATATGGTATCGGGAAAGGATCTGGCTGCGAGGCAAGAATGTGTGCCAGATAGCGTGAAACTGTTTATTTTGATCAACGTACGGCAGCAAACCCGAGATAGAGCACGGGGTTGTCCGTGCTTTTGAGGGTCTTCAGGCACACGGCCCATTATGACCAGTCGATCCCGGGCAAGCACTGTCCTCTAGCATACCCGCTCACCGGCAGCAATCTCGAGTTTTTTCAAAGTCATCCGACCCCCGGAAAACCCCATGGAAATCGTCCGACTTTGTGATTTCTGTAGTACGCGTCGTCGATTCGCGATGGGCGGCGCGACCCACTCCGACCCGGAGGATCCAAGCTCACTCTTGCCTCCCCATCTTGCTCCTTTTGACTTTTTTTTCACGGATTGTTCGTGAACACCACATTCACGGCGTGTAAAAACGGCGGAAACGAGTTGTTATTGTTGTCCGGGAAAGTCTGGAAAACCTCCGTGACCCAACGCCACCTTGATCCCATTGAGAATACAGTTTGGTTCGTGCAGTGCCCGAAGACACGACCTAGTTGTGGTGTTCGCCGGACGAAACGATGCGTCTTCTCTCCTCGGTTTTTATTCTTTGGGCTTTTGGAAGGGTGCGCGGTGTGCTGCGGCCATAATGACGGGGCTCCGTCGCGAGTTCCAGTAGGCCTGCTGGACAACGGGGGAGGCGTCGGAGCGGATGACGCTGCCAATGGACATAAAGAAGCTGCGGAAAGCCGTGGGGTGAGCGAGTCTTGTCCTCTTCTGCAAGGGGGGAGGCATGTGTATAACTCACCCGAAGGTAGCTCCCGACGCTCCCATGTACTGGCCCAAGGTCCTCATGATGCCGTTGGGTCCTGCGCCGTACCGGAAGATGCTAACAGTTCCTGCTGCGGTCAGGATGCTGGTCCGAAGAGGAGAGGGGAGGGCAGGATATGGGACTTGCCATACCATAGATGAAGCCGATGATGACGCCGACGGCTGTTGAGCTGTGTCAGATGCAACGATGCAATTACTTGAGGGCCGCACGGCTCCCGGGGCCTTCAGAACCTACTGCCACCCATCATGGCACCCATCTTCACTGTTGCGCCAGGGCTGGTTAGCACGGTGCGTGCAAGAAAATGTTGACGAGACGCGCATACTCTTGTCCACATTGGACGGGCCGGCGTGGGCCGTGTTGACGGGTACCGGCATGTTGCGACGGTTTATGGAGCCCAAGGTCCAACTCGGAGTCGAATGGCGCGCCGGGTTGTCTGGACAGGAGGAAGCGAGGAGAAGAGTGAATGAAGGCTCAATGGGTTATTATCCAAACAAAAGCGCCCGCCGTCGCACTGCAGTCGGGAGACGAAAACACACTCGACCTCGTTTGGCGCCGAGCTCTATCCGTAGTGTACGGATACTGCGTGACCGTCGTCTGCCGTGCAGTCTTCCCCACCTGGGCATCTGCAGGAGCCCCGACCGTCCACCGTGAGTGGTTAGCGCAGCTCGCTTCGCTGCCTGCACTGCTTGGATTGGACCAGCCGGGTATGCAAGGGTCACGTGTCGGGGCGCGCACCCGGCACGGAGTACATGTACATGGTCTCGATGGGTGGGTATATGAAGCCCCAGCCTCGCTCCCTGTAATAAATGGAGAGAAAGATGGGACGTCAACATATATACCAGCCGCGTGCTTCTCGGAAAACACAGAAACACGGAATTGTCATTGTTGCCATCGATAGGTGCGCTGCAAAGGGCTGTTTGTCTGCATATACGGAGTGCCTACCAGTACCTACCGACACTGGGTAGTGTGACATCCACGCTCAGTTAGTGGTCTTTAGCCACGGCAGCACGGCACTAGGCGCCAAGCCAGCCTACCAAACCAGGAGACTGGCCCAGAGCCTCCGAACTTTGATCGCTCTGGCCCGCTGCGTAGAGGCCGAATCCTGATCCTGACCTCTGGAAATCATTCATCGACTTGTCTCCATCATCTCTCAACACCCGCCGCTTGCGCCCCGTCCCAATCGCTGAGTACGTCCTTCTGTCCTCTCCTGACTTGTCTGCCCCGGCCATCGTCGCCGTCGGCCTGTCTGCATCGCCACTCGCATCTGCCAGAGGCCCGCCTGGCCTCGCGCCTGCGCCGACTCGTACCCATGACCTCGGGGCTAACATCTCCACTTTGACGACATTAGCAATCCACCAGCCCATTTCATCCCCTCGAGGCTTCTGCCCATCACCACAACCGACCTGCAGTCCGCGAATGACATCCGATCCCGACACCACCAGGCCCAGACCAGCATCTAGCTGACCTTGTCGCCCCGTACGTCAGCCGTCGCGACCCGTACGTACATGGTGCTGTCAGATTGGGCCCAGTCCACACATCCGCCGCGCCACGGAACACGCATATTGCGACGCCTGCATCCATCCATCCCATCTTCCTCCCTCCCGACCATCCAGCCCGGTCTTTCCTCATGACTGCCGTTGCCAGCCCTCCCAGTTTCTCAAGCATCAATCGGCCGGCATGGGGGATTAATGGTGGCGGTGGCCAGTCCCTGAACTCGATGAATTCCGAAGACGTCAGAGGCGTACTGATGCCTCGCAAGTCGATCCCTCGCAGCAGCTCGTCCTCGTCCGTGTCGTCCAGCGCATCAAGCTCCTCCATATCAACAGCCGTCAGCACAAATGGCCAGCCCAACGGCGTCGCCCACTCTGCAGCCGGCGATCTAGGTAGCTGGCCCAGCACGGCACCGCGCAAGAGGCCCCAAGGGAAAGGCCAGTGGAACGGACAGAGGCTGGAAGGGACAGATCTCGGCAGGATGCCACAGGCCCGTCCGCAGATGGTAAATGGCCTGAACAGCGCCGCACCAATGTCTCCGTCCCCCCTGCTCCATTCTCCTGGCCAGATGGTTCCTCAGAGGCCACTCACAGACTCGGTGTCGGCCGGCCAGCCCGTGCTCTATCTGCTGTCCCTCAACGGCACATTCGAGCGAAAGACAATCCAGGTCCCCTTCTACCCCGAGACCCTGCGTGTCGGCCGCCAAACGAATAACAAAACGGTCCCGACCCCAGCGAACGGATTCTTCGACAGTAAGGTGCTCTCGAGGCAGCATGCCGAGATATGGGCGGACAGGCAGGGCAAGATCTGGATCCGCGACGTCAAGTCGTCTAATGGCACCTTTGTGAACGGCGCACGGCTGTCCCCCGAGAATCGCGAGTCAGAGCCGCATGAGCTCCAGTCTTCTGATCACCTCGAGCTCGGCATCGATATTGTGAGCGAAGACCAGAAGTCCGTGGTGCATCACAAAGTAGCGGCCAAGGTGGAACATGCTGGCTTCCTCAGCCCGTCGAATAACCTCCTGGACATGAACTTCGGGGATCTCGACCCTGCAAATGGGGCCATGATGATGCCCCAACCTGGGCTATCCTTCCGGAACAGGACCGCCAGTCAAGCTTCGGCAGGGCCCAACGTACGGATGGCGGGTGGTGCACACATGATGAACGCCCAGCCTGCAGGAGTCGCATTCAACAATCGCACATTTATGAATAACAGCTTTTCAACAGAGCTTATTGTAAAGAAGCTGAGGGTAAGGCCCTCCCGGATGGCATACTGCTCAAGACACTGTGGTGACTGACCTCCTATAGAACGAGATGCGAAATGCACGCCAGCAGGCCCAAGACCTGTCTCGTACCAGCAAATTTTTGGATGCGCTGTTGTCCAACGAGGACGTCAAGAACCAGGAGAAATCCGATTTGCCGGAACCTCCAAAGCCGCCAGTGGTCAATGGAAACGCGCACTCATTCCGCTCTGATGGAAAGACACGATTCTCCGACCCTCCGGCGCCCCCGCCACAGCAACCCCTACCCGAGAAGCCCGACGTCGCAAGATCCCAGGGCGACGTGCCGTCCTTGAAGCGCGCGACGACCGAGCGACCAAAATCAGGCCCGTCCAATGCGTCGCCGGTCCGCCAAGACAACCTGAGCCAGATAATACAATTAACAGAGGCACTGAACAGTGCCAAACGAGAGATCGACACACAGACTTCAAAAATGAGAGACCTCGAGGGCATGTTGCAGAGGGAGAGGCAAGCGCGCGAGGCAGCAGAAGAGCTTGCCAAGCGACTAGAAGTTGACGCACACTCGCGTATGAACGGATCCGCGAAGCCACAGATCGAAGACTCCACGCTGGCGGAAGCGTTTGAGCCTCCTGCAGAACACACGGGTGTTGACAATATACCAGCCGAGGAAACTCAGACGGCGGCGCAACATGATGCTAGTGAAGACAAGGCGGCTTTACTGCAGTCACAGATTGATAACATGTTGTCAGAGATGAAAGGATTACGAGAACAGGCCGACATCTACAAGAAGCAAGCAGAGCAGGCCACATCAGAGCGGGATGCGGATCGCAAGACGTTGGCTGAGATGGTTCAGCAAATCCGCCTGCGTGACGAGGAGGCTGCAGCCCTGAAGGCCGCAGCCCGGCCCCGGACGCGATCGAAATCAAACGGGAGGGAGCGTAGCGCAACCGTCACAGCCAGGGAACCTAGCAGAGGCCGGTCCGCAGGTGACCGTGCCGACGAGCCACCGGCGACTCCCGCTAGCATTGACGAGGATGCATTGGACGACAAGCCGACCCTGTCCCGAGCCAACACCATCACGCCAACACCGAGGTCGCCCCCGAAACGCGCCGTATCGGACCAGGCCATCCTTGACACCATCCCGTACGCCTCGATGATGGGTGTCGTGCTGCTAGGGATGGGTCTGATGGCCTACATCAACGGGTGGCAGCCGCAGCCTCGCCTTGATCGGTGAGGTCGGCGTGCGTTGCCGACATGACTCCCGCGCTTGTTGGCATATCGAAATCTTCTCAGTTACTTATACCCTTCATACCACTTACGACTCAAAACGACCACCACACGTTTCTTTTGTTTACCCCTCGGGCTCCGGAGCTTCCTCGCCGCTGCAGACAATCTCAATATTGGATTGCTGCCAGCGGGCCGGGACTATTCGACCTATCGTTCAGCCTGTATTATTGAGTAACAGCATGGCATGTCGCATGTCCCTTGAGCGGCTCAGCAACGGCGTTCGTCGAGCTAGACCTTTCGTGGTGCATTGTGGCCAGTCTTCTCGAGGCCGAAATGTGTGTTGGACCAAATATTTCTCTTCCGTCTTTCGTTTCTCTCTATGGCGAAGCGACTCCGACAGGCTGCTGTACAAGCTTTGGCTGTCAAGGCAGGGTCTGGTATTGCCTTGGAAGGTTATGAAAAGGGGGCAAATGGAGCATGCAATGAGTGAAATGAAGAGACCTTGATTTCCATCTGTCTTACTGCCAAGCTTAATAGAACTGCATGGGGTCCGGGCAGGGCATTGTTGTTATCTTTCAGTCTAAATGCTTAGGTGGAAGTAGATACAAGATATGCTTTCATCCCCCAATATCAAGGCCAAGCCCTCAGGCAGCCCGATGTGTCCCGCTTTGTAAGCGCTATCCGTTGCGGTGGTTCGAGGTGGTTCCTTCGACTAACTAGTAAGACTTCCCATGTGTGCGTGTGTAGCGGACTCCTTCACTAACTATCCGAATGCCGCCCCGTTTTGTCAGCCCCGGCCATCACGGAACGGCTCCAAAATATGCGCGGTACGTCGCGAGATCTAGCAAACTCACCCACAACTTCCCGAGGGATTAGTAATGTGTACCGAGATGGAGGCTGGTGTGGCCCGATACTATAGAAAGACGCGGTTCGGACCTCACAAGTCGGCTGGCCTCGCGTTTACTCGCGCCTATAGGATACCTAGGTAATTATTAATGGGCACAAGGAGGAATCGACCCCATGTAGTGTTACACGATGTCGCCATCGTAGGTGTATGCCATCAACCACACCATTAGCACCACGGAATGTATAAAGTTGAACCAACAACGCCCACATAACGTCTCAGATTGGACATCCCCCATCACCAGCTCTGGCGTACACTCAGAGACAAAACATAGCAAACAATTGGATGCAGGCATAATAAATAAACTACATGTCTCGTACGCAGAAGGCCCTCGTTGTGACTGAGCTTGGAAAGCCAGTCAAGCTCGTCCACGACCAAGCCATCCCAGAACCCGGCCCCAAGCAGATCCAGATCAAGGTCAAGGTCGCCGGCATCAACCCACACGACCAGAAAGCAAGGGACTGGGGCCTCTTCATCGCCGAGAGCCTGCCCGCAGTCCTCACCAATGGTAAGCCCAAACCTGCTTCTTCGTGCCCGCCGCATCCCGGGCCGTTCCCCAGAAAGAATCACCCCGCGCCCCATGGCGGGCGAACTAACACGCACCAGACGTCGTCGGAACAGTGACAAAGGTCGGCGACGGCGTGAGCGGCGTCGCCGTCGGCGACAGGGTCGTCAGCCAGCCGGGCTTCGGGCCGGGGTCCACGCAGAACGGCCTCCAGGAGTACGCCGTCGCGGACGTCGGGGCCTTTGCCAGGATCCCCGAGGGCACGACCGACGACGAGGCGGCGACGCTGCCGACCAACATCATCGCGCCGCTGGTGGCCCTCTTCAAGGACCTCGGGCTGCCCGCGCCGTGGTCGCCTGCCGCCGCGGGCTTCGACTACGCGGGGGGGACGCTCCTCGTCGTGGGCGGCGGCTCCAACTGCGGGCGGTTCGGGGTCCAGCTCGCGGCGCTGGCGGGCGTCGGGCCGCATCGTCGTGGTGGGCGGCGACGAGGCCGAGCTGAGGTCCCTGGGCGCCACGCACGTCCTCTCGCGGCACGGCGGGCACGACGCCGTCCTCGCGCGGGTCCGCGCCGTCGTGGGCGACGAGCTCGTCTACGCGTACGACGCCGTGAGCCCCGTCCCCGAGCAGGTGCTCGCGCTCAACGCGCTGTCGAGCACCACGAGGGGCGCGCTCGCGAGGCTGCTGCCCTTGGGCCCCGTGGACGAGACCAAGGTCGTGGGCAAGAAGGCCGGGTTCGACGTGCGGGACACGTTTGGCAGCTCCCAGCTGAACCCCGAGCTGGCGGCCGGGTTCTGGGACAACCTGCCTCGGCTCCTCGAGGAGGGCAAGATCAGGCCGACTGCCTATGTTGTCAAGGAGGGGCTGACGGCGGAGAATGTGAATGAGGTCTTGGACGCGTACAGGGACGGGAAGCCGGTCAAGAAGACGCACATTCATATATAGGTAGTAGTTCCATGTCAAGTCTTCCAATTATCTCGATGGTCACCACAGAGACAACGTGAATCCTCAGCTCTCGCATTGCTCTGTTCCATCAATGTAGCTCGAGGCCTCCCCTTCGGCTAGAATCCAAGAGGCTATCTAAGTATACAACCTTGACTCTCTGCCTCTCCCCCGTCTCGAACCTTTTACCCGACCCACATGGCAATAGTCGGAGCTCTAGATGCGGTTACAGTAAGGCAGGTAAGTAGGGCTTGCCACTGCTGGCTTGGGCCGTCGAGGCGAAATCCACATTCCCTTCTCTGTCCTGACCGATGTTTACCGTCTAAATCTGCTTACCTATCACACAGATCTCACAGGGTTTTATAACCATCAACAGATTAGATACTATCCCTCCTCAAGCCATCCCCACCAAGATGTTAATTACCTCTTTATCTCCTTTATATATTATAGTCTCTAATAATAGAGTTTAGTATTCTATTGAGCTAATTTATATTTGAATAAAGTATGTGATGGTATGTCGCCTAGACGGAACTGATGTGTTCTCTCAAGCTAGGTGAGCTTTATATTGGATATGGTTAGCCTCTAAATCGAGCTTATTACCTACGTATACAGCTGCTTGTGCGGCTTATGATGATTTACCAGACCAAGCAATCACTCTCCCACGGAAAAGCAAATGCTTCCAGCTGTTTCATCTCGGGTTCTCTGCGTTGTTTTCTCGTTATTATAAGAGAAACTCAGAGCTAAATGCCACCACGCTCTCTGTGACATTTTGAATAAGGTTCTGAGCAGTTGTGCCGTCGTTGGGATTGAAAGAGCCCATATATACCTAGGTAGGTAGTGTGAACCAACTCCCTTGCTTCTCAACTTTGAAGCAAGCCAAACGTGGCTATCTTACAGTCATCCATACAATTTGCATCAGGGGCCCCACTGCTGCTATCTGAATATTTCTTCCCTGCTGCAACTTCGCATCTCTTGCTCCCAGCATTTGGTTATACGAACAACTTCGGGGTTCACCTGGGTTGTCGACTTGAAGCTGCAATGCCGTCTCTTTTTTTCCCCCAGATCCATTACACATGTAGGTAATACACCAATCTCAAGGTATTGGCTTATACCAGGCGGTCGATATGATGTTCAATTAACGAGCCGTAAATATGAGCTGCTTGATATTCGGACATGCGTGGGAACATGGCGCGTCTGCTTGGTCCGAGTAATCGAGAACCGCCCTGCCAAGGCCCCAAGAATCAAAAGCTCATCACGGCGCCGAGAGGCTTGCAGGTCTAGCATGAGATGTCTCGAGAGCGGAGGCATGGTTTCGGACAGCTGTGCTGTTCGCGTACAAAGAGAGAAATTGCACAACTGGTCGGGCACCGGCCCTTGCCGCGTCGTAGACTGTCATGCCGTCGGAGCGGTGAGGCCCTCTGAACATTTCCCTTGCCGCCGGCTTACAATGCACATATGGAACACCAATCCCGCCAGGGCGGGCCGGGTTCATACAGTTCATATATGCAGGGTATGAAAGGGCCTGGGGATCAGACCCAAATGTAGGAGGCAACGGTCGTGCTGATGCTGGAGAAGAGAGCGGAAATTGAGCCGCGACCCGTTGGCAACCGGCAAAAGGAGAAGCAGGCCGACGTCGGGCACAGACAGAGGCTGCGACAGTTGCCCGTTGAAAGCATTATTATGGGAGGACTTGTCTGGCGATGAGAAACAAGAGTTTCGTTTCACAAGCTTGGCGTTCGTCCCACAGGACGGCAGGAGAAACAGCCAGTGCGAGGCGCAACATGGGGATTTTGCTGGACATGTGTGCGTGCTGCCAGGGCCTGGGGGTGCGAGGCACAGAGGAAACAAGTCAATTGGTATCCAGTTGATGTTACTAACGGCTGGAGGTCGTGCTCGGCTCTTTTCCGCACCCGCGGCTGAGCACCCCAAGGATCACTGTCAAGTCATGATGAGATGCTGCGACGCGGTTGTTGCGTGCGAGCTGCCCGAGACATTATAACCCTAGGATTAATTGAGGGGGCCGGACACCCTTCGGGGTTCAGAAACACAGAGAGGCCCTCAATAAGTTTCCGGTCGGCGATGGTGTCTATGTACGGTGTCGTGAAACCGTCCAAACTCCCTGGCAAGCCCCTGAACGCCGGACACAGACGTCGTGCCTGTCTGCCGAGGTCCTCATGGCCCAACCCCGGGGGCCACAGCAATCTCAGTTCGGCAGAAGATGGAGAAGCAGTCATGTGCACCAGCTGCATCGCACCGCAGGACGTGTGGGCAGTGGCCCATACGCTGATTTGCGGTGCGAGGCGGTCTGCAGCGCAAATGAATGCCGAAAGCATACATTACTAGCCCGGATCCCACGAGGTCAGCACGGGCGCTTGCAGCCAATTGCCGCCGGTCCCTCTCCTCTCATACTTTCAAGGGCGGGTGGATAGAAAGGCCTGACTGGTTGCAACGGCATGGTACATATCCGCACACTGCACTGGGCACTGCAACGTGAGGGCCTGGACCTGGGAGGCGAGTCCATGATCGATGGGGCGACCGGGCTGGGCCGACGAGGCGAGTCTCAGGTTGTCTTTGCCCGCTGCGCTGTCCACGCACCCCGAGGGCAAAAGTCAATCGTGTATCGACACGTCCGCAATGATGGCTGCCCCTGATGAAGACGGCAGCAGCAGACCAACCTGGCGGTCAGGCTCTGTGTCCTTCTCCCAGTCTTTCCCCACAGCCCAGGGCTGAGAACAGGGGAGAGGGCGGATGGCCATCCCTTCAGCCCTCGTGGTTCGGATGGCGAGAAACCACGACGTGCTCCACTAGACTGACTCTTTGTTCCCGTTTCGTTGCCAGGCTGCCATCGCGTCACTGCGTTTCCTCCACAGTCCGTGCGGACAAGTGACAGCTAGGCCCGGCCGGGGCAAGGCTGGTCCCCCTTGGGCCCTAGCCAGGAACTCGAGATTACAGACGCAGGAACAGCGTTGCAATCCGGCCCAACCTCGTGCAGAAAGAGGAAGAGCCTAATCCTACTGCCCACTCGGACCACCAGGCCGCTAGGTGGAAAACGGCTGGCCACGATCAGAATTAGCCGTGGCGCAAATGACAATGCCACTCAGACAGAGAACAATGGCCGGCTGGCCGTCGCCCATTGACGATAGCATCTAGACCATCAGCCGGAGGACCCACGGCTAGCCCGGCTGACCAGAGAAGCATCAAGGCCAAACAAGGAGCCATCTCCTCTCTGCTCTCTGCCGCGCAGTATTGGTGTATATACATAGTTGACATCAGATATATAGACACACACACACACGTATATATGTATATATATATACACCCATACACAATATCACACGACACCTCTCTGTCTTTCCGGGCCACAGCCGACGAGAGGGCGAAACTGTCTGCGCGGCACCCCGACGGTGGAACCTGGGAAATCGGTGCCTGTAATTTCCCGTCGTGCTGGCGCGGATGGGATCATGCACGTCTTCAATACCTGCGCCCTTGGCGTCGCCAACAGGATTCGCCAGGTACCAACGACTTTTGCGCCGGCCTTGTTTGTAACGGCGAGTGGACAAGGGCTCCCTGAACCCTCTCTCATCCTGTTCCTTTCTTCCTTTGTGTCCCCGGCCATCACCTGGCCATTGATTCAATGGCCCCACCCCTTGGCGGCTGGCGGGTATGCCCTTTCTGCTGCCAACTGATGTCTCTGGCGCTAGTGGTTCCTCTCAGACAACAGGCATACTCGGTAGGTACAAGGGCCTCCATACCTTGTGTGTGTGTGTGTGTGTGTGTGTGTGTGTGTGTGGTGTTTTCGTCCCAACTTCCTGACTTGCTTCACGCTTTTTAATTTCGTCTGTGGGTCACCCAACCCCCCCCCCGGCATGCATTTCCTTCGTCTCTTGACTCCCTCTAGAAAACCCTCGCTCTTGATCTCCACCCATCCGCTGCCTATATTCCCTCACCCACGGACTTCGTTGGCAAAGTCTGCTTACCCCGTACTACCATACCACTGTTTGAGATAGAACCAGGTTCTTCACACACTGGCCAGCTCGGCAGTCCATACCACACTCACTTGCACCCTCTGCTGCATAAAACCACTTCGCAAGCCTTTGTTGCGCCCCCTCCGTCCGACCCAGAACTCGATCCATTCGTTTTCCGGAAAACCGAATCGTACATCGCCAGCCGAAACCGCACACCTCTCACGCCCGAGACAGAAACCCACCGCTCAGGAGCGCAGCAACCGGACTTGGAGGCTATTCATCATATTACTTGGCGACATCCACCTGCCGGGCTTACAAGACGACACTCGCCAACGCGACAAACGCTACATATATATTCACCGTGGATTCATTCGCGACATACGGCACCTTCATTTCGTCGCCATGCAGTTGACCAGCATTTTTTCGGTGGCAGTCCTGCCCCTCCTCGCCCTCGCGCAGGACAGCACCTCAGGGACCACCACCCTCACCCAGACGTCCACCATGACCAAGACCGTCACTCTGGCCAGCAATACTGTTACCATGACTGCTGCGACCAGCTCGACCGAGGCGCCTAGCGTCACCCGTACGTCCAGCCGGGCCACGGCGACACCGTCCTCGGCCGTCGCTTCCGAGACCCCCAGTAACGGCCTCGGCAACGGCGCCGCCTCCCTCGGATCCTCGCATGTGGCTATTGCCGGGGTCGCAGGCATGCTCCTCGTCGCATTCATGTAAAGGTTCTCGACCAGGTCGGGTCGCTTCCTTTCTCCTTTCTTTCTTTAGGAGCGAGCTACGCGAGACCATTTTTCAAACCCATCTTCACGTTTCTATCCCCATACTGGTCAAGACGAACTCTTCGATGCGAGCATCACCCCTGGCCATTCCCTTGTCGATGCGAAGCAGCTGTCCAGACAAGTCCTCACTGGGCAAACCCCACGACTGGAAGGAAACGACCACGGCATTGCCCAGACGCTGAGCGCCTGGCTGCAATCGGATCCGGCATTCACGACTACAAACACCCAATGGCATCACCGACACTACGAAAAAAGCATTTTGCATAGTTGGAGTTGAGAGTTTTGGTGGCTTGGCGATGTTGGCGGCGGCATACTCTCAAAAATCTATTCACGGAGCTAACTACTTCTTCTTCACCCCCCCCCCCAGCGACATACCGAAATGCAGCCTCGGCCCTGGCCACCCAGTTGACCTGCACCCAGAGCGCATCGATTGCGACTCCAACCGAATGGTGCAACCTTCATCTCAGGTCCTGGTACTATAGGACACATCAACACTCAGGGGTTGAGCCTCACAACGATGGAAGACATCTCGCTGCTCGCTGGCCGGACATTCCCCAGGTCCTCAGCGGCCTCACAACTTCTTCACCTCTTCTACATAATAGCTTGGCGGACTTGCTCTCTTTTTTTTTTTTTTATTACGGACGAGCCATGATGTCTTTGATTTAACCCCGCTGTCCGAGGACAGCGGGGACGACCTTGAGAACTGTTTATGCTTTTTTTTTTTATTCCCCCTTTTGTTACCTTTCTTATAACACAAAATCACCTTGAGATTTTACCACATACCAAAGAGTGCCGCCTCCTTGGTACGAGGACTGAGGCGGACTCGGATTGTTGATACCCACCCCATCTTCTGTTTCACACCCCGTGGGGGAGAAAAATATTGGTCTAGAGGGACATGCGCACGGCAGGGGCTGAGACCACCCATTTGGGCGGTCTCACCGCGGGCCGGGGGCTGAGACCTGGTTTGAGGGATATTTTGACGACTTTCACTGAGACATTATGCTTTTATTTTGATGAATTGAATATAGCATCTTGCACTAACTTGCGCAATATCTCTAGTCAAGTGATAGCCATGCCGGGTGGGAAAGGGCTTCATGACGGGGTAAGCCCCTTGGTGTGTGTTCTACGGTGTGAGAGGGCACGCACATGAGCCCAGCAGCTTTTCAGTCAACCCATGGCCTGGACCAGGCGGCGCCTTCGACAGAACGTTGGTCTATTCCTCTTGCCCGAACTGACGGGGACCGTATTGCTCGCAGCAGGGTTTGCCCACTGTAGATAAAATCACACCTCCGCAGGCATCCCACAAGTCAAATTTTGACTCCACTCGAAGTTGCTTCTTTTGCTAACAAGGTGGGCAATGTGTAACCTAACAGGTCCAAAATTGCCAATAGAAAAGAGATCGGATATTCGCACCTAAAGAAACGGATGGTATACCCGCTCGTATACCCCCCATGCGCCAATGTTTTTTTGCACCACCCATTCGCTATATAAAATAATAATATACAGTTATTGACTATATATATATATTGCTACACATATGCTACTATCATTGCTTTGGCTTGCCCCTATCGTTTCTTTTCCCCTGGTGTTTTACTACTTCTTTCCTTGTCTGCTGGGGCGTTCCTTAACCGATCCGAGCACCTAAATCTCCTCCTAGGTCTCCTTCTTGTTGCCGATGAGGTCCTCTATAGCTAGGTCTACCCATGGTAACTGGTTGACTGTCTCATGAGCACTCGTATGGCGCTTCTTAGCTGCTGGCTTGGGTGTTACAGTCGTTATTGCTGGCTGCTTTGGGAGCTGATGAGTGGCTGGCTTCGTGAGCCCTGCCTCTAATTGCTTATCCCGTTGGATTGCTTCTTGCTAGTTCTTCCTGCTATGGGAGTCCTTCTGGTTAAGGGACTGGAGGGTCTCGTCATTCTACTTAAATGCTGAGTTGATTCGTTGTATAGAAGCTATAGTCACCCTTATCTTATTGCCTGCCCTATTACCCAGACTAGTAGTTATTAAGGTTATCTTCTTGCCTAATATGGCTTGCCTATAGCTAGCAAGAATTCCTTCTTCTTATGCGCCAAATATACTCTCGTTATAAGGCTGTCCCTTTGTGGTAGTAACCTTCTTGGGTGAGAGGACTAGAAAGAGAGGATTTGCAATCAAGAGGTTACAATCGAGCTAGTAGAACTTAGGGATATCCTCCTTCTTAAGTGAGTAATCAGCTTCCTCAAGGTTAGCAAGCTGACTTGTGTAGGGCAAGCTAAATTGGGTGTAGATAGGGCAATTGCATGTAACTGGCGAGTAGTTGCCCCGTAGGATCTTCTTCTTGAGTATTAGAAGTGCGGAATTCCTTGCTGGTATGAGACGCTTAAGTGCTGCCTGTGTTATTTGAAGCGGAAGCTCGCTAAGTTACTTCTGCTTGTTGAACTTCTCTAGTGCTGCTATCTTCTAATGGGCTTCCTTAGGATGTAGAGTATGAGAACTATTGCTAATCATCTTATTGGTAGCCTAGATTAAATAGAAAATATTCTCTATTTTGTAGCTAAGAAAGACCTTTAGCTTGCAGTATATGGCTTCTGTGGAGGAGGTCGCATGTATGCTAAAGTTGAGGTTCTTGCAGGTCTTGTGCGCAGCTTATTTGGTGATAATCTTCTCTTCTTTATTAATATACTAGGTCTAAAGGTAGTTAATGATCGCCTCTTGGTCTGAGAACTTCTCTTAAAGGCGCTACTAAGCTGTATTGTAGATCTTATGATTAGTTGAGTACTTTATGAACTTTAGTAGGTTGAATAGAGCTTGGCGGGTATAGGGGATATCCTCTAGATTAGGGACCTTTATGGGTATTATGGCCTTATTTCTCCCTAGTGCGTTAAGTAAGGCTAGATTTGGGCTCTCTTCCTTGTCTACTTCCTTATCTGCTTCCTTGCCTGCTTCCTCCTCTTCCGCTATCGCTTGTAGCTTCTTCTACTTCTTTTTAATGTGTAGGGTAATGTTTGTATTGATATAGAAGATGTATAGTTGATGGCGTGCCTGGGGGAATTCATGCCTAATAGTGTTAATTAAAGTAGTATTATAGTTGGTTATGCAGATCGTTGGGTTGTTGGCTTGGCAATAGTGAAGGAGCTTGTAAACTTGCTTAAGAAGCTACTGGAAGTTGGGTTCCTTCTCGCTATTAATAATGCCTTGGAATAGGGGCAGGTTCTTCCTCATATGGGTTATGTAAGTACCTTGGAAGTATGGCATCTTCTTATTGTTTATTAAGTATGTATAGTCTATGGATAGGCATTGCGTAAAGTGATTCTCTTGGATTTATGCTATTTGCTTGTTTATATATTAGAAGATGCCCGTTATATTGTTCTTATTATTAGTGGTAAAGCGGTATTAGTATCCCTTCTTCTTAAGTAGATCTAATAAAGCTTGGGTTGGGGTATAAATACCTTGCTCCTTTTTGCGCTAGTCTGCTAGCTAATTCTTTATTGTATTGGGCCCTAATTATATGTTTGGATAGTGCTGTTGGAGTGCTTGTTTAAGCTTCTTTGGCTTGGCGGCTGAAGGGTCATGTGCTGTTCAGGAGAGGAATTCGTTTTGGGAAGCCGTTAGCCTTACCCAGCTATACTGGGCCCTATTAACTTCTTAAGGACTATAATGGGTATGTTGTCCCTTTTGGATAATGAGCTTTTACTTGCCTCCTGTTGCCTTCATTGTATGGGCAAGTACATGCTATCTATAGTCTGCTTTGATTGTTGTGGCGTTGTGTGTTGTGGCAGTTGAGGGTTGCTGGCTGCCTTAGCTGCAGGCTAATCATATGCGATTTGGGTCTGACTTTTAGATGGCTATTAGGAAGCCAGCAGCTTTTATGGTTACATTTAATTCCGCCTTGAGGTTAGCAAAGGTATTATATCCATTGTAGAAAAGTTTTAGGAAGGGAGATGGGTTAGAAAGGGCTGGTTGGCAGCCGTTTGTAGTAGTGATATTGATGTTCCAGTTGTGATAGTCTGCCTGCTATTGCGCCTTGAGATGGGTGTAGTTAGGGACCTGCGCTATTACTATAATGCTAGAAAATTTAATTCTAACTTATAAAGATGTATTTTTAATGGCAAAACAATTAATTGTAAGAAGATCTAATTAGTATTGCATGTGGTGGGTGGTTAGCGAGGGAGTGTTGTTTGGTGGCTGAAGGAGGAATGGCAGGTCTACAGGCAAGGGAATAAAGGGCACCTGGTTGGGGTGGTATGTGATTTCAGGTATTATTAAATGGAGCGCTCTAATTGGCTGCAGCAGGCTAGCCCCAGCTTGTACGGGTATACCATCCGTTTCTTCGGGTGCAAATATCCGATCTCATAGAAAATGTTTAACGAGATTTAACGTCTGGGATAGTAGAGGCGTAAAGTCACACAATCAACCAGCATAGCCCCCCGATACATTTACACCAGTCTGGCCCACCAATGTACCCACAAAACGATCAGCGCTGATAAGCATGGAGCAGTGAGCTTGTGTCCTGAGCCTATTTTGACCTCAGTGAAGGTTCTTGCAAGCCCGCTGATCGGCGTGGACCCTCAATGCGGTGGGCAGTCTATGCCAGCCCACCAATTCCTTCCACAGGCACACAACGTAGCACAGGCATATATATAAGTATATATATAAGGCTCACCGTCTCTTTCCCACAGATCAGCTGGTCACGAACTTATGTAGCTGAGAGGCCTTTTCGCTCTAGGCTACCCCGTAGAAGTAATCCCATAAAAGCCCCTCTCACCATAGATGGTCTCAGCAAATGAAACCGGAGAGTCTCACCCACAGAAACAGAGGACACACCGCGAGTACGGAGAGGTTACACCAGAACATTGCACAAGACTCTACGTCGAAGCCCCACTAAACCGACACCTACTTCCATAACACTCACTCCCACAACACATATACCCATAATTCTTGTTCCGATATTCCTACCCTCATTATTCTTAGTAATACCCAAACCTCGTGAGGAACCGCCGCTGGTCAGATGATGCAACCTGTATAAATCGTATGCACGCGAGGCCGGGCTATTCGGTCGTAATCTCCTGGCCGACCTGAATCCATAATTCTCTGGTCCGAAAGTATGTTTTCTGATATTTCTACAGGTCATCAGTGCCATTGTTGCGAGGATGACAGACGTGAGAGGGCCACCCATTGGCAATGCTACAAGTTGCACTGACAGTGTATGTAGTGATGTATCTGAGACCACTAATTATTCCTCCACACTCGAAATGATGTTTTTACCGTTTCCCCAGGCTACAGGAGGTCTTTTATGAGCCATGGAAAGCACCAGCTCGTGGGCCTCATGTGATGGGCAGAGGTCAATATCCCCATTACCTGCCTCGAATTCTTCTCCTCGGGATTCGATTAACACGGGTAGCAAAACTTCACTAATTTTCATTTTGATGTAGACTATGTTTTCATTCTGGAATCACTAAACATCCAAGGGATTCGCAGGCTCACCCTTTTCGAGGATCATAATCGATATTATTCGAAGCTTATAACCGAGTTCCAAGAGCCCCGACATGCAGCAAAACGTCTGACTTGGACAGCTGCTCGCGCCGGTCGCTCACTTGAGCATTTATCTATCTCTTTCCTAATCGACGCAGGCTTGTTCTTCCGTTGCTGTAAGTCGGAGTGGGAGTGGGCCAACCTCCGATCCCTCAGCCTCACCTCACCATTATTAACTCGGAAAGCGAACCAGGCTGACACAGCCCATACGCTTATATCAGCAGCAGCAGCAGCAGCTTTGAGGACGCCGCAGCCGGAGACTATAGATTTATGGTATGGAGAGGCGGACAGCAACTCTTTTCAGATACCAATCAAAGCATGCCGCGATCACGTGGAGAAGCACGTGGGACTTTACCCAACTGACCCTCATCCTCCCGGCCTGGGAAACTGTTGTATATGAGCATGGCACCGGACAGCTTGTTTTAACCAATGAATTGCTGTATTTCCGGGACGCTACCAAATCCCACGGCGATTCAATCCACTATCTGAAACTTTCACAGCCGGTGGTCCGGCCAGTGTCGTTGCAACAGATCCGCATGGAACACAAGGTCCATGCCGCCTGGCAGGAAGCCGCACGGAAACGTGAGGAGGGGCTGGAGAGCGACTTCACTATTGATGGAGAGAGTGACTCCGCGGAGGACTCGGAGACTAGCTTCACAGAGGAAACTGAGAGCGAATGATTCACCTCCCAGAAGAACTTCCTGAAGTCAAGGCTGCATCAACTTGAACCTCAGGGGGGACTTCAGAGCGTGCAATCCATTCTACGGAACCCAAGTCAAATACTTACAAGGCCGGTATCTTCTCAACAGACCCATAGAGGCATACAGTACAACAGAATTCAGTTGCGGTCTCTTCAATATGCATAAGGATCATTCAAGGTGAATTGGTGAGAATAACTAATGAAGATCAATATGCGTTTCACGTGGGTTACAGATGAAATTGATCACACAACATCAGTCCCTAATAACACGGTCTGTCTACACACGCTTGGGGCTCTCGTAGCTCACATCAGCCTATTGTCTCCATGTGAATTTTGACTCGTCTGAATTACCGAGCGCCCAAGTTGTGAACAAGACCGTCGCATATTTGAGCAATGCTTGATGCTGTGAGGGTGGTATTGAAGAGCCACAAGTTTTATCGACGAGAATGTGTGTCTTTGATTCCCAGTCAGTGGTACCTAGCTTAAATGGAAGGAACTGCATAAAGATCCCATGAAGCTATAAGCTATGAAATGAACAGCAGATCCGTCACAAGCATGCGTGCAGCCCCTCGCCGGAATACGTGGATAAGTTTGCACAGCCAGATATCCCTTCTCCACTGAAGTCCGTGAAGTTGAGTTCGCAAATAACCCGAGTATACCTAGTCCTCTGCGCAACGTATTCTAGAAGCTTCAAAATGTCCCATGCACACGCCTATAAGCACTACCCAGTCTGGTACACGGATGGCTCCACATGTCCACATGTCTCCTTCGGCACCATTTAAATATCCCCGACTGCCAAATTTCAAGGCATAGACGGCTCCCTTCGACATTCTCTGGCGGAGAGAAAGGGTATCTCTTGCTGAATTAATCCTCAAGTACCAAGGGTGTCAACTCGGACCCCTCAAATGAGCGAAAATACAAAAAAGGCGAGGGGCCTGCCACTGTGAAGCAAGAAACGATAATGCTTTATACCATGAGTTTGCCCGTCAACCACAAAAATACCGTGATCTTCCGTCTCTGGCTTATCTTCCGTCCATTCGCCCTGTCAGCTTCTGACTCCACCCGCACGTGCGTCGATACCGAGTATGTCAATCAACGCCGATGCTCCCACTCGTCATCATCAAAACTTCAAAAAGTTCAGTTGCGCTAAGGCTTCCTCCAAATCTACCACACCTTCACGCAATAGTTGGTTGTATATCCTGTTGCAATGGTGGGCGTGACGTCGGTTGATGCCGTTGGTGACAAAGCACTACGCCCACCACGGAGGCTCTTATTAGGAATCAACAGGACCCTTCACTTAGATAGGCCCTCTACTTGCTGCATGGAAGAGAGGGAGGAGGGGAAATAAAAGACTTAGTTTACTCTGGAAGTATCGGCCATTGTGTGGCCGAGGGCCTGCATTTCTTTCAGAGTCTCAACCTCGCTGGGGAACCAGCACCACTGTCCACTCTTGTGGTCACTGTTCTAAAGATGCAGCACGATAGCTCACCATTGGAGGGCCCCAGTACTAATTCAGCCAAAACATGCCATTATTCATCAGCCGAATGGAACTTCCGGCGTACCTTTCGTATGCAATGACTGGCGTGATCATTTCTAGCTAAATCTAAGCGACCTTTTCCCAATGAGTGATGTGTAGGCTTGCTGAAGAATATAGTATGAGAGACCGTTCGATAGAGATATAAGGATCAGCTTTATAATACTGGAAGTAAAAGTGAGAAGATAAAAGTGGGATGACCGAATTCTCCGTTATGGCGCCAGATGTTTTGGAATGCAAGGATTACTCTTAAATAGTCCATGGATTCTTGTTCTTCTCCTGGATCCTGCTTTAACAACATACCTACCTGCCTAGGTAGGTAGGAAAACGCAGAGAAAGTCACCTGTACATTCATGATAATTTCCAATCTACAGGCCATTTCCAGCTGCCCAATCACACAAGGACTCTATGACACCACTGTCGGATGGTTTGACAGTGGTGATGCTGGCCTCATGGAAGAAAGTGGTGTTGGGTAAGCTGATAGGTTTTGTCTGCATGTCTCAGGAATCGAGAATCCTTCTTTTTTTTTGTAGGGCTCTGCCAAGCCGTGATATGTAATGTGGTATGGGCCATGGAAGCAGAAAGTCATCCACATGAACAACGAGCTGTAGACCGAACCCCTGAAAAGCAAGACCAAATCTTATTTTACATTGAATACCTTCAACATCAAAGAGCAAACTCTCCGAAAGACGACAGTATTTGACAAAAACCCGGAGTTCTTGGTGATAAGCCCCCCCCCCTCAAATCAACAGACAGGTATTGCATTTTATGAACCCCCTCAGGTGCTCCTTCTCCCGCAACATTTATAGCACGAATGCTTTTCTGTATAGGTAAAGTCGCCAACTCAACCCTTACCAAAAGAATTAAAGCTTTTTGCAAATCTCTCGAAGGAAACTGCGATGAGAGCATCGATGCATTAGCTGACAAAGTCTTGGTCCAGTGCCATACTGTGTCGAGGCTGCCAGAAATCAAACCAGATTTCCCCAAATCTCGAGATGCTTGAAAACAGGTGTGTGTAATCATGGCTTGAACAGGGCGATCGACTCCCCGTATATGCTCCAGTTATCAGACCACAGCACATCACCAGTGCCATTGTTTGTCACCATGCTAATGGTGCCAAGGGTCGTCAGGTCGTAGATGACAACGTTCTCCGAGGTGCCGGTACGATCCTCGACCCACGCAATCCTCGACTGGCATTTTGACTGAGACCCTTTTGGCCCTTTGCTGCAGGAAGTGTTATAGTTGTTGAAGAAACTGTAGAGGCCAGCGCCATAGACGAGAACATTCTTGCTATCGATGATGCGCAGAGCCCAGGACATCTCGCAAGGAGCAGTGATGTTAGAGCCGGGAATGTAGCTCCCATCCAGGGTGGCACAATCGGAAGCGAAGTCTGGATCATTGAGGCCAGTGTCGACTTTGCTGAAAGGCAATGGAGCAGGTGGGTTGGGCTGGTAATATGGCGTTTCTGTCTGAATCTGGCCCATCCAGATGTTCTGAGTGTTAATAAGCTGGTACTGGTAGAGGGTCCAGTGCTCGGCGGCTGAAGCAACTGCCCAGACACGACCAGCCTCGGACTCGATGAGCAGGCCACGACCTCCGTAGACCGAGATCTGTGTGTTCATAGTATCCTCAATATCGTGGCTGCGAGTGTCAGCAGTGATCGTGATACGGGTCACGTAAACGTCGCCAGAAGAATGCAGAGTGACACTTACTCAGCGACCCAGATCCAGTTGTTCTCCATGTATAGATCATTGGCTTGCGGTGTTATGTGCACTCCCAGGTATGCAGCAATGCAGTTCGGGTTGATGGAGCTCGCCTGGGTTGGAGTGGTGGGGCAATTTGCGACCTGAAGCTGGGAGCCAGCAAAGCCGCCGACGCGGACGTGGACATCCCACATGCCGGATGGCTCCGGACAGCCTGAACAACCTGAAAGGTTGTACTCGATGAGGATGGCGCCGGAGGTCGAGCCTTGGGTTGAGACGATCATGTCACTCCATTCAATGTAACCGAATTCCCCCGGCTTTCCGACTTGTACGACGGGGCGTGGAGCATCCATGCTTGAAAAGTTGGGCCCAGAGCCCATGATGACTGAGGCCAGAGCCTCACCCACAAGTCGAGTATTTGGCGGGATATAGACCGTGTCAGTGACCTTGTAGTATCCTGCGTCGATGAACCCAACAACCCCGTGGTTGAAGTTCTGGGAGAGATAAGTGAAGAAGGTGGCGAAGGCGGCCGTGTCGTCTGTGGTGCCGTCGCCTTTGGCACCAAACACACGGATCGAGACAAATAAGCTGGCAGGTGTGTCTTGGTACTGCGGCTTTGACCGGGTATAGTACCTGCTGCCCTCCTTGAGGATAGCAGGCCCAGGGAACCAGTCGTTTGGCCCGGAGAAGACAAAGTCAGGTCCGTCGGGTATGTACACGTTCCCCTTTTCCCCATATATTAGCGAGAGGGCAAAAGCTGTCGAACAGGACGGACACTCACAAGGATCATTCCACTGACCAAAGTGCCGGTGGTGCCCTGAGCCTCCAGCAAGCTACCATTAATCCCTTGAAAGATGGACTCGACGTCTTGGAACACCACGTTCTCCATGACCATTATTTCATGGCCAGGGGTTTTACCTGCGCTAATGACGCTTCTGTAACTCAGAATGCCGATACCGACATTGTAAAAAATGCTGTCCATGATGACAGCTGAGCCAACCTGAGAGCCGGTCATGTTAATGCCGACGCCGCAGCTCACAATGGTGACATCCTTGTAGACCCAGAACCAGTCCCATATCAGGCTGATGGCTGTTTGGCAACCGACAAATGTCAGGTTGCGTGTCGTGTATTGCTGGTTACCGAACTGGGCACCCCACTGGCCTCCGTAGAAGACAAGGTCGCCGAGAAAGCCGCCACTGCCTTCCTCGGAGTGGAGACCGACATGGCCGCTGTCTGGTGTCTGTGGAAGTTGAAAGATTACGTTCTGTATGGAGGTCGCCTGGGAAGATGGCCAGTGGATTCCCCATGTCGGGGCCGGAACGGAGGTGGTGTCGATGATCAGGTTTCGAATCTGGCGGAAGAAAATGTTGGTTGAAAGGTAGGAAGGACCACGCTGGTTCCATGGATTACACTCGATGACCACGGTGTTCCCAGACCAAGCCAACTCAGCAGACGCCTTGATGGTGGGCACGGAGGTGGGATCGCCGATCAGCTGAGTGTAGTAGGTCTGATGAATGGAAGAAGAGACCCTGTAGGTGCTGAGAAATCAGTCAGCAGACAGCCCCAGGGCAGCAGAGGTTGAGGCAAGGAAGAACACACCCAGCAGGGAAGTAGACAGTCGCAGGAGCCGTGGTGGAGCTGTTACAGACTTGGTAGAACCCGCAGCGGTTTCCGTCGTTGATGGCGGCATTGATGGCAGCAGTGTCGTCTGTGATGCCATCACCCTTTGCGCCGTAGTCCTTGACGTTGCGGAAGATGGGGTAGTTCGGATTGGGGTTGTAGGAAGCCAGACCCTGGTGCTGGATGTCGGCCATCCAGTATGCACCGACAGCCCGCAGGAGGGCTGCTGCAAAGAGCACACACAACCAGGATCGCATCGTTGCAGTTGCCAAGTACCAAGGAGCTAGATAAGGATGGAGGGGAAACAGCCAACGTAGAGCGTGGAACAGAAATCAAGACCTTGAGCAAATGAGCAAAGGGCGACGAGGTCGGGGAAGATGGGAGTGCGAAAGTAAGGGCGACTGGGAATGAGACTGGGGTTGAGAGAGTGAAGCTTTGGCAAAGGCTGTGTGTGCCCTTGCAGGTGGATGATCTCCCTCTTGTGTGAGAATATCTAGGGCACCTGGGTGGACTAGGTACCTAGACAGGACTCTTGTGAAGGAGGCACGACGGGTAGAGGTGAGGTACAGCAGGACAGCAGCAGCTAAAGCCAGAAAGAAGGGAAGGAACTACGGGGCCACCGAGGAATAGCCAATGTTGAATGTCCAGGTATGACGCGATTCGTATATGCACAACTAAGACGCGTTTGGTGTGGAGGTGGAGGTGGAAGAGTGTAGTAAAAGTTGCGCAGGCAAGCACTGGCGAAGGAGTCGGAAAGAAAAGGAAAGGCCAGCGCCTTTTGCAGAGAAACAAGCTTAGGAGCCGCATCAGGGACAAGACTGTCCCATCTATGCCACGCAAATCACTGCTTCTATACATCCAGTCACTCGTCACTCCATTGTTGATGCACCCACGCGACCACTCCTTGTTGTCACTTCTGATACTGCCACCCAGGTCGACGAGTCCACATCCCAGACTGCACGACACTCGCAAAGCTGCTCGTGATTCCGGGTAGGACACGGGTGCCCTAAATGTTAACTATAAAAATATCCAGCCGTCATGAATCACCAGGGAGAATGAGGCAGACGTTGCCATGGCTCAACCTGGACAGTGTGTAACCAGTGAGAGGTTGGGCCTGTCATCTTAGAAAAGCGTGGCGAAGGCGAGCCATGCATTTCCAGAAAACAGACGTGACAATGCAGGAGTAGGCATGTAAAGGCTCTCGTGTATACTGAAAGGAAAGTAGCATGAAGGTCTAGAGAACTCCGCCCTTCCTTCTCCGGGCACTATGAGCGTCGTGGAGCTGGGCGACACTTGTAACACAGGCACTGATCACCATTTGTTAGTAAATTGCAGCATGCTGTCTGACCCAGCGAAGCGAGGTTGGAGTTTGGACTCGAATACTTGTGCGACAAGGCAATGACTGGTAGGTGTCGACCCACAGACCGGAGACCACGGCACACCAAGAGAAAATTCCGCGACTGCTTGATGGAGCAGCTATTTCTAAGTCGGTTGGCTTCCCCAGGCTGTATGTACTCTGAAAATATCAGAGTTTCAAGCCTGGCGCCTCGCCACAAGTCGTTCGACGGTTCTCGACTCCACGATAAATTCCATCAACCAGGCTACCATAAGCAGCATGGGCATTAGGTACACAAGCAAACAAGCAGGTTCACTTGAACAATCCGACGCACACAAGCCCTGGGTGCTCGAGGCTGCTTCACATGCGGTTGTGGGACGAACACTCTGGTGACATGGTGGAACAGTGGCACCAAGCGGGAGATGTACTGCTGTGACCCTGTCCAGAATGATTTGCAGGATCACCGTCCAGGGTTCTTGTGAACAGCAGATTTGGGCCAGGAACTATGCTCGGGATACGATGGGCTGCAAACCAGCTTGTATTTTTGTTGCATGGCCCTGGCTAGCTAGCGACCTTCTGGTTGATCTTCCTCACTTGATGCATAAAAGAATAGCTGTCAAATCTGTGAGGCAGGGCTGGTTATGACTCGGATGGGATACAGCATTTGTTCTTTCCTTGATTCCCAGCATGTTGTATGAAGTATCCACTACTTACATAGAGGTAGGTATGTAACCTGTGCCTAGGCACTCGGCTCACCGGGCGCGCAGCGTCAGCCCATCGCTTACATTAAGAGTCTCAAAATATCACCTGCAAAGAAGGCAGCCCTGTTCCTTCCCACTGCCGATGGAGAGGAGAAATGGGTGCGAGTGCCTGAGAGAGTCAAGACGCCTACCTCCCTTGCAACGGCCTGGCAGTCTATGGGCAGTAGTACATGGTCACCGGAAGCAGCAGGCATTTGATCAAGCGGCTGTGACTCGAGAGGCTGAGGGTTTGACCAGCAGGTAATAGAGCCTGTCTCCTGTGGTGGTACACCAAGGCACAGGATTTTAAACTGATTGATTGCATGTAGTAGAGACAGTCATCTACAAAGACAAGGTTGAAGATGCGTGTTTTGAATTACGAAGGGTGAATCTTTGCAAGAAAGCTTGCTTCAAGGCTGTAAAGACGACCCTGCAAGCAGTGACGTCGAGTGGACCACACGTCTTGGCAGGGTTGGTGGAGGAATGCAGAGGAAGCTCGGACCAAGTCGCCAAAAACGGCTGCTTCCAACAGCGATGGGGAATGCGCTCCCCAGGCACAAACTGCCTGCCCCTCGCATCGCCCTTTCACTCGCATTCTTTCTGGCACAACAGGTCTGCCACTCTGTCAGGTCTGCAACTCTGTCTGCATCGTTTTGGTCCTGTCGCATCGCATCGCATCGCATCGTCTTGCCTCGCCACCACACTCATTGAACCTCAGAATGCCCTCGCGATCAAGGTCGCGGTCGCCTGACTACGAGCGGTCGCCCAGTCGCGGTCGCTCCTACAACTCACGATCCAGATCCAGATCCCGCTCGCCCTCGCGCCGTCGCTCACCGTCCCGAGACTCACGATCCCCTCCACCTCGCCGAAACGGCCGTGCCAGAGACAGCCGCAGCCGCAGCCTCACTCGCAGTCGGAGCAGAGATGACAGGGCGCGTAGCTTCAGTCGCGGCCGTAGCCGCAGCCGCACCCGCAGCGAGAGTCCTCTGAAGAGCACAAAGGTTGGTGGCATTGCCTTCCTGGCGCATGCTCGGTTTACTAACGACCGGGGCAGATCGTCGTCGAGCGTTTGACAAAGAACGTTACCGAGGAGCATCTGCGTGAGATCTTCGGGCAATACGGCCCCATTGACGACATGGACGTCCCCCTGAGCCGACAGTGTAGGTTTTCCTGCCCGGGCTCCCCAGCTGTCGACCTCCTACCCATGGCTAACATGTCTTGACTCAACGCAGTTGGTACAAATCGCGGTGCTGCATATATCCTCTACGTCAACGAAGCCGATGCTGAAGCAGCCATCGCCCACATGCACGAGGCCCAGCTCGATGGGGCCACCATCAGCGTCTCAATAGTCCTACCGCGTCGCAAGTTCTCGCCCCAGCCGCCAACTGCAACTCACGGTGCCAACTACGATCCCCGACTCCCGCCTCCTGGGCGCGGTGGTAGGGGCGCCCGAGGTCATCCTGGCATGGGTGGCATGCGTGGGCGCGGTCCTCGGGGCGGAGGCGGAGCCCGCTTTGGAAGAGGAGGACCACCACCCCCATCTGACACATACCGGCCGCGATCTGCCTCGAGATCTAGATCACCCGCCGCGTCTGGCAGGGGAGGGAAATACCGTGCGAGGTCTCCTTCATATTCGCGGAGCAGATCCAGGACCCCACAGCCACCCAAGGGTCGAAGAGGCCGAGGGCGGTACGAGGAGGATTACGATCGCCGTCGCAGTCCGAGCCGCGAGAGTTATGGTGGTGGCTACCGTGGCGGCAGAAGTCGCTCGAGAGATCGAAGGAGTTACCGTTGAGCAGCACTCGGTGGGCCGGGTTGGTCAGGCATGCCAGCCTCGTTTGAGCTTGGGGCGGATTCATATCTCCGTGATGAGTCAGCACGTCGATGCTTCTTATAGACGACGTGTTCTGGGCAACGGGTGGGTAGCGCAGACCAAAGCACTGACTTGCTCAGGTGTCAACGACAGTCTCGAGACTGGTTTGTGGAGGGAAAAGGGGTGGCTCATCTACAAGCTGAAGGTTTAGGCAAAAAAGGCCAGTAGGTAACTACCTAGGTATAGAGCCGGCCAGAGCCAGCCTCGACAGCTCAAACCCCTAAATGATCTGCCATCTCGTTAGCATTGCCCTGATTAATCCACTTGCTAACTAAATCAAGCTCCTGTCTGTCCATAGTTGATTTTCAAGGCTATTCATTCATACCTCTTCATTAAGCTGGGCTCTTCCTCGCCCTCCGGTAGAGTTGGCGGCTCAATATATGGTAAATACTCACCCATCGAGAGGAATCGAAATTCCACTACTACTGGAAAAAATGAAAAGGGAATTTTCCCTGACCATCGCTAAAGTACACTTTTCTCCATGTATGAATATTCTCATGGCTCTTGTCACTCTTTGTTTGACGGATACTTTTCCCAGCGCACACTGAGAATTTCCATTGAATTCCAGAGGAAAATTGGATAATCCTCAAGATGGCCCTGGAGGAGTCCAGGCTCCTCCGAAACTCTCAGCCACGGCGAGTCAAGATAGCGCGTGCGTCTAGCTATTACAGCCCATAAACGTAAGTCCAAGTAGACTGGAGGTGTCAGCAATGGCGGGCTAAACATATTCGCTACTAAAAGTTGCGAAAGAAGCACTATCAGTTCAGGTGGGCAAGAACAAGATGCAATCTGTATGCCCGGAACTGGGTTAGACAGAAGAGACGGTCATCTTCTATAGATTGAAGCACAAGTTCTAAATAATATCGGCATTCTCTATGCCCTGCTTAGCAGGCAAACATCATAAGTTGCCATATACGACAATATTAACCTCGAGCCGAACGGGTGACTACTGCTGAAAGTGGAATAAGTAAAGTTTGTATGCATTACTTACATGATCTAACTCACATACCCGAGCCATCCGCGATCCATCAGTGCCCATCCACACAGTCCTTGCTGTCCTGGCGATCGATGTTAACATTGGGATACGGAAGGCCACGCAAATCATAGCATAATCGGCTGGGGCGTCCTAGAGCGCATTCTGCACGTAGCAGATTAGCCCCAATAGGTCTTCTTACCCCACTCATATATTCCATTAATATTTATATCCAACCTAAGTATAACATATACAATATACTTAAGACTAATAATAAGAGAAGACAGACTAATACCTATAATGGCTACCTAATTATTAATTAGTTCTTATTTATAATGTTAAGGAGAGAGTTATAGTATAGCTATAGTCTTCTAGAGATTTAGCTATAGGTTGCTACTAGTGCGGTTGCTGCTAGCTGGCTAGCAGCTGGCAGCTAAGTAGTAGTCTAGTTTATAAAGCTTAAATCTTTAAATTTCTATAACGCTATTATTCTAATATTAATAAGTACTTAAGTATTAATTGTATTAAGTACTCCATCTTCAAAGGAGCTTATTTTATAAGCTTGTTTTAATATTTTAAAGATTATTTCTGAAATATATATAAGCAGTTTGGGTGGGTCTGCTCTTAGGTAAGGTGCGTCTGCCCTGCTGCCCTGCTGCCCCGCTGCCGTCCCGGACATTATCCCTTCTGTTGAAAGCAAGGGCTAGGGTTCTGGCAGCCGGCATAGGGGAGACCAACCCCAAGCCAGATTGATAATCAGAGGATGAGGGGCTGGGGTCTTCGCAAGTCATGCAGACCTCAACTTCCAATGAAAACAGAGATAGCATCATTGCCTAGCGGCATCTCAGCCCAATCTCAATGTCTGTTTGTCTCGCCGTGTATCTTCGAAGAGAGGTAATCTGTGCTAGGCATCAACCGCTCATCTGAGATGCGCAGCTCTCTTGCCCACCCGGCCTGCTTCTTGCCGGCCGGCTGCTTGGACCCGAGGCTTGGACTGAAGCAGCTTTGCCATGGGCTACCCGGCTCGTACGTGGTGGTACCCAGGGAGGCTCGTCAGGCTGCCAAATATCCGCATGACTGCCACTCGCTTCTTGGTCGAGGATCAGCAATGGCTGCTTGATCAGCTTGAGCGACTAAGGATCGTCTGTCGGCGCGGAATCCTGGCGGAGCTGAGGGTTCTCAAGGTTGACGGACGCCCTGGCTTGATTTCACCTCAGCCTCGGCCTATGATGGACAGCATTGCTCTTGCTATTGGGACTCTGTTCTAGCAAGCCAGGTGGGCCAACAATCTGCCTCGCAACCGTGTGCCGGCTATGCTGCTGCCCATAAGAGGCGAGGGTAGATCGTACAACTGAGGCAGAGCATTGGTATGCCATGTATTTTGCTGCAGAATTGGACCGTGGTTGTCGCCTCACAGTAGCATCGTGACCCATGAGTCTACGCAGAGCTTCCTCGTCGGGTCTCACGAAGGGACATACAGGCAGCAGGGCCTGCCTCGCCATCGGGGCAGATTCGAAGGAGTCGGAAGCACGAAAGATGGCTGGCTGATTTACCATGATGGCCCATCTACCGCAATGCCAGTCAGTATGGCCACCAAATCGTGGCTACAAAGACATGTCACTCGGGATGTCTGGGTGTCACCCCAATTCGACGACGTTCGAGGACCCAGAGTGGGTCCAGCGGTCCAGCGGTCCACCAGGTGCTCCGGCATCTGAGCCCTTCAACATCGTACCGTGCAGGCGTTCTTTCTGCCTTGCAGACCCAGCCCGTGACAGCATATGCTGCGGTTCTTGCCAAAGTCAAATCCTCCTCCGAGGCCTGTCATTTCCAGCCCCTGTCCCGGCGCTGCGGTCATAGACAGCAAGAGAAGTCTGTTTATTGCCGTGCGCACTCACTGTGCGACCTGTCAGAAGCGAAACTAGCCCTTCAGGACAAGGGGTGGACTCCTCCTGGCAAACGCCACCCAACAGCCTTCCTGCCGTGCTACTCCTGGGTCGTGGCCCCCACCCCCCCTTCCCAAAGGATTGGATTTCCTTGTCTCGGCTGGCCTCCCGATCAGAGACCCGGCCCACCCTTTTCAGCCCTACTGGGCCTGCCAAGAGCCTGCAGGCCTACGTGCCGGCATGCCCCTTGCAGGAGTGATAAAGTAATCAAGGTTCGACAGCTTCTACGACGAGCTACTCTTCCTTCGTTCGACTTTTGCGAAAGCACGGCCATCAGCAATCATGTCCCATGCGATTCCTCAGGCCTCTTCCCGGATATGCCTTGCTGGCTCGTGGGAGTCGCTTGTCGTGGCTTAGCCCCAGCTCTGCCCACATGCCGGAAGGCATCAGCGGCAGGAGAGGCGCCGGGAGTCACCACTGCGTGACCTCTGCATTGCTCGTCTGGCTCGATTCTCCGCTCGAAACTCATCTCGTGGGGGTCGGCAGTGCATCCTTGTCAGATGCGCGGGACCTAGAGATGGATGCTTCACTACAACGGCCCCAGCATGACGTGATATGCGCTTAGGACCCAAGCAAGTGGCCCCCCTGGACAGACTCGTGGTCCACAAAAACAAATGCACATCGAGCACTCACACTCTCTGCGTAGCACCGCTGCACAACATACGGCAGTTGGAATCCCCTGCTTCGTGGCACGTGCCATTCGCGAGTCCTTGCTGCGCGAGGGGTCTGGCCTTAGGCAACAGAATTAAAACAAAATAGCGACCTCTTGTGTTGAGCCCCTCTAAGCCTCCCCGAAACATTTAGTGCTGCATCCTGAAATGGCACCTCACCGTCCTCCCACCGAGACGACCACCCCCCACCCCCTACTCCACCTGTGTTATACGGGGCCGAGAGAGAGAGAGTCCCACGGCACTGGTAGGCCACCCCCCCTTCCAGGAAGCACATCATTAGGACTGAGGCTCTCTCTTGGCCCGCAGGCTCACACTGCCAATTCTGGAAACCGGGCACCCCACCCGCCAGGGCCCCATTCCCGGACAGCTCTAGAGGTAACCGTGAGGCCGGTATAAGCAGGCATCTGAGATTCGCAACTTCACATCCGCATGCCCCCCCCCCTATGTCCAGCCCCCAATGATGGCTCCGGCTTCAACGGCCAGATCCTTCTAGGCGGCTCTGAATTACCAAAAAAACAACAACAAAAAAAAGAGAAGGTTTCTGCTTTCTTTGACAGTGGCGGGGGAAAGTGCGTGAGACTCATGGACGTCTTCCACCGTTCAGATTCCTTCAGGATGGCCCACCCCGTCGTCGCGGATTGTCGATGGTTCGTAAACTGGCGGTTCGAGTATCTGGACTTGATATCAGCCGGGGCTCTGGTCCCTCGGGGAGTTAAGGTACATGGTCCAGATGGGCGGAGCCAGCGACCAGAGTGTCACCATGAAGAGGTCCCCTTCAGGAGTTGACAGTGTTCGAGGTTTTGGAGACACCAAGATGGCATTGCTAGGTAGCCATTTAACGTTCAACCCATGGGGTCGATTCGTGGTATAAGATGCGCTGGGGATCTGGTCAGGGTGAAGTTCGGATGATCAGACCATCATCAAGTGAGCCACCAGTCTCGTACTCATCGACGGTTGAGATATAAGAGCCCAGGGACACCAGCTGGGACCGAACGAAAACAGCCAAGCCACCAGTCCACGATCAAGACAAGAACGGACAACAACGAGCAGAACCAGCCTGTCTTGTTTCTGAACCCGAAGTGCGAAAACCCGGCCACGATGGGGATGCACAGCAACGCCTTCAGTGCCCCGAGCACCACCCAGACTCTCCTGGGCACCGAAGGCCTCCAGGCCAAGAGCGCCATCCGCGCCGCGCAGAAGCAGCCTGCCAGCGCCCTCCCCCCCAGAGGCGGCACCGGGATCCGCGTGCTCGTCGCCGGCCGCCCGGCAATCATCACCTTCCCCCGGCCCCGGCCACCCCCCAGCCCCCGCCCACACCCGCGCCCGGGGCCCATCCCGGGCCCGCCAGGCGGGGGGAACCCCACGCCGCCGCCGACGCCCCGCAGGCCGGCGGCCGGGCCCCCTCCGGATGTTATGCCGGCAGCCGGCGCTGGCGGAGAGGGCGTGCCCGGGCTCGTCACGCTCCCACGGCCACAGCCCCCGCCAAGCCCCGGTCCTCGCCCCCGCCCCGGGCCTGTCAACCCGGGCCCGCCCCCGGGGAACCCTACTCCGCCCCCCACGCCCCGTCGCTGAATTGGCTCGTTACCTGTCGTGCACGCCAGAAATGATAGTTGATCTAGCAGCTGCATCAGCGCCACTTTGTCTCTTTTTTTTTTTTCCTGCTTTTATTTTCGTTCGGTCCAGGTTTCATGAAATGCATTGTTTACACGGGTTCTCCCCGTCTCATTGCATTGAGCTCTTTCCTCCTTTTTTTCTTTCGCTTTTTCCCTATGTCATGCTTTCATGGAGTTTTTGGTGGGCGGAGAAATGATTTCTTCTTAGGCAAGGCAGGGGGCATGGCAAGGACTGCAGTTTCATAACACGGCGAACTTCGGCAGCAACAATGGTGGCAGTTCTGATTTCGTTTTCCCCAATTTGCTTTCTTCACACATGCGCGGATTTTTTCTTGTTTTTGTTTTCTCTTTGCTTTTCAAGAACACTCTGGCTCACGCCTGATACCTTGCATTTCTCTCCCTCAATCCCCCACCCCCCCGGCGGGCAACACCAATTCTAGGCACTAGACTCTAGAAAATAAACACTTCTCACGCGAGAATCACTGCGACTTTCTTATTGAATGTGACGTCTTAATACACGGGTATTCATGCCCGCAAAACCGGGAGGGGACACAAGCACGACGTCCGCACCAAAGCTATATTCAGACATACAATCCCACCCAGGCCCAATTTACATGCCCGTATTAGATATTTAAGTACCGAAGGCGAGCAGACACCTCGAGGCTTAATAGCTTGAGAAATATGTGTGTGCGTGCGTGTGTGCATATCTTATACATGAAGTATACTAATTTTCCGGGAATGTTGCGTATATGTGTTTTTATTTGCTGGCATTATATGAACAGATATTATAGGACTGGGTGTTTTGGGTTCGGATACGTGATGTTCTTCGATAGTATGATTTGCTCTGGGATGTCGGTCTGGCACAGACAGCCTAGGAAATGCGCATGACGCCGTCGCTGAGCTCTATATTGCCTTCAATTAGCATTGAGCGTCTGGCGCCCCTGATGCGAAAACCACCTCGTCTCTATCCTGCTCGCCGATGATGGACGCGCGCGCCGCCCAGGTCTGCCACGACGACGACGTCGGCAGCCCACGCCGTAGGAACAGGCCAATGGATGGGGTCTCGCTACAGAAACACAAGACAGAAATCTACAACCCCCCCCCCCCACACACACAACACGCCCTCACNCAGCCCCCCCACAGCTCAGATATCCGGGACTCGAACTCACAGCCCGGGACGAAAGCCTGCGGCGGCAGCAATGTCGCATTGCCGCCACCGGTCTTGGCCACCTCCGCAACAAGAGCCTCCTGTTTGCCGGCCGACACGGCCTCCTTGACCGTCTGTCCGTAGCGGTCCCCGGCCGTGAACCCGAGCAGGAACGTCACGATCGTCACGAGGCCCACGCAGGCCACTCTCAAGGCCCTGTCGACCCGCGGCGACCTCTGGCGCCTGTCGGCCACGCCGAGCACATAGGGACCGTCGTCGTCCAGAGGCACGGACGTGTACGTGTTGTTGCCGCCCATGGTTCCAGACAGGTCGATCTCTCTCACCGGCCGGCGTCGTGGTGGTAGAAAAGGGTGCTAGTAGTCACCCCCGGATGAGCGAAGAGAACAAGCATTTTAAGGCCATGATGTGAGAACCCAGTTCAGGAGACTTTTGAGTCTTGACACAGGCCGTATTTCCGGCGCGGGCTCTCCGGCCTGCTGGATTGGGAAGAGTCCAATTTACCCGTGGGCGGGTCAGGGGTTGCGGTGGATCTGCCGGCCCTGATGAACCCTCACCGGGCAGCCTCAAAATATTGTGGGGGAGGGATGGGCTGTAAAAGCATCATGCACATTACAGGAGCGGCATTGTTGCACATGATGTCACATCAAGACGGCAAAAAGGTTCCAAGAAATATTGTAAGTAACTCAGAGCTCAATAAATCATTAGTAAAGGTATGAAGTGACGCCATGGTCGAGTCTACTCTATCCGAACTCATCAATGCCCCAACCCGTCTATATCGAAACGCCGACCGTCAGTCTATAAGCATCAGCTCTACCCGTCTCTTCTTTGATGACCTTCGTAACTGTCAAGCATGGCGTCCGCCGCCATCTCCTCGCAAAGCTTCGAAAAGCATCAAACTTCTTGTCCGTTCGTCAAGCAGCAAGACCCCAGCAACCAACTATTCACGCGTCCTCGTCGTCTGTATCAGGGGGGTGTGGTGTGCCCTTGGGGCTGTTCAGCCATTCAATGTGCCTCAACCTGCGCCGCGCCTGCTGGTCTTTCAGCTCCTTCTTGGTCATCTTCCTCTTCTTCTTGGCCTTGAACTTGAGCGGCGTGTCAATGTTGTCCTCCACCCCGCTATTGACAGCGCTGTTCATGGCGCTGCTGACTGCTGTGCTTGCTCCGTTGATGGGCGTGCTGACACCAGACGACGGGGCAGTAGATCCAGGGCGAGAGTCTTCAAAGCGATCCAGGGAGATGGCATTGCTGCCCTTGTGTGTCATGCGACCGTCTCGCACGTGCCACTGTTCTGAGGCCAGCGCACCTACAAACTCCTCGTTGTGACTGATCATCACGACACCGCCCTTGAAGTCTCGGATGGCAACGGCCAAGCCTCCGAGGGAGTCTCGGTCCAAGAAGTTGGTCGGCTCGTCCAACACCAGCAAGTGAGGGTTGTTCCACATGGCGCCAGCAATGACGACCTTGACCTTTTGACCACCGGACAGCGAACCAATCTCGTTGTGGTTGGCAATCTCCGGGTCCAGTCCGAGATCCTCAAAGTGCTGTGAAATAACCTTGGGCTCAAGGACACGGTAACCAAGGCCCTCCCGTGAGGCCTCGTGGTCATCAAACTCCTGCACCAGCTTGTCGAAACCGAGCTCAATAAGGGTCTCGCGGCTGATCATAGAGTTGTGCTTGGGCAGCCACCCCTTCCATTGACTAGATTCATGTTAGTCGTCCGCGTATCCCTTGAGAATATGGAGCCGTGAGGAAACTTACATTTCGTATTGGAAGGACTTCTTGTACTTCTGTCGACCAACGAGGGTCTCGATCTGTCGATGTCCCTTGCCATCTCCCATGTCGATTGTCTTCTCCATTTGGGCACGGTCCGCGTCAGACAGAGCTCTTGTCTCCTTGAAGTGGACCTCGCGGTCATCACCGTGCTGGTAACGCCACTGGAGGTACTGGTTGGGCGTCTTCTCGAGATGCATCTCAACGTGTTCGAGCGCGTGCTGCTTGATGTAACCAATACGCAGGTTGGGATGCTTCTCCACCTTTCCAGATGTGGGAATGACCTCGCCAGTCAGCAGCTTGATGAGAGTCGACTTTCCGGCACCATTGGGCCCGATGACAGCGACACGAGACGACAGAGAGAGCTGGCAGGTCACGTCGGCCAACGACGGCTTTGGCGCCTTGGGATACTGGTAGCTAACATTCGTCATGCGAACGATGGCACGTGTCTGAGACTTGATTCCGGAGAGAATGCCAGGCGGTGGGAACCTGAATTGTACCAGGCTGGCGGACAGTGTGTAGTAGCTCTTTGCTTCTGGGCGGACGTTGACAAATGCGTTCAAGTTGCCCTTGAAGTGACCGAGCTTCTTTCCGGGCTCATAGTGGTAGATGTCCGTTGTGACGTTGTCCAGGAAACCGGAGTCGTGAGAAACGATCAAACTGGTGATATCGGTGTGCGACTTGAGATAATTCTCCAACCACGCGATGTTCTCGACATCCAAGTGGTTAGTGGGTTCGTCCAGCAGCAGCACATCGGCTTTCTGCAGCATGGCCCTGGCCAGTGCAAGCTTCATCTTCCAACCTCCTGAGAGGGAGCCGACCCTCTGAGCCTGTCGGCCCTCAGGGCCGGCGGTAAAACCGAACTCTGCGAGGACTTCAGAGATACGCTCAATACTTGTGCCGATCTTGGTGATCTCAGGGTCCTTGGCGACGAAGTCCAAAATGCTGAGATCGGCATCCTCGCCCTGGTTGTGTTCGACATAGCAGGTCTTGAGGACATCCTGGGGCGGGAAGCCTTCCAGCTTGCCACCAGCGATAGCCTTCATCAGGGTCGACTTCCCGGCGCCGTTGCGACCGCACAGTCCATAGCGATGACCCTTCAACAGGCGCAGGTTCGTGTGCGAGAGCAGGAGCATACCGCCATAAGCCAAGGAGAAATCGGCGTTCACGATCTCGACCTCTCCGTCATCCTCCTTCTCGGGCTCGCCGAACTTGCGGTGATCCTCTTCAACGTAGTACTTCTGCACAGCGTTCGCGACAGCCTCGTGAGCGTCAGACCCTGATAAGAAGCCCTTGAGGTAGGGTGCAAGCTTTCCGGCAATACGGCTGACGAAGCGATGGTTGACGTCCTCGGCGATGAGGCCACAGATGTAGGGCCTTGCCGACTTGAAGAGTTCCCCGTGGGTTGTGACGCCGCCATTGTTCTTGATCTCGGCATCGACAATCTTGGCAACGTCGTCCGCGCTGATGCGCTCTACCACGTCCTTGTCGGTGGCCATGGCCTTGTCCATGACATCCAGCGCCCTCTGGGCGAGCTCTCGGACCTCGGGCAGAGATGCGCGGTCGAGGACACCCTTGACACCGGGCTTCAGCTTTGGCAAGAAGGTGCGTGCCTCGATGGGGTCGTGGACCAGCTTGGTGAGATTCTCGGTGATTACGACCGACCTCCGCAGGGTTTCTTGCGGCGTCGAGGGGTTGTGCAGAGACCGCTCGAGGAAGGGCGTCAGGAGCGCGAGGACAGGGGATGTGACGACGGCAACAAACGTTGTCTGCGAAAGAGCATGGATGGCCTTGTATGTCGCGTCGGCACCAGGCTTCCGCATTGCCTCGAGCAGCAGGGGCAGTTTGGGGGCCACGTCGTCGTTCTGGAGGAGGGTGGTAAGCGAGTCCATTGTCTTGACTGCTTGCTTCTCGACCTCGGACTTCAAGTCGTGCATGCCGTTCTCGACGAGCGGGATCAAGCCGGCCAGCTTGGCACCCATTATTTCGCGCAGGACGTCCTTCTCGTGGGCTTCCTCCTTTGTGCCGCCGAACTCGATCTTGGCCTTGTCGGCCATCTTCTGCAGGAGTTTTAGGGCGCCGACAGTGCCTTGCCACTTTCCGGTTGCCTTGGACAGGTATGTCTGCAGGGCTGGGAGGAGGCCGACGACGAGAGCCTCGGGGCTGAGGTGGTTGAAGATGGCATCGATGCCGTACTGGGCAGCGTCGCGAACGACGGAGCCCTTGTCGGCGAGGGCATCGAGGGCGCAAGCGACGAGGCCGCCGTCTTTGACGAGGAAGACGACTTCGGAGACGGGCTGTCGTGGGGGGAATCTCTCGAGAAGGGCACCGAGCAGGTTCTGTGCGCTCTCTCTCCTGAGACCGGACTTCTTGTCAGCCGCGGCCTTCTTGATTTCGGCGAGGATGCCGTAGGATTCGAGGCCGGTGCATCCGACGCTGGGCGAGTTCAGCAGGAGTTCGCAGAGGCCATAGGAGGCGTCGACCGAGGCGTTGGAGGTCTTTGCATTGAAGATGGCGTCCATGAAAGCCGACACGTCGGCTTGCAATGGTGGCGGGGCGTCGCCATTTGCGACGACGGTTGGGACGCTCATATCGGGCGAAACCGAGTGCGGCATTCCCAGATTATGGTATGGCGGGAAATCGTCAGCAAGGTGAACTTTGTCTGCCGCAGAGAAGAGAAGAAGAAGAAAAGAAGGAGTGGAGAGGTTGGCGTGCAAGAAGCAGCCGGGAAAAGGGGGATGGAGCGTGTGTTGGCGGGCGCTGTGGTTGAGCAAGAGAAGGAAAATCCAAAGGGTCCGCTGCAGAAATCCCACGGGGGGTAAAGGGAAATCTGCATTCGTCGCTCAGACTTTGGATTTCGGCTCTTGGGCACTTTGGGCAGCTGAAAAATTGCGGTATGTTCTTATCGATAGGCCAGATACCCGCCGATAAGCCACGACGTGAGACGGCTGATTAATGCTTTTTTAGTCTTTGCCCGCTGTCTCGGGTACTTTAGTAGCGGGCCATAGGTTCCACACTGAACAGATCTCTCTCTACACTACGCAGGACCCATGCAGACCTAGACGAGTCTGCATCGACGGTCAGACCCGCTGGCCTTGATGCACGGTGGTTGTTGCCGGTGCTGCAACGTCTGGTGTCAGAGAACAGGCGTCTTCCTTGTTGAGATAAGTAGTAGTTCAAAGTTGCAGTGCGGGTGCGCAAGGTTGTGTTCCAGTCCTCGCAGAGCCAAACTCGAACTAATTGGTCGAATCTGTTCGTCATATTCGAATCAAGAGCCGGCCTTGCCTTGGGGAGGAAACGTTAGAACGGATGACAAAAGGTTCCAAGACTGCAGGCAGTCTGGTTCTTATCTTGTCGGGCTGCACAGGAAAAGACCTCGGCCGCGGTGACGAGATTGCCTCTTTCGTACATTCTGTGTGAATGCCGAGCAGTTTTGGTGGTGACTCGCAGGGGCCCCAGACTGACTCCAAGGTCCGTCCGGTCGCCACTCACCGAGTTCCGTAGTCTAAGACTCCTCTCCTCACCTCAGGACAAGGACTGGAGATGTTACCAGCCCCTCACCGAGAGAAGTGCGTCATGTGAATCGGCTTTAGGTGATGTAGTCTGAATGTACTGCTCTGCGAACCTCTGTCTTCTACAAACCTTTATTGCCTGGCACCCATGTTGTTATTACCCATCAATCTCGGGCACTTCGATATTCAACAGCGGAGCATGTTGCTGTGTTCCCAGAGTGTCTCGCTCCCCAACGCTTCCTTGAGCCCATGGTCGTTTGATGGTACACTTCCAAGCGAGGGCAGGCGGGTAGAACATGTTGGTGATAATATCCTTTTCCTCGACACTATAGAGAAGCCGAATCACCTCGTTGCCAAGGACGTCCGCGGCTCGAACTCTCTGGAAGACCTTTTCATCATCGAACATGATATCGAAGGTGAGCTCGAATGGACCAGCGTTCTTGGACCTGATCATGCTCGCAAGTGAGCTCATCCTTGCACGCCCTTTCGGGACTTGCTTCTTCGCTAGACACATTAAACATTAGCCAGCGTCGGACAAAATATGTAGCAGGATCGTACATACAAATTGGAGCTAGTGCGGTATTTCGAAGTACGGCTTTGCGTTCCTCTGTCAACAGCTCGGGAGGGCGTGGCTCTTGTATCGAGGCTATGCTGTCGAAGCTGACTGGGAACAGTGAAACTTGCTCGCCCTCTTCGAGATCAACCAAGTGATATAGAGTGAATTTGAAGACTAGGCCCGCATCTTGTTCCTGCGGCGCCAGGGGACTGGCGAAATTTCCTGTTGTGGCCAGCTGGCCTGGGTATGGCACATGGAGAAGGGCTGTGCGGACGCCATTCGCGACAGTGAAAGCCATATCTTGCGTAGGCGCCACAACTTCACCCAGGACCGCGAGCTCATGAGGCCGTCCTGATGCTTCTGTTTCGAGCGGACCCATGACGCCATTTTTCCCGTACACGTGGAATATAAGGCGGAAATTCTCCGTCTTATCAAGGCCTTGAACACGAAACTGCGCGTGTGAACGGATACGCTCGAGGACTTCGTCGATTTGTCCGATTAGAATTGGGTCACGGATACCGCCAAAAAAGACGGACCTATAGCCCTGGTACCTGTTAAATCACCTGCTATGGGTTCCGAAGCGGTATATTTTGGAATATTCCAAGTAACAAGTATGGGGCAAGTGTAGCAGGGTAAGAATGGTACTTACGAGGCGTGTTACGCCCTCGAGCTTGATTTGGTATGCAGTCGGTTTGAATTCGGCTGAGGAGACTGCGGCATTGGTGTCAGCTTTCAAAGAACTAAGGCAGAAATCCCAGACAAACACAGCGTGGGACAGGCCGTAGTGTGCAATTGGCTTTTGAGATATAGGCTCCGGGAAGGAGATTGATTGTGATTCCTAAGAGGCTTAAAAATGTCTCGGGAAGCTGCTTACCCCGCGTCGTCTTCTCCGTCAGCTGCTCGTATTGAGCAGTATCTAAAATGAGAATGCCTCCTGGGCCAGGGAGGCGATCTGGTCGTGATTTTTCGTAGAGTGTGTGAGCGGCCACTGAAACAGGCGTACATCTACCCTGTGGAGCTAGCGGCGTCAGGTTGAAAGACTCACGCCGTACCGTGGCGACAATAGACTGTCCTTTTGGAATTGCGCAGGCGCCACCACACTCCATGATCTTCCCCAGGTGTCAGGCCACACCATCCGATACACCTCGTGAGAGGCAAAATGCGGCAAACGGCACAGGATCATAAGCTCGACCACCGAGGATGATGTCAGGGTCGCCCTTGAGAGCCTCCATGAAGCTTGTCCAAGGATTTTGTTAGCTTTGTGCGGCAGAAATCTTGGGAAGGAGGCCTGTCTTGCATGCAACAAAGTTGGAGGAAGGGAACCTACGGTTCTGCCCCCATCTGAGCGACGATATCAACCGCGCCATCAACGACGCTCGGGTCAAGATCCTCGACGGGACCGCAAGGATGGACTTTTGAGGCGGCGATTCTCGCCTTCACCAGGTTTCGGTCGATGCCTGCCTTGATGGTAGCCACCTTGAAGCTGAACCCCAGCCTGCACGAAATCTCTGTAACCATATCGAGCATCTCCTGTAGGTGCTTGTTGCTGCCGTCTCCACCCACTGAGCCTATGAGCACCTTGATCTTCAAATGAAAGCATGCGGAAAGAATGGGCTCCAAATCTCGGATATAAGAATCTAGACCGCAGGTCATTTTTCCTACACCAAGCTTGTATGGGCCACCATCTGTGGAGCCACTGTCGAGGATGATAGCTTCGGGTTGGTATTCCTCGATCCCGTACCAGAATTGCTCAACGTCGTAGCCGTAGCCAAGCATGCCGATTGGCGTCAGAATGCGGAATTCGGAGTCGTCCATCGTGGAAATGCCAATGGGTATCTGGTTCGAAAATCAATACTGATATTGGCGATGAAACTCTCGTGTTTAGGTGAAAGGAAGTCAAGGGTGTGGTTGCATAAAGAAATGGAACTCCAAACTGATATAGGCGAGTATTGAATATGGATTGGGCGGTCTTGTTCTCGGATATGTTGTTTCGGTCTCGCTTGAGGCCGATTTCTTCCTTTTCGCTATCTGATAGTCTTGGAATTCTGTCTCGGAGATCTTATAGGTGGGACTCCCTGAGCCCAGCCATATCAGGGTTTCTATTAAAGTTAGTAGCTGTATAAACAGCTTCTAGCACTTCTGCAGGCTTACTTTCGTGAGACTTTCTTGGGATCTTGTGATATGTGTGGGTGTAGATGAAGAATGAAGGTACTCAATGGAAATGGGACACGAGGTAGTTGCAGACGGATTCCGTTGAGGCCAGCTTACCTCCTTCCGTGTAACTGCTTTCCGGGGCTTTAGCCTTGGGTACCTCTACCAACGGTCTATAAGCTTTTGGAAGCTAGTGTCGACTAGCTTTGTCTGTGCGCCTGCCAGTATGCTGTTGTCCGTTTTTAAATCACAAAACTTACTGCTGTTGGCATAGTGCGTGGGTTATTTGATGCTGGGTCATTGAGTGTTTACCGTGAAGGGATCGTCTGAAGCTCCCACGAAGAATATATAATCTGATTCAGGAGCAAAGCCGGTGACGAGAGGAAACGCAAGGTGGTGCAAGGACACGAGATCATCTGTTTTGGGGGTTGCAAATGACAGCGCATCCACGACCGACTTCAAAATGAGTAAAACCCAATCATGAACATCATTTCCAGATATCGCAGGACAGGTGTTACCTTCGATGGGGGATACAAAAGGCAGTAGCAATACTGCCGGCGTCCTAACCGTTTCACGACGACGTCAGTACCGCAGATTTCATCCTATCCCCATGGATCTTTGTAAATTTGCAGTCTTCAGGATATACAATGCTTTCGCTGCCTTGGTACTCATTTCCAAATCACACACGGGAAAACAATCGTATTTTTCGGAGCTGTGTACCTCTGCGGAAAGTCTTGTGACTGTGCTTCAAGAAACTTACGAACCCGGACGCAACCCATTTGGCAAATGGCTCCAGTTACAGAGGAGGCCTCGTCACTCAGAGGGGAATCAATGACGTTCCCAGCTTCAATGGGCTTTGCTCTCCCTTTCCGTGCAGTTGCCTGCAGATCAAACCTGCCATCTTCAGGACTTTCAACCCTTGATATTTGCGTAATAACGGAGCCTGGGGGCTCGCGACATAGCTGACTGGGTACCCTGTCGATAAAGGGGGAGACTAAATAACCCACCTATTCTCATGCAGTCGGCTCTGATCTCCCGGTCCTCCAGGGCTCTCTGGCCGCTGCCCTCGTCAGGCCAATGACGGCTGCTTTGCTCGCACAGTACGCTACGTTTCCTACGGCACCAGACTGGTCAGGTTTGCATGTAGGGGACGCCTGAACCTTCTTCAACTCCTATTTTCAAGAAGAGGTATCTCGGCGGGAAGTGGTAAAGATCCAAGCAAGGTGCAAGCTCATAATGCTCGCTCTATCACTCATCGCTCCCAGCTGGGTGGTCGCATAATAGAAAACACCTCGAACATTGGTGTCAAAAGTTTAATTCCAACTGTGGTCAGTTACCTCCGTGATTGAGTAGCAGGAGGATCCCAATCGGCATTTTCACGGCTCCATCAAGTCTCCTCCAAATTATGTAACGTCGAGGTGATCCAAGTATCCACGGCACGGCTGCTGTGCACGTCGACGACAGAATAGAAGTGACCCTTGCTATATATGTATGCTTTGAGTATTTGACTGTTGTTTTCGACCCATATTAACTGTATCGTCAAAGGAGATGATGGCGACACACTTGAGGAGACTTCGGGAGGAGTTGTGCCGTGGCAAGGCTCATTCCGGATGTTGCCTGATACTCAATTTGGCATCCGATAGGCTTGTGGTTATCATGGCCCGATAGCTCGTCTCTATACCCATTAAATTTTCGAGGTACGGATGTGTCAACTAGTTTACTGCGGTTCATCACAAACGCTGTGGCCTATTGACTGACCTCAAGACGTGATTGGTATTTTCCTCCTGTCCAGTGTAACAACTGTCTCGCCATTGAGGCCTTCCGGTGAGTCAGCTGCGCCGGAGATATATATACTTGCCATGAAACTACGCAGTTCTAACATTCGAGACAGCATTAGATGCTCAAACTCGCTCCCTTTGTGCCCATCGCTAAGCTTTAAGGACGTACAATGCCCGTAAAAGCTGTCCCTGTACTCTGGCTGTTAGCCAATGGGCCAGCAAAGGTCCAGCCTCACCCTTTCACTCAAACGCAGCGGCGCGAGGTCGCCTCAAACTCGGCATCAGGTATTGGCTTTGCACATATTGTGACCCAAGTCACCCTGAAGGCTTCCAATACCAACTAATTCGCTGAAACCGTGGTCACACCGGTCGACACCTGAGATTCAACATGCCAACAGAGAGGCGCAGTCACGCAGTCGGCCTTGCTCAGCGTGAGTCAAAAACTGATACTGTGAAGTGACATTTCCAATCTCGAAATAATCTTCAATAGCCCGAGAAACTTCCCCTCTTCCACCACAAGAGCATCCACAGGCGGTAGGCATCCACGCACATACGCCCATATTTGCTTTCCCTGCACAGCTATCACAATGGAGAACACAGTCCAAACTACCACCATTCTGTGCATAAAGCCACAACAGAGCCCTGGGCATTGTTACCAGCTACGCGAATTGATTTCTATGAAAACCATCATTCCAGAACCCAAGGCATCATGAATACAAGTCATAGTAGATACTACCATTGAGCCATGCCTGTACCTGGCAATAGCGATCTGATAGCCTCAATGTGCAGAGAGCTTTGATGAACTGCTTCGCAGGCTGTTTTGAGAAGCGTTTGACACTGACACTTTACTCTACAAGGACAATAAAAAATTCCAGCTCGATCAGTGGGGAGCAAACCAGAGCGCCCACGCTCCGGCTGAAGTTGGCTCCGCGATGAAGTTGGATGGAAAATTGTGTCATGACCCGGCAAAGAATCTTTTGTCAAAGGGCGACGCGAGGGAAGTTGACCACGGAAGAATTCACTAGACTCCAAGGAAAGTACCATCTAAAATCCCGAATTTGGGATCCTGTGGCTGTTGTCGTGGTGGAAGCAAGGGGGGAGGACGGCGGGGGAGGAGGAGAGAGCCTTGGATATCGTGCCTTCAATGGCCCAGAGTCGGCTTTCTGGTCTGGAGTCGGGATAGCAATTCTTTTCCAGATCTATCTAGCTCTGGTTTTGGTTTGAGGTCAAGTCAGATGCCTGAAGATTGGCACTAGCTTCATAGAAGACAATTTGACTTTCTGGTGCGTTTTCTCTTGTAATGTGACCGTTATCAGCTGTGCAGGATTGAGAGCAAATCAACTTTAGAAGATTGTCTTGCGTAGATTCTGAAACGGGAAAATTACTCGTTCTCGTATTACGAGTCTAAGACACTTACACCTAGCAGAGAAATCCCAGCGATTAACTAGTAAATCCGCTCACGACTTGAATATTTCTATTCGTATGAGTCTTTTCTGAGACTTGTGCGCCTTATAGTGACAGAATCCTCTGCAGGTCTACGATGAGAATGAATTTTCTGAATACGCTTGGGTGAGCTGCCGTATAGGTGAACCCAGAAAGTGAAGAGGCATGGCTCTTCCATCTTGTTCATATCTCTGTTGCTTGTTTCCTCAATCATCGCCATCGGGCCCCGACCACAACCCACAAGAATAGCCATGTGATTGGAAGAGTCGAGCGACAAGATGTTAGCTCGCATTAAGAGACTGTGACTCATGGTTACTACTGTTCAGAGAGGAAAATGAGTAACTAAATCAATCACATGTGCCTATATGGATATAAGTGGCTTGCTTGATGAACGTTCTCCACCCTGAACTTTCTCAACCATCAATCCAACATCTCAAACACCAAAGTGGAAACAAAAATGTCTTCTCGACCACGAAATATCGTTCTCCTTGTTGGGGTCGCAAGAGCCGTTCCTTTTCTGGTTCCATCCAACCCGGCCCATGGCGCACTGAGAGCTCCTGATCAAAATTTAGGAACCCTAGGCAACACGGCGGGTCATGTTCGTCCTGTGGCTCTGCCACCCTCCCCGAGCATGGACCTTGCTCACTTGGTGACTCCCGTATCCATTTCTCCATCATCAGCAAATTACGAATTAACACCGATTACCCCAATATTGGAACACAGTTCTTCAAGCCGTTATGAGCTAACCGATATCACACCAGTGCCTGAACCCAATACATTGACTTCCTCGGAGTTAACACAAATAACCGCAGTACCTATTCCCTCTCCCCCCACACACACCAGCGTCACAATGAGCTCGGCATCACCTGCCTGGGCCACTGAGAGTCAGACCCCAACAGAACTCGCCATAATCTCGCCTCCGCGCACCATCCCCGCTACGGGACAACACATAGGAACCATCACCATCACCAACTGGGTAACCGTCACGCTTCCGCTACAAGGAATCCACAGAAACACAAATTCCAGGCTCGGAGACTGTGGCCATTCCGGTCACCTGCAACAGTGCTGCTAGCAGAAGACCTGATTTGCCCGGCGGGTTTCGGGGTGGGCCTGCGCGGACAAATGCTGACGAGGCTGATGATACTGAGCCCAAAGCATAGTCTAGTGAGAGAGTGAGCCTTTTCAAGGAGACCACTGACTGACCATATTTGGAGCGCTAGGATTACGAGGGCGAGACAGGGGAATTAGGTGAGATTTCATCAGGTGGAGCGGCGAACAGAGGCTCTGGAAAGTCACATAGTAACGTAGGCAAGGCTTAGATCAGTGAACATCGCTTGGTGTCACGTTTTTTTAACACAGACCTTATTGGTGTAGCGTAGGAGACAATTTTCATACGCATTAAAACCTTCTCCCAACTCCCGCTCTCCGTGTAGTGCAGTGAAAATAGTACAATAGAAGAAAAAATCGCAGTCCCAATGTATTCTGACGAGCGGTCTGTGGGACCGAGACTGACTACCTGCCACATGGTGTGGCCTATGATCGGAGGTCGTGGCCTGTGTGGTACAGTGATCAGTGCTATGTTCTTAAGAATTCCATCAGCGTCAAACTTACGTCCCAGGGCCTTGCCACGCTTCGAGACCTCCTTGGCGTGATAAGCCTTGATCTTTGCGCGCCGCGCCTCCTCCTTGGCCTCGATCTCAAGCCTCTTCACCTCCTCACGCGCGTCCTTGACCTCGCGTCTCGCCAGCTCCAGCGCGCGGTCGGCCTCCATCTCGGCGGCCTCGGCGCTCATGACCCTCTCGCGAGCCTGCACGATGGAAGGGTCGAGCTCCTCGTTTGCTCCGAACTTGCGGAGGAGGCCGCCGCTGTGCCTCGTTGACGTAGAGCGGCTGAAGATGCTGCTGGCGCCGTCATTGTGCGTCGGGCTGGTGCGGTAGGTGCTAGACGTGCGGCGTGTTGAGTTGGTCGCCTGCGTTGAGGTAGTGGGTGTTGGTGAAGGGTCCCGTCGAAGTGAGCCTAGAAGACCACCACGCTTGCGCGACTCCTCCTCATGGTAGGGCTCTTGTGCTGGGGGCTCTTCTTCAGGTTCGCGGCGAGAGAAGAAAGGCATCTTTGATGATGGGTGGGTTGGGGTGTAGTGTTGGGCACACAGGGATGTGTATATATGTCTATGCGTGGTAGTGATGTTAGACTATTGAGATCATGGGAGAAAGGAAAAGATCGACCCAACCTCGAGTCCAGGCCGGGTGGCGAGCCTCTTATCATCAATTCGCGAACTGCCACCATCACAAGGCCTGTCACCCACAAACCCTCGTTGTTCTGCATCATGAAACCTGCTTTCTCAATTCAGGGTCGTTGGGATCGACGGGTGACGTCAGGGAATTCCAGCCAATAGAACAACACAACGCCGAGTGGATCATACCCGATCCGGGCATTGAACGACCCCTAAAATAAGCCAGCCAATATGCAGGGTCCAAAACCGCCGGGGGTACATCATAGCTGCAGGCTCCCGTCCATTTCTTGCTGTGCGATGATAGCATGGCTGAAACCATTCCAGGTGGCTTACCGCTCGAAGGGCGTCGCTAGCGACGCCAACGATCGTCAGTTGCGACACTGAGACTTTGAGGCAACAAGGCACCAGAGCCACCAAGCAAGAATCTCTCCCGGCTTCAGGTCAGCTCACCAAGAAAAAGTCCCAACAGAGCCTCGTATCTTTCGCGACCATGGTGGTGCCACGGCGGCCTGACTCGGAGCTTAGCAGATCAAGCCATTCCCTATGTATGGCGCGAATACGAGCTCCTGATAACATGCTGAATCAAAACACGGAAAGTGCTCATTCTGCAAGCACTGCTGAGTAGGACATCCTGCTTAGCTGATGTACCAGAAGTATGACACTGGGAGCAACAGTCGCGGTGCCATAGGTGTGGTCCTGCGGTTCCCATGCCCTGCAAATCTGGTCTCGGTACTTGAAAGGCTTGTCTTGAGATATCAAATGCTTGTTTGTTGATTCCTCGGTGCACGCAGCCGGTCTTCGTTGTGGCCAAATCCCGGGGATGGTGGATTACTTACTCAGCAGGCGCTGGGCTTACCTTACAACGTCTTCAATATACCCGGGTAGCGATATCTGGTGCTCTCCTGTGGCACATGCGACTAGTGCAAATGTCTGGTACACTTGATCGCACACATTACATGCCGGCGGCATGGGCTTGAACCTGGGCGGTGTGGCAGGTGTTCCGGAGGAGAAGAAAGCTGTCCTGGGGCAAGGAAGACCGCTCTATTCAAGAGCCCCGGACCGAACGGAGCCGTACAGCGTGGGGTTCACTCAACCTTGGAACCCTTGCTGACCCGCGCCTATGCGCATCCCGCTGTCATAAATGACAGGCCATATCCGGCATCTCGCGCTTCACTGAAAATGGAAGTCGATCGCGCGTTACCGACTTCGACTAGTAGATGTCAGTTTTCTGTCACGTTTCAAGCTGAATGCTTCTGCTCTACTGCTGCTTTCTGCTGCTGTTGTCCGTCAGGAATACGATTTTTTCCCTTCCTATTCAGCTGGCGCTTTTTCCGTGACAGCATCATGCAGAATGTTGCGCGCGATTCATGTGTCCGTTGCCGAGCGAGCAAGGTGTTCGCAATGTCGGCTGCCAGTTGGTGCTAGACCGTTTGAAGGACTTTCACCGAAGATCCGGGAGCAGGACCGAATATTGAAGCGCCAGGGGAAAGTGTCCAGAGAGGAAGGTTGTATCCTGCTCCCAGCATCGTCAAATCACAATCATGAATGTGTACAGGGTGTCCCCTCGGACCCCGTGGGGATACAGATAGCACAAAGCTTTGACAATATTCAAGGTGCGGGACTGCTATGTACACTAGAAGAAGTAATAAAACGGCTTGGCCACAAGAGGAGTCCCGAGTCAAGCCCCAAGATCTTTTTCTACGTAAAAATACGCTTGACGCAACTTGGCTTACAAGGTCCGATTCGCTGCCAGTGGAACAATACGTTTCCTTCGTCCTACGAGAGAACGTGAGTGTCGTCAACAGAAGGGCGAGAAACATACAGCAGGCAGAAGTGGAAATGGATTTCTTACGGGGCCAAATCTCAATCGCGCCGTCGATTTGTGTTTCTGGACTCTTAAGACAGATGCATCATGCGAAGGAAAGCCAAGTTCACCAAGAATATCCTCGAATCATAACATTGAGATCAAGCCAATGTCCCTCTAACACAGTAGCGCCGGCTTGCTTGGCCTGTCAGGAACACACCGAAGTCCTCCCTCCCGATCTACTGCTTAGACTGGGGGCTATGCCAAACGGACCATTGTGTTTTCGGCCCTTCTAAAGCCACACTTGACCACCAACATGAAAAGCCTACTCAGTATATTTTCGTGGAAGACCAGGCATGCCAAGTTTGCCGTTCCTGGAGCCCAAGACCATGCCACCCAGCTGACATAGCTGCAGTTGGATGCAACCCCAGAGAACCAATATCATTGGCCAACACGGTTGCCGCAAACACATCATCCCTGGACAGTTCATCCCATTCGCAGCCGGCGCCATGCTGGTGGGCCCCAAGGGTCGGGGAAATAAACTTACCGCACGCGACCAACCGCGGATGACCACCCCTGAGGGCGAACATCACGAGGCTCAGCATATTTCTTCTCCATATTCCTGGGCGGCGCAGGCCATTGAAGGTTTCTCCCTTACCACTAGTCTACCAAGATTTGCCCTGTCTGGCAACCGTACTCACGAGATTAATGAAAGCTTGGCAATACGCTGAGGCCACGCGTTCTTGGACTCAATCTATGCGCCGTGGAGTCTGATAAACGGGCCGTTTTGATGCCCGTGTAGCGTACCAATGACCAGGCTGCAAGCGCATAGTATGAACACCGGAGTTGGTAAAGTCTTGTTTGATGAGGCGCCTGACAGGAGTCTGTCAGTAGGCCGGCATGTTGTGGGTCTCATCAGTCGACGGCATCAACAATATTTAATGGAGACGTAAGTAGGGCTAGGAAAGAATATTAAATGAGGCCGTCTCTGACCCCGTAAAGACTGAAGGTCTGATTTTCTCACCAGTGACCATACTCCCTTCCTGGACATTCTCTGACTTTGTATATACTTGCATTATCCGTCACCAACTGTACATATCAATGACGGCTTGCCATCACAATCTTTAACTCAAAATGGGTTTCTGCAACATCCTTGCCACCGCTATTGCCGTTCTACCGGTAACCAGGGCTACCATTCCTAGCATCTCGGGGTTTACTCTGACCTGGGGCGATGACTTCATCGGCTCTGCCAACAGCCTTCCCAGTACACAAAACTGGTTTATAGACACTGGAAATAGTTACCCAGGTGGTCCCTCCAACTGGGGCACGGGAGAGATCCAGAGTTACACGAGCAGCACGAGCAATTTGAAGCTTAACGGGAATGGTGTCCTCCAAATCACTGCGATCAAGAGCTCGTCCGGTGCTTGGACCTCTGCCCGTATTGAGACGAGGCGCACTGACTTCGTTGCGCGCGCAGGCGGCAAGATGAGGATCCAGGCGAGCCTCAACCTGCCCAATGTCGGCAGTAATGGCATCGGGTACTGGCCAGCGTTCTGGACCCTCGGCAGTTCGTACCGGGGCAACTACCAGTAAGAAGCAGCATGCAAATATATCACGGCGGTCCGGGACTAACACTGCTGCAGGAACTGGCCATCTGTCGGAGAATTCGACATCATGGAGAACGTTAACGCCATAAACCGCGTCTGGGGCGTCATGCACTGCGGCGTCAACCCAGGTGGCCCATGCCGGGAGACCGACGGCCTCGTGGGCTCGCGCGAGTGCCCCGGTAGCCCGTGCCAGGGCAACTTCCACACCTACACGCTCGAGGTCGACCGCTCGCAGGAGCTCGAGGCTGTCAGATGGTTCGTCGACGGTATCCTGTTCTGGCAGATTGTTGAGACCGACCTGCCGGCGGACACCTGGGCTCAGGCTGTCCACAACCCTCACTTCATCCTGATAAACCTGGCTATCGGGGGTGCTTTTCCCAACAATAACTATGGCAGCGCCACTCCGCTGGCGAGCACCGTCGGCGGTGGCATGTTGCAGGCGGAATATATCGCTGTCTATAACGCCTAGGCTTATCGAGACATGGTGTTTCGCCAAAATTTGGCGTTCTAGGTGCTCCTACTTTTCTGGATTGTTTGTATATATCTAGGGTAGTTCGCACATATGAATATTGGCTATGGGCAGGCTTTATTCTTCCAGCAGGGGATCAAACGCTCAAATTTAGGCCTATGTAGCGAATTGAATAAATCAAACAACATTCCTTGTATTCATACACTCAGAGGTGCCCAATTTACGAGTTCCGAAGTTGACGGGCTGGTTAATGTAAGGGGAGGATGATCGCCGTATACTATGAATCCTGGGTGGATTAACTCCGAAGCTATATTGGACGAGGTGAACTAACTAGTAGAAAGTGAAGGTTGCCCGTTGAAAATATTCAAATCATTCGGAGCGCTTTGTGGGACTTCAAATGATGCTTCGTGTGTACGGAGTATCTAGGTAGATGAAGTTGGCAGCGTGTAAGCCAGCTGGACTGGTAATTTGGTCTACTCCTCCATCTCATGTACCTAGGTACTTCGTCTTTCAACATCCGTAAGAGCTTACATGGTCAACGTTTAGTGATAGGATATTTACAGCTTATGGCCAGCACGTACATTCCATACTGTCTGTTTTGTTCGGTGGATAAATCTGGTATCACATAGACCATTAAGCATGCACGCTGGACTCTGTGGTCCCGGAAAAAAAGGTTCGCCCAGCCCCGGATATGCCCATTCGAGTCGGACAGTCCTCTCAGATGACTACGGGCATGACCGCGAGTTTGTCGACCAAGGCTGTGAATGTGACCATGACTCTTTGAGATTATGGTCTCAAACACGAAAAGACCACAAACTTAGTCAAATGTTCACACACTCTAAATTGAATATCGGTAAGTACATCATAACTATATAAGTCAGACCACCGTTTCACGCACCACCCCCTTCACGCATATCCGGTTTCAGACGCCGATTTCTTAACCACCCCTACTATACTCAATGATTCTGACTTTTATTTAAATGCTGTATTCTCATCAATTATACCATTCAAATCCTCATCCTCTTCTCTATCCTCCAGTATGGCTTATATCTCTATTTCATGATACATAGCTACCGCTACCAACCTCCTTAATAGGATATCCTAATAATAAGCATCTAGAGACCACTATATTTCCAGGTATAGCCTATGCTATTGCTTTCAAGGGGTACCCACTCATAAGGAGTATAATTCAACTTATCAGAAGCTATTATATACTTAGGAGTTAATTCTAGCTAACTAGGCCCTTCTATAGGGCCGTCTGAGCCATCCCTCATCACATACGGCTCTCTAGCGCCTTACAAGCCGTATTACTAATAATACTATTCCCAACGTTGCTAACCACCACCCACTGGGAAAGAATTAGATGTCACGGTTCCTAATAAGGAATCCCTTAATAAAAACCCTTAAGGCTATATATATCAAATATAGGCGTATAAATGCAGCTATATATAAGAATATTAACCTCTTCTTTAACTGCCTTAACAAGCCCGAGCTCCTTAATATTCCTCTTGAATTCTAGCATAATGCTAATGAGATAGGCTTTTAGAAAGGCAATAGGGAAAATTACCTTATAATAGGCTCTTTAGCAGTCAATTTGATTATTAAAAAAACAGCCCTTAATCACACGTGGTGCACCTTAATTGAGTGTATCGATAGGGCTGGCAATACTATTAACCCTTTTATCATCTTTAGGGGCAAATTAATATAATAATAATAGTTTTCTTCGGCTAAACTTAAGGAATTCAGAAATTAGTTATTTATAACCTTAGAAATAGGCTGGATGAATAATTAGATAGGTTTTCTATAGCTTATGATGATATTTAAGCTAAATACCTATCCCTCCGATCCCTTGCAATAGAGGGTCTTCCTTCTTGATGGCCACGCCTTGCACACCACTAAAGAGTTTATATGGCATTACTTTAAATTGAAGATTTAGGCTGTATTTCTTCTCGCCTATACTTCCTACATACTTTAGCCCCTTAACGTTAGTATATTCTCTCTTTTAAAGAGGTGATATCATTAGAATTTAGCCCTCTTAGTGATATAGTATGGCACTAAGGAATCCAGTAAGGAATTCTTCCTTTGTGCCTATTAAAAGTCTTGGAATAGCATTACAAAGACTACTATTATTAAGAAGGTATAAGTTACAATAGGAATTTAGCCTAGGGACTGAATAAAGGCGAAAAACTCTCAACTAGTAGCCCAAAACAATAATACTACTATTACTAATAATGCTAGCGTGCTAGGGAAGGGTCTAATTAACTCGCAATTGACTGTAATTAATTTAAAAACACCACATTCCTCTAGGCATGTTGCGGTAATTGAATTGGAATTATGTAGCGTTAGTAATATTTATAAATTGCCCACCATTTGCCTCCTCTTTTATAAGGTCCGTAAGGGGCTTAATGAGTTAGCTACTTATGCTATTGCTGTAGAGGCTGAAAACGAGGTCCTTATAGCTGCCCTGGAGTAGCAGAAGCTGAAGAAGAAGAGGAGGGTGGTCCCGGACCCAAATAAAGCCTTTGTTAGTATCGTGGCTATTATAAAGGAGAGGGCTGCGATGGGACTTGTGAAGGAGGAGCCCCCTGAAACACTTGAAGACTATGAGTTAGGGGATGGTGATAAGGTTGAGGAAATAGAGTGTATTGTAGTGCATGCTTTAGAGAGCGAGGGGTTGTTATCTGATTGTAAATAGCTTCATTGGTTGTTGAGAAATCAAGTATTGAAATGGGGGGTGGCTCTTGAGGAGGTTGAAAAATCGAGTGTGCGTGAAGGGGGTGGTGCGTGAAACGGTGCTCTGACTTAATATCGCAATTCTTTGAAGCGCGCCCGAACGAGAGACCAAATAAAGACACCAAGCAGCCAACTCCAGCTTTGCTGTTTAGCCAATGGCAAAGACTGAGGGCCAGCAAATTCTAACTAGACACCGGCCTTCTTGAACAGGACCATCTTAGATGGGTCTGGAATACTCTGGCCCCCGATTGAAAGGTTCGTATACCGCTCCCTTGAACCGTCGGCCAACGCCATGTCGTAATCTAGCACCGCTCGCGATACCATCATCTTAATCTCGTTCGAAGCAAAGAATCGCCCTGGGCAGGCGTGCCTACCGTATCCGAACAACAAATTCGTCTGGCTCACGGAGACAAACTGATTGCTCGCACCGGCGCTGGCCTTCTCAGCGCCCGCCAGCCCTTCCGCCTCTCGTGCGCGGTATGAACGGAAAGCGTCGAACTTCTCGGGGTTCTCAATCACCTCGCCATCGAAGTTGACGCCGATGGCGGGGACCTCGATCAGGCAGCCGGCGGGGAGGACCTGGCCGTTTGAGAGGGTGAGCGGCTTGAGGATCTTGCGCATGAAGGAGGAATACCCGAGCGGGTACATTCGCATCACTTCCCTGAGGAAGCTGTCGAGCTTCTTCATCTTTTGCAATGCCTGAGCGGTGAATGTCCCATACTCCTTCAATACAGTGCGGATCTCCTCGCGCAGGTCGGGGATGATTTCGGGCATCGCCGCGAGGCAGTAGAAGGCATTTGTGGCGGTCAGCGTGGTCGTGTGAATGGCAGCAAACGTAACGGCCAGCTGGATGGAGGCAAGCTCCTCGTTGTCTATCTTGCCGAAGTTGTCTTGACCGTCGTCGAGTATCCACTGCAAGAGATCATCGGGCTTCCGAAAGTCGGGGTCCGTTTCCTGAGCCTTCTTCCTTGCCTCGACAACGGGCTTCAGGAAAGCTTCTGCGGCGCGCTCCCTTGCGCGGAGTGCCTTGACGCGGGGATGGGCCTCCGCGTTCCAGGTGCGCTGCCAGAAGCCCATTTGGGTGATGGCCTCTATAGCGTTTGTAACTTCGACTGTGTAGCCGACTGCATCCTTGTTAGCAAATGCTGTCGCCATGTTCCCCTCATTCGTTGACGCTCTGTCCACAGCACGACGCGCCTCAAAATGGCAATGATCCTTGCTAGAAGCAACTCACTCGCAGCATCAATGTACTCCTCAGTGCGACATAGCTCAGGCCCGACGAAGATCCGCCCCGAAACCTTGGCAACAATTCTAAGTAGCTTCCCGTAGATGTTGACCGGCGTGAAGTCCTTGCAAGGGGGCAATTCCTCTCGGTATGACTGATCAACTTCCTCGGCAATGAGGGGGTTAAGACGGTCTGTCCAGATCCAATCAGCGGACGTTCGTATTTGAACTACTAGGATTTTTCCATACTCAGTGCTGGGACCAAATCCTTCTTGACAATATGGGGGAGAATGGCTCGATCAGATCGAATGCCGGTATACTTGGATTGCATGAACTGTTGCTTTGTTAACTAAACCGCTCTCCCATGAGTAACTATTCAAAGCGCACATACGTCGTTCATCGCCTCGCTGAAGGAGACGGCATCGTCGGGCACGTTCTTCAATTCAGTCAGGAAGGAGGGGTCGAGCACTACAACGTCGTGAACTATGTTGGAGCCTTATGGTAAGCAAAGGTTTGTGGGACGCCTCGGGGTGTTGGGTCGTGTTACAGCTTGCTGTGGTGATCCTGAACACGCCCTTCTTGAACTGTTCACTGGTGTTGTCAACCCCAATTCATCGCTTCGTGGAACAATTGTCACCTACCTTTCGGTACCCCTCGAGATAGATATTCTTAGCGCCTCGCACGAAAGCTGCGCGCCGCTTGTCTGCGTTCCCAATCTCAGACCCGGCCATGGGCAGGCTGGATAGGGGGTTTTGCTTGAGCACCGCTTGAAGAAGCCATGCCGCAGCAAAGGCCACAAATGTGCTTAACACATAAGGCCACTGTGCTGCTAGCAGCTCTGTGAGCTTGGATGGTGTAGGGGAAGCCGAAGCCATTGTATATGTCGACGTTGCACGGGAGCTTCTCTTGTTGTGGTCTGTTGGTGTGCCGGGAGTGGAATAGTGGATGAGCTTCGGTGCGGGTGCCGTCCAATATATACTTATTACTAAGACGACACTCAGGGTGACTGAACTTTGCTATAATTTATCGGCGGGCGGCTTCCACAAATTCTGGTGAAACAGTGCTGGGGAGCGGGGCATGAGTGCAACGTCTTATCTGTGCAGGAGAGTTCGGCGCTGATGCGTGCTGTCGTCAAATCGACGGCTTTGATACGACCAAACTTGAACTGGCCACGGAGATCGGCACACACAAACTTCCGCGTTCCTCGTCGACCCCAAATTAATCAATATGAAAATAGAATATTTCGAGTTCCTATCGGCGCCCGAATCATTAAACATGGAGAGGATGTATTCGTTCATGGGGGCCGTATTCGTTCATGCAGGGCCGTAATCGTTAACGTAGGGACGTATTCGGGTTCGAGCGGTCAAGGCCTTGTGGGTCTTTTACCTGCCGGAACGCCCATCTCCCGACCGCTACGTAGCAAAGCATTTTATTAGAGTATCTGGTAGACCACGAACCTACACCAAGCTCAATGTTAAGCGGATGCATGACATACATTCAAGTCGTGGCCGGGAACATTGCTGGCTTGGAGCGCACATTGTCATGGCCTGTCAAAGCGCTCCGTCACCTGTTAAGGCGTACCATAGCAAGGGTCAACTGTCAAGTACTTGTCGTTGTGAGCGAGTAGACATAAACAGCACTATGGACTGCCGTGACGTCGCGTAGCCTGGTGCGCCAGGTCGCCACCAGCGATGCACCACTAAATTACCCGCCAGGCTCCTCAGGAGGTCTCGTGAGAACGGATATCCCCCAAGTACTCACCCCACAACAGCTGGCCTCTGACGGCGTCCAGTTCGTCTTATATTCTCGAAATCGCCACAAGAAGCACGATTCTGTCCAGACAGTGAAAAGGCGCGAGCGAGTCTGGGGACTGGTTCCCTCCTGGTCTATCTCCTGACAGCCTGGGCATGATTTGAAGGCGGCCAAGAGTTGGCACACGCAGTAGAACTGACTTGGAGGACGCAAGGCGGATGTGGAATTGGGCGACTTCCTAGGTACCTCGACACAACGGCGTTAGCTCTGAAGCAGTGATACATAAGAGAATGCCATTTCAGGTTGACGTCGCAGCGTGACAGCAACCATCCTGACTAGACAATTGCTATCTTTCCTTGGCGATGGGGGGGGGGGCAGTGTCACCAGGCGATGGGACATCAAGCTGGGTCAGGCCTAGAATCTGGTAGGTACCAGCTCGGCCGGGGTAAACACACACAATGCAGCCGCAAGGTTAAGATAGGTAAGCTGCTGACTGTTCTAGGATTACATAAGGCGGGCAGACCTGGGCCACTTTACTTGCCTGCCCAGGCATGTGTTGCCGCCCTGGCGAAGCTGCAGGCAGAGCTTCCATTGCGACAGCTTCCTTCCGTCAGACATCACAGCACGTCAAACAGCCAGACCCGACCGAACCACCCTCTCGCGGCTCCCCGACGCAGCGTCTCCGCAACCACACTCCGTTCTCTCCAGGACACCAGATACTAGTCTCCATCTAAACCTCGTGATCAATACATACATTTCATAGTCGCCATTCCCATCATCGACAACCGCCCAAGATGGCGAACGCCGCGTTCAAGCCCGACAAGGACTTCACCAAGGAGGTCGACCAACAGATTCCCCAGGCAGAGTTGCTCGCCAAGGTAGCCAGCCCATGGACATGCATAGACATTCAGGGAGCCAATGTTCTGACTGCTCTACCCTTGTGACAGAATAATCTTCAAGGGGCAATCGAACAGCTCTCCCTGCTGGAGAAGCAAACGCGCCAGGTGAGCAACGAGCCCATTCAACATCCGACGTTGCTAGGTCCGAGGCTGCTAACGTCTCCGCCAACAGGCTTCCGATCTCGCATCGACATCCCGACTCCTCATCGCTATTGTCACGCTGTGCAAGTCCGCAGGAGACTGGGATCTTCTCTGCGACCAAGTAACCATCCTGTCCAAGAAGCATGGACAACTCAAGCAGGCCATCCAGAAGATGGTTCAGGCCGCCATCGACTTCCTAGGCGACATATCCAATATTGACAAGAAGGTCCAAGTCATCGAAACCCTGCGCACCGTCACCGAGGGCAAGATCTTCGTCGAGGTTGAGCGTGCTCGTGTCACCAAGATCCTCTCAGACCTCAAGAAAGACCACTATGGCGATGTCAAGGCGGCCCGTGACATCCTGTGCGAGCTGCAGGTCGAGACCTTTGGCTCAATGGACCGGAAGGAGAAGACAGCATTCATCCTTGATCAGGTCGCCCTCTGTATCCAGACACAAGATTGGACCCAGGCTGGCATCCTCAGCCGGAAGATCAGCACAAAGTATCTTCAGAGCGCCACGGATGCAACGCACCTAAAGCTCAGGTACTATGAGCAGCAAGTCACCCTGGCCAAGAGCGAGGACAGGTATCTGGATGCCTGCAAGCATTACAGGGAGGTTCTTGAGATCCAGTCGGTGCAAGATGATCCGACGCTCTTCAAGGCGGTAAGTCACCATCACCGCCACACCCGTCCTGCATGTCTCTCTTCTAATGCTCGACGACTAGACTCTGGCGCGTATCATCTACTTTGTCATACTTGCACCTCACGACAACGAGCAGCATGACTTGATGCACCGGATCAAGGCGGACACACGCAATGCCCAGGTGCCACTCGAGGCAAAACTCCTCGAGGAGTTCACGGTCCAGGAGCTCATGCGCTGGCCCAATGTGGAGCAAATATATGGCCCCCATCTTTGCCAGACGGATATCTTCGATGCGCAGCTGGGGGCCTCTTCTGACCCCAAGGCTTACCAGCGGTGGCAGGACCTACGCAAGCGTGTCATTGAGCACAATGTCCGGGTCATTGCCAAGTACTACACTCGCATCCGAATGGACCGTCTGACACAGCACCTGGACCTCACCGAGGACGAGACTGAGAAGTACATCAGCGAGCTCGTCACTTCTAAGATGGTGTACGCTCGGATCGACCGCCCAGCCCGCATAGTCAGTTTCGCGCAGCCGCGGGGCGTTGACGACGTGTTAAACGAGTGGAGCTACAACATGAAGGATCTGCTCAGCCACCTGGGCAAAATCGAGCACCTCATTACCAAAGACGAGATGATGGCCAGCATCCAGCCCTCGGGCAAAAAGGCTGCGACAAAGGGTTAGAGGCCTAGAAGGGGGGGATCAAAGCCTGTGTATGAGTATGAACCTAGGCTTAGAGGCGCAACTACCTCTGTGAAGATTATTAGACACGGAGGCCAACTTGAAGGAAAGCAGGCGACGCCATCCCAGACGCGTAGGGGAACGGACGTGGATGACAACAAGTGCCGCCGAGGCCCTGCCACTAATGAACACGAAATTATGAACAATGCTGGCCATGCACCAGGGCCATTTACCAAGGGCCTCTCTGTGAGATATCAATGCTATCATCCATCGCTGTGGTAGGACGAACGTAGTAGGGGTGCGCTCCGAATGCCCGTACTGGCGACACCGTTGCACTGTGCCTACGAGGTAGCGGCCGAGGCAGTCAACCTCCCAGAGCAAGAGAGGGTAGTCGTTCTCGCATCAATGGTAGCCTCGCTCGCGGTGGACGAGACTGTGGGCATGCCGCAACACCTGGAGGCCCACCGCCACCTCAAAACAGAGGTGCATCTTACACTGCCTGTGACGATATTCTGCCGGACGTGGGGGACGGCGCCTCGGTTACCATTGGACATATCCAATGGTGTCACGCTTAGGACCACCCTTCAACTTCGATTTTACCTTGGATGAATCCCCATGTTGGCGGAGGTTCCTACAATAGACTGTTTGTATTCTTTGAGTTCCTCTACCAAGCCGGAACAGCAGTGGTTGTCCCAATACGACAGAAAACATTAGGTATGGATTATAGATGATTAAAGCCATGATGCATGCTTTAAACAATAATCATTCAGTCTAATTCTGCCAATTATTTTTAACTCAGAAGCTATTATTTCACACCAAAAGCCTTAGTATCAGACCGTGGCTAGATAGTTAATTCGCGCCGGCAGTGCCGTCAAGCTTGACATTCAGCCGGCCTCTTCAGTCAGTCTATAAGAAAGAGACTGCTTAAGTATCTTAAGATTAGCTAGCATCATAAGAGATTCACCACATTAAGGTTCCAGCTATTTTTCGGCACCAGTAACCTAGTTTGACACCGTTAAGAACTATGTGGAGATGGTTCCAGATGGCTTTACTTTCATGCTGTGACCCGAAGCAAATTGCTTGAAATTGGCAATATAAAACTGCTGTCTGCCAGATCGCGTAGCGAACGAATATGAGTTATTCCTACAGTTAAAGAACGATATCTGACACTAAGCAGCTGGGGTCTCTGTTCAGTATCAACGCATGCAGGACTGCACGTGTAAGAGATACTCGTCTTGCATACCACAACCTTTTCCGTCAATACCACTTGGAAACAATCATTCGGCCTGCTGGGCTTGCGACACCATTCAAAAACAACCATTCGGCCGAGACCAAGAAGGCTTGCAATACGATTCGACCAAGTGCACATGGCCACTGAGGGTGATGACAGCCGAAGCGGCAACGGACAACCAGGAGACTCCGACAATATGCTGACCAGTCCTTTTGTGCCGTCACTGGTCTTGGAACCACCCGCTCAGGCGTATCCGTCAAATGCGCAAAACAACCAGTCTTTTCCGGCAGTGGAGGCCTTCATGCCCGCGCCCGGTCCTCTACCAATGCCGGCCCATTATCCTCTCTATATGGCTGCAAGGTATCTTCGATCACTACGCGAGGATCATTATGCCCAAGTACATCGTGCTGGATTGATTGATGAGTCTAACGAACGTTGGAGGCACCAATTTCCCTGGAGCTTTCTGCGATTGGCGGACATTCCACAGTTTGACTTGGAGTTCTGGCAGCATATGCTAGAATGTGCGCCAAGCGGAATACCTTCTGCTTGGCACCTTCAGTACCTCAGAGCTGCCGTGCATTTTACAAACCCACTGCGACTGAGCGAGGTGAGCCTGACTGCGATCCAAATGTGGATTCAGAGGAACGAAGAGCGGACAAGACGACGAGAGCTTGGCGTTAGTCCGTAAGCACAGCGCGTCAACGTCCCTCTTCTTCCTTCCCCTCCCCCATCGTCTACATCACCAGAATCGTCGACGGCGACCCCACCACTTGCCCCTCCGTCCCCATGCAATTGCCCTCATCTGCACTTGCAACACCAGTCAGCCGCTTGTGCAACCAGCAGCAGCCAGCCCCACCGTTGCCTCTTCACGCACATACAATTCGTGTCTTTAGCCCTTTGCCCCACCTCAAGAAGATATGTGCCAGATTGGCAATTGGCACAGTCAATTGCACACACTCAAGTTGACCCAATTGCACTCAAATCGGGCATCAATTGCACGCACTTGGCTTCTTGCTTCTGGGCACACTTGGCACATACGACTTCTTCGACGTCAGCCGGCGGTCCAGCACCCATAGCTACATCCCCTCAACACCATAGGCCAATACAACCTCATTGACCCTACTTCGTTTGACGACGACGTATAACCCGTACGGGAAAGCCAGACCAACATCGGAGGCAACCTGTTAGTATAGATCGAGGGTCCAGCGTGAGATCCGCATTATCGAGGGTAAATCGTCCGTCTGGTTGATCGGATTAAAAGCAGATTCTCGTTCGTTATGCGTTGCATCAGGAATACTCTCTTTCCTCGTGTACTATAAATTCGAGCATTGTTCCCGACGGGTGCTTTCAAAACAAACTAATAAAGGAAACCCATGATTTCGCTTACAGAAGATCTCCCAATTGCACCACTAGTAATTTAATGTGGTTGTTACTTGGTGGTCCAGAAACTGCCACTGAGCTTGGGTCAACGGCTGAAGTGGAACCCCTGCCAGGGCTCTCGTCCCAAGCAAACCAGTCGCCTACCCGGACCTCACCACTACCACACCCAAAGCAAGAATTCATGTACCGTTGTCTATCCGGGTTTCGGGCGGGGCATATCCACCCGAAACGACTTCCGATTCCATATCCATACTGCAGGCACTGCACGAATATGGCGGGAGAAGGCGCCACGGCCTCGGCTGGCCCGGCGGGTTCAAAGCCGAAGGAAAACGCGATGAGAGAGGTCAAGATCCTGATGCTTCATGGTAAGCTGTCAACCTGGGACGAAGTTGACATGACCACATCCAGCCGCCGCCGTTGCCCTCAGTTGCGGGATATTGCCCCACGAACGCCAAGAGGCTGTTGGCCCCATCCCGGCACGCTTTTGGGCACACGTCTCACTCACTCGGCTTCGAGTTCAAGGGGCCAAGTGCGTGGAGCTGCAGATACGACACCAAACTGACACAAGGCTTCAGGATTCACCCAGTCCGGGCCTCTCTTCCGCGCCAAGACCCGCGCCCTGGAAAAGCTCCTGGCCAAGTCCCTCGCCCCGGCCAACATCCAGCCGACCCTCTTCTACCCCACCGCCCCGTCCCGCCTCAGCCCGAGGGACATCCCGGGGTATCAGCCGTCGGGCGACGGCGGGGCCGCGGAGGAGATGGACGCGTGGGCGTGGTTTCGCAAGGACGAGGCCAGCGGCGACTACCGGCTGCTGCGGGAGGGCTTCGAGAGCCTCGCGCGGTGCATACGCGACGAGGCGGGGGGCCGCGTCGACGGCGTGGTGGGGTTCAGCCAGGGCGGCGCGGTGGCGGCCATGCTGGCGTCGGCGCTCGAGGACGTCGTCGACGGCGCGGGGGCGAGCGTAAAGAGGCTGCCGCCGCTGGGAGACGAGAAGCACGACTGGGGCTGGGTGCCGGCGCTGCGCGAGGCCAATGGCGGGAGGGCGCTGCGGTTCGCGGTGGTCTACAGCGGCTTCTTCGCGCCGCCGGCCGCGCTGTCGTGGCTGTACGAGCCCGGGATCAGGACGCCGACGCTGCACTTCATCGGGAGCCTGGACACGGTGGTCGACGGGGCCCGCAGCCGCGGGCTCGTGGAGCGGTCCGAGGACCCGGTCGTGGTGGTCCACCCGGGCGGGCACCATGTCCCTGTGAGCAAGCAGTGGGCGATGCCGCTGGTGGGGTTTATCAGGCAGCACTGTGAGGTTGGTGTGGAGGAGAGCTGACTACATGGTCGGAAAGAGAGGTTGTCCCACCTCTGAGACGATTACGGATTCGCATGGATAGAGCACGAGGCGTCGGAAGGGGGCCGAGTTGGGATACAGTGGCTACAACATCCATTTCACATAGAAAGTCACACTTCATGCGTCTAGAGCATATAGACAGGGACATGTTCTGGCCAAGTCATTAGTTCCGGGGTGCGCGCAACCATTCTTTCGCAGGTCAGAGCATAAGTGGGTTGTTTTCGTTGTACGTGAGGGCCGTGACCGGTTCAGAATCTCCTTGTTGGCGAACGCATGGTATGCAGCCCCATCTGCCCACGCCTCTCAGACGCTTGGTGTCTTTGCCTGGAAACCCGTTGCGCTGCGAGGCCGCTTGGTCAAAGGATGTGCAAAGAGCACTGTTTAGGCCAAGGTCCAACCGTCTCGATGGGGTTCGATGTCCGCTTTCTAGATGCTCTATGATACAGTCCAGCCCATTTTCCACGTGGGCACGTCGGTCACGGCCTCGAGATCTGCTGCGCTGCACTCATCCTCGTCCCTTGGCAGCATCGTGTCCCTTAGTGCGCACCGCCGGACTTGGCCAGGGGGTTCCTGGGGTCGTTCTTGAACTCGTCGCCTGCATTTCCTATGTTAGCTACTACGCTGGGAACCTGTCGGCCCTTGGCTTGCTGAGAGGACATACTCTGCATTGAGGCGTTTTGTGCGGCGTTGATACCGTAGGCGATTACAAGACCTGCCACCAGTCAGCTCCGTGCTCTTTCCCCCAGTTTGCGTGCGCCTGTATTTCTTCCGGAGCGAGGCATAACCGCAATCCGACGAGGAAACAAGAGGCCGAGGCCGGTGGGATTGCATACCAGCAGCGAAGAAGGGGGCCATCGGCTTGACTGTGAGTTTGTTAGGATGTGAGCTGTCTCGGGTTGGTGGGTTTGCAGAGCAATTGACTTACGAACAGGGGCCGGGAACTTCTTGAGTGGGGTGACTCCGAGTAAAGACCAAATGCCTGACATCTTGAATGAGTGATTGTTTCGACTTGGGGGATAGAGGGAGTCGAATTGGGTGGGTAAGCGGGTTTGGTATACTGGATGCGATGTCATCGTTGATACGCGAGTCTTTTTCCAGCTTGCTCCGGTCGCAGCCGGGGATGTTGTGGCCTGAGGGGTGAGGCAGTAACCCTGCCAGCAATGCTATGTCAGCAATGCACTTGTCCACTACTACCTATGTTCTGACCTCTCCGGAGAGTGGGGCCGCCACCCCGATTCCCTTGGGGCCCCTGACATCACTACCCCGGCTTCTGAAAGGGAGCTCCCTACTACTACGTATTACACTAGGACGAAGTGTAGTGTACGTGTAGTGTACGGAGTACCTTAGGTAGTGTAGAGGGCCCTGCCCCTTCGCCAGGTGCCCGTCCCTCCGTCCCTCAGGTCTCTCTCCTCCTCGACGTATCACAAAAGTGCGGGGAGAGAGCTCCCAGAACACGAGACTCCGACAGCTCAGCTCCCGAATTGGAAACAACCACAGCTCCTCCACAAGCCGGCTTGAGCGTCACCAAGAGCAAGCTTGACCGGGGTTCCCCTCTGCATCTCGTCTGCCTTGCAACACTGATGAATGCACAGCTTCCCAGCTACTGATACTCTGACTACCACCAACCAGCACCTCTCAATTTGCCTCTCTGCCTCTGCTACGACTGGACCTTCCTCTGCTCTCCCCCAACTCAAACTCCGCTCCCACCGAACGAGCGCATCGATCCTCCCTGACCTGCGGCTTCCACTGACGTGCATTTTCTTGTTCTATCTCGGCCGTTTGAACCGCCCAGAGCATCAGTCCTTCAGTCAAACCACCCCCACCAGTGCTTGTTTTAGCTTTGGCTCTCGAGTCTTGGGAAACGGTCACATTTATTCTCATCCTCAAAACCCAACTGTTTATTGCAGCTTTCTGGCATCCCTCTTGTTCTTCCTTTCTTGTAACTGCAGACATTCGCCATGCTGTCTCAGCGACTTGCACGCGCCGCCCTGGCGGCAGCTACCCCGCGCCAAGCAGCTCGTATGTTCAGCGGCTCATTGACCACTGCTTCGAAGCAGCCCACCCCTGCGATTGGAGACATCAACCCCGAGGACGGCAGCGTCGAGGCCTTCAACCGCAAGCAGAAGGCATTCAGAGAGCAGTTGGTGGCAGCTCAGAAGGAGCGGGATGCTAGTGGGTTCCTTTCCTCCTCCCCCGATGCCCGTGATGCTCCTATGGGCCTGGGTTCACTAAGTACTGCCTCCTCCACCCCAGAACGAGCAGCAGAGATCGCCGAGAAGGAGCCTCCCAGGAAGGCAGGACCCTTGACCAACCTCATCTACGGCACAAAGGAGGGCCGCGAGCTCGACGCCCAGCTCGAGGCTAGCTTCAGTCAGGTTCTCGCCCGTGGCAAGTATGTCCACAGCATCGTGTTCCACGAGGTGAAGCCCGACAAGGTGGACGAGTATGTTGAGCTCGTGGGCAAATGGTACCCCCGCATGGCCTCCATACCAGAGAATAAGGTTCATCTGGTTGGGAGCTGGCGGACAGAGGTGGGAGATGTTGACACCTTCGGTGCGTATCCTACTGCCCTTACCTCGCACACTTAAGGGAGCACTATTTACTAATAGCTCACTAGTCCACATCTGGGAGTACCAGCGATACACGGGCTACCACACCTCTCTCCACAACATATCGACCCATCCCGACTTCCCCGAGTTCGACAGGAAGCTGAGGAGCCTCATCACATCCAAGAAGACCTCAGTGATGCAAGAGTTCAGCTTCTGGCCCACCACACCCCCCCGCCAGCTGGGCGGCGTGTTCGAGCTCCGGTCCTATACCCTCGGCCCCGGAAACCTGCTCGAGTGGGAGACCCACTGGCGGAGGGGCCTGAAAGCTCGGCGCGAGGTAATGGAGGGCGTTGGCGCCTGGTTCGTGCAGATCGGCGACCTTAACACGGTGCACCACCTCTGGCAGTTTGCCAACCTGGAAGAGCGGAAGATCCGTCGTGAAGATTCTTGGCGCATACCCGGCTGGGCGGATACGGTCCACAAGACGGTGCCCTTGATTCAGAACATGAAGTCGAGGATCTTGATCCCAATGCCCTGGTCCCCGGTGGCTTAATGCCTTGGCATTGGCCGGGGTCTTCGGATCCGCGGATGGGTCTGTTCCCATTCATCTCGAGCGATCAGGTATAGCCCTTGATCAAGTATGCCAGTTCAGTCCCAGCCGCGGAGCAGCATTCCGCACAGTGAACTTTGTTGTGCGGGCATAGGCCCCTCGGTAACCTTGGTGAGCTACAAGAGAAGCCGCTTCTATGCCAGCCTTGGCTGGGCGGCTCAACTAGACAACAGCAGAATCGCTCTCCTGCACGCCCCCCTGGAAGCCTCAATCAACCCCAGGGAGAACTACGATGGCGGAGGCTGTGCAAAGGCGCCAGATGTAATGTATGGTGGTTGTGTCCGGCCCAAGATTGTATTGACATTTTCAGGTTATGAAGTTGGTTCCATAAGGATCGTTCAAGCTGCATGTATTATATCTGTCTGACCTAGCAGACTGGCGCCTGGAAAGGGGGTTCATTGGTGAAGCTGGTTTCAGGATAAATTGAAGAGACTGACGTCTCGTAGGCATATCGATATTCAATCCATGCTCAAGGCTGTTTGCTCACGTCGGGTATCAAATTTTCATCCGTCCTGCTCAACTTCGTCACTCGTCAAGCTCCTCACCCATGACGGTCGCCAGGTTCGCCCGGGCCATTGCGAGCGTCTTGGTCAGTGCTGCGAGCTTGGTCCCAAGCGACATCAGCGCCGGGTCACCACTCTCGACGCGTACCTTCTCCCGCACGAAGACCTGCGCCTCGACCTCCCCACTACCCTCCTTGGCAGCGCTGTTCTCCCTGCCGCTGACCTTCTGCCCGGAGGCACCCGCCCCGCCACCGCCACCCCCAATGTGGCTGCCACCGCCGTGCTTCTGCGGCTCCGGGGCGGCGCCCTCCGGGTACGTGTACATGAAGACCTGCTCGGCCTCGTCGTGCTCGAGGCGGCGGGTGGTTCCGATGGCCAGGGCGAACTTCATGCCCAGGTTCACGGGGGCGTCGGCCGGCTCCAGGGCCCTCAGCCACAGGACCAGCTGGCTCTCCTGGACGCCCCACTGGATGCTCATGTTGGGCCCCGGGGGCGGGGTGAAGTGGGCGGGCGGGCACGACTTGGAAACCCAGGTGGCGTCGGACGCGGTCAGGGGCTGGGGGCCCCTGAGGAGCGAGGCCGCCTCGGCGAGGGACTGGCCCAGCAGGCGCAGCTGCGCGGCTATGAAGGTGGCCGTGGGGAGCGTAGGCGAGGGGGGCGGCGAGGCGGCACCAGAGCCCGAGGAGTATGTGTAGCTGAGGGTGAGGGTGAGGAGGTCGATGGAGTGGCTCAGGAGGGCGTGGAGATTGGCCAGCGGGGTGATTTGGATCGGGTTCTCGGCGTTTATGGTGTATGTCTGGTGGGGGAGAGTGCGGAGTTTTAATGTGAGGATCTGTGTGAGGTCATCAGCGGATGTTTTAGTCCCCCGGCCCGTCCATTGCAGACAGACAGCAGGAGGGGGGTTGCCAGGTGCGTACCCCCTTTACTATTCGTGTCCCGACCCGGGTGATGTGGCCCTTGACGATCTCGTTCCTGGGCGTGCTGACGACGAGGGTGCTACCGGGGTCGACAGGGGCAAGCAGGGCGTAGCAGTCCTCGAGGCCGCTCTTGAGGTTCTGGAGGGTCTCGTGCAGCTCGTTCAGGAGCCATTCCAGCTCTCGCCTCTGGGGGGCCGGGGGTGTCAGCGGTCTGGTGGCTCCGGGGAGCTGTGGGAGCAGCACCCAGCCGTCGCCGATTGGCTCGAACATTTTCAGGTATTCAGTGCGCCGCCCGAGCAACAGACAAAGTAGGGAGAAGGGAGGGGAGACTGCATCGCATGGGCCTGCTTACTTGGGTCTGCTCGACGGCTGTTTTAAGCTGCTCCGGGGGCAGAGATGGCCAGATCTCAACAGACATGTTGGGGATATTCCACGCTGAACCGTTGCCTCGGGGTGGGGTCAGGCAGCCATGATACAAAGAAACGTGGTCGGTGCGTTGTTGTTTGTTGTTGTAATGGCAGCCTGCGGGAGAAGCTAGGAGACAGACGGTCGTTATGTCGGTATCTCTGGTCGTAGTTGTGGTGGTAGTCTGAGTGCCCCGACTCTAAGCGTCTTCCTGCCGCGGTTGCTGTCGTCATGGCGGGCTTTACCCCTGTCCAGGCCCGTACACGGAAGGCGGTCAGTCAAGCTTATAGCTCATTTAGCGCTGCTTGACCCTTTGACAGCGACCAGTGCACATGTGTTGGCGCCTGGCCCCACCAAGTCTCTGAGGGCAGGTACTCGGGCGGAAAGTCAAGTTGGCGCTCTCGACACAACGCTTGGAAGACGTTTGTTTGCCCTCACTTACTCATCATTTGTTGCTCCATGTCGAAAGCCTAGAGCATAAACCCGTGCAATCCGCCCATGTTATGAACCAACCATGAAAACTCGGCGCAGCACCATCATAGCTTTTCAATCATCTTCGCGCACCACTTCGGCCGACCACTGAAACACTGGGCTCGAGATATCCCCTGCGACTCGCATCCCTCACGAATCGGCAAACAAGAACAGATTCCTGCCACCTCGGCCATCTGCCATGCAAAGCGAGGCCCTCAGTAAGCTGCCCGACGGGGCAACGAAACTTCCCACCCTCAGCAAGAGTATGTGACACCTATCAACTCCCAGCCTGGCCTGGGATGGTCGTACCATCCGGCCGGGTGGACCGTCGCGGCTGACCAACCTCACCCAGACTCCAAGATCCACAAGCGCCCAATAAACCGCAGCCGCGTCATCAACCGGGGCGGCGCCCCCCTCAGCCCCAAGCAGCCCATCATCTACATCGGCACCAGGTCGCCCTTCATGGGCATCGTGAGCAAGGTCCGGCACGCCCTCGACCAGGGCGGGCCCCGCCCGCCCGACAAAGGGCCTGCCCCTCGCCACGCGCATGGCCGCGCTCAACTCGCCGGCCGCCGCCCCTTCCTCCTCCCCCGAGGACGAGGTCCTGGTGCGCGGCACCGGCCGGGCCATGGCCAAGGCGCTGCACCTCGCGGCGTGGTTCGGTAGGCAGGGCGGGCACGCCGTCAGCGTGCGGACCATGAGCCTCGAGACTGTCGATGATGTCGTCGTCGACGAGGGAGATGGCGCGGACGAGGAGGGCGGGTTCGCGGCCGAGGGGGCCCCCAGGTCCAGGATGGTGAACTGCCTCGAGGTCGGCATCAGCCATCGCTGAGGCGACGGCCCGGCTGTGTTTTGTGGTGGGAGGAGCACGTGGTCCTCTTGTTCATGTTCTGGCGTTTTCGGCTGGGGGGCGTTGCATTGGATTGTCTTGTTGCCAGCAGATACCTGGGCTGCTTGCTTTATGCAATATCACGATCCTGGCGGTGGGGATGTTGACGAACCGCATTTTGCATGCAGAGATTTGGAGTATGGCATCCTGGACTCGGTTAGATTGCAACACCTGGACTCTTTTGCAAGACCAGGCTGTTCTGGTGGACCTTGGAAGGCATCCTGACGCTGATACACTCGTCGTGGTAATCAGGTCAATGAGCCAAGTTTTCACCTCACACTCACACACCGCCTCGTATGTGATCGTATGCAATGCAGTAAAGTCGCAGTTTATGGAATAACTAGTAAATCATTCGCGACCCGTGTCAAGCAAGTCAGACAGCCCGTCACACTCTGGTCAATTCTGTCTTCACCACTCAGAAGTTGGTGCCTAGTTGTGAGCACAGGAGCCTACCAGTGCCATTCACAGTATAACACCGTCGAGGAATCAAGCAACCTGCCATCACTGACATGTCAACCCTGTCTGGAATACACGCGAGTCATATAAATTGCTAATCAGACTTCCATCACATCTCACCTCCAGACATTATTAAAGTTTATAAATAAAGATTCTTAAGTATTAAAGTTATAGTTATTATTAACATACATATATATAACATATTATAATAAATTAAGAAGTAATTTTTTTTAAATAAAAATTTACATTAATACATAAATAATTAGAAGACTACTTTAATATAATAATTTAAAGAAGGAAGGAGCAACCAAGTATACTAAACGCCCCTCCCTCCACAGTTCGTTGCAGGAGCGATCCTGAGTCACCTGTTTTTGCGAATTTTCAACCAGGGCGTCTAGCTCAAATGGTAGAGCGCGCGCTTAGCACAAATCATTTCATTTAACGAGATAGTCTATGCGCGAGGTATGCGGTTCGATCCCGCAGTCGTCCACTTTTACTTAATAACACTAATAATAAATTATTAATTATACTTTTTAGGATTTTAATTTTATAATATATTAATTAAGTAATTAGAAACCTTATTTTATAAAGGAAAATAATACTAATTTTCATTAAATTATATTTATATAATTATTATAATAATATAATAAATATTAAGCTTATAAATTCTTAAAGTATTTAATTTTTTTAAAAATTAAATATTATAATCTTTTAGCTAGGATTGTTATTAAACTAATTTATATTAATTATTATAATTCTTATTCTTTAATTATTAATAATATTTATATTCTGATTAGTCTGTAAGAGAACCTTAACCTAGAGAGCCTCAGGGGCCTAGGAAGATGGCCCTTCCTCTGGGTACACAGAGGTCCCTCCATCTGGGTACGCGTGTGAGTATGTGTGCGTGGGTGATTGGGCCCCCACTGGCTGCTAAGTCATCCAGTAAGGCCCACTCGCCCACACCCTCTAGGACTTAGACCTTCTTCCTCGAACCCCACCAAGCCTTCCCCCTTACATAGAAGGTAGCGCCGGCTTAACCTTGATTGGCGTATTGAGGACAGCTGCCTTGTCTCTGTATCCCCTCTCGTGACAACGCGAGATCATCCCTCTCGGAAGCCCTCCGTCTGGGCGAGCGAGTAACGAGGGCGAGCCCCCTCCGCGCCCATTTAAGCCGTAGTAATTAAATATTGGACGAACAGCTCCCAGGGCCCCGTCAGGGTCTTTCCACCTGGTATAAGATCAATGAACGGTCACATGGTCTTACTTGAGAGTAATATTTTCATTCACTGGGCCACATCTTCAACTTGTACGTGTTGTCCAGTGATGCTCTATCGGCTGCCTACCTAGGTGCTTCCAATAGAATACAGGCCCTGATTCCGTGTCAAGGCTGGCTGTGGCGACATGAATCGAAATCCAGTCCCTGGCTACCCCCACACCAAGCTTTGGGCCTGATTGTGGGCATGCAAGTGCCTATCTAACGTTCACCATCGGAAGGCTGGTCAACCTCCCAAGGAAATGATGGTGGCAGCTCATAACCACAAAGACCCATCCAGCTGGCCGCTGGGAAATGAGAGACGAAATCCGCCCGGCACAACCATCTGGAAAGCATGCCATCGAAAAGCTCAAACAATTGGGTTCGACGGCCCCCCAGAGTCCAAACTGATGTCACAAGCTGTGCTCCTGAATCTCCGAGATGAGTAAGGCTGTACACTGGCACCGCCCCCCCAATCACTCCTGAGGGGACTGGGTGAACGACTTTCTCTCGAGGCCCTTGATCTGACGGGCCCACACCTCCCGACACATGCCAACCCAGCTCTGTCCATACTCCTTCAGCACGTCGTCGACATCCAGGGCGTTGGCTCGGCACTCCTTGATGTACTCCTCGTCGGTTCCAAAGGTGGCGGTCTTCCACTCCGCCGTCCACTGCCTGACAGCCTTGTTGGCCGCGTCCGACTGGCTCTGGACATTGGTGGCGATCATGTAGAAGCTTGAGCGGTGCTGGTGCTCGATCTCAGGCTTGAACAGGCGGACGTCGGAGAACTTGGAGAACTTGTAGAACAGAGAGAGGCAGTTCCAGGTCTCGGCCTTGTGCATCAAGACGACCATCCTGCCACCGGGCTTGAGGCGGGAAAGGGCTATCGCCAGCTGAGACACCTTCAGGCGGTGGGCCTCGCGGCGCTCCCGGTAGGACGCGATCTGGTGGGTGCGGAGCACGCCGCCCTCGCAGGTCGCCAGGCCGAACCGCGCCGTCGGTCGGATGGCGCGCTTGAGGAAGCGGTTCGCGTCGGGGTGGTCAGGAGGGATCTCGGCCGGGGGGAGGCCGAGGTCGACCGCCAGCATCGTGACATCGGCCTGGATGAGCTCGAGCCGCGAGCTCTTGACAAGGCTCTCGACGCCCTTGTCTGTCCGGGGGAGGGTGATGCCAACCACGTGCACGTTGGGGTTGACCCTCAGCGCCTCGTTGACGAAGCCACCGGGCGCGAAGCCGAGCGCGAGCATGCTCGGTCGCTTCTCCGCGAGGGTGAAGATGCCGGTGGCCTGCTGCATCTTGCTTGCGACGCGTTTCATCATGCCGAAGAAGATCTTGGTGGTATCGGCTGTTGGTACACGTCAGCCATCTGCTACGCCCCCTCAGTGATGTTTTGGAATCCCCCCAAGACAACGAGGACGGGGAGACATGTGGGAGGGCAAGAATGGCACTCACGATTGGCATCATCACCGAGCTTTCGCTGGCGCTCGAAGTACTTGTCGCCCTCTGGGTTGTCCCAGCCCTGAGATGAAAAAGTCAGCAACTATTGGTATAAGTGGAAACGGGCGATTTCTCCCTCACCTTCTTGCGAATCTCGGTCAGCTCGCGGAACTCGGCGACGTTGTCGAGAAGGTACTGAATCGCGACGGCGCGCTCGCGGTTGAAGAGGCGATCCTCATCAGCAGGCGGAGGTCCTTTTCCTTGGTCGCGAAGATCACCATCCTGCTTCTCGAGGGATGCGGCATCCTTGGGCACGTTGAAATCCAGTTTCTTCATGCCTGGGACCAAAACATCGCGGGGGGTTGCGTCGCTCTTGTCAGGAGTTTCGCCAGGACCGTAGGTAGATACGGTACCCGACTGAGATGCTCCCTGACGCGCATCAAATCCATATCCCTCAGCAGCCGGCTGAGGCTTCTCGTTTTCGATTCCAGCAATGTTCTTCGACATGGTGCAGTGAGAATGAAGGGAGAAAGGGGGTGTGACACGGGCTGTTGTCGCCAAACCAAGTGCTGTCGTTGTGTGATGCTCCGAAGGTCAGGGATGGGGGTAAATCAGGAAGGGCAGGAGATGGCAGCCTCAAGGCTAGCTGAAAGAGACTACAAAAGTCTGCCCAATTGTTCCGGAAGCTCACGAAAATCCAGGTGGAAGGGGGGGGTGGGACTCGGCCAGGCGACCAGTGTTCCAAAACGTGATTCTTTCCCAGTCAGAGAAGCTGGGCAGCTTCCCCTGTGACAGCGGTTTGGTGTATTTCCTCTCACCAGAGACTGAGTCCATTATAAAACCTTCTAGAGGCCCTCGGATGCCCAATGGACCATTCCTATATGTGGCCGTTGGCTGGATGGACGCCAGCTATTGTCTTTTGTTCTCCCGCACAGTCAGGGGCAGTGGATGATGCTTTAAATACTTTGTACAAAGTATAGAATATCCTCAAACACTGGTCTGGTTGACCTCTTGTCCGGATTCTCAATGTCCTTTCAAACTGAGAGATGAAACTATGAGACTTAAAGGAATAACTCACACCAGATATGACTCTGGAAAGACCCCTGAGCATTTCTGAAGTATATAATAACACCATTAACTCCAGCTGCTCCAAGAACCCTATCGCTTGCTACAAGCTTGCCATCAGTATTCCAACAAGTAAGCCCCTCTCTCCTAGAACCCTTCATTGCTGGAGAGTTGCTGAATCCAGGAAGCCATTATATGAGGCCACAAACCACGCTCAGGGGCATGGGTGCACCCATTGTCCGAGGAGCTTCAACCGTGAATAATGGTTGTCACCTCCCGCTCTTCTGTGATCTGTAGTCTGGCAGGACTAACTCTGGCACAGCTTTACGCTGAGGTGCTTTCGGATGAATACCACTGATGGGACTGGGAACATTGTGACTGGTAAGCTGAACCACATAAGCACTTCTTTGGCCTGACAGATCGACTGAGCCACGTCTGTCACAGAAATCTGGTATTAATAGGGTTTGGGGAGTTGGTGTTGATGGGAGGCAACCAGAAAGCCCCCAAATCCTTTCAGAACTCAAGACTCCCAAGTCTTCCTTCACTCCCAATCTACCTACTTGAGCAGGGTAAGCAATTGGGCGCCCGGCAAGAGTAGACACAGTTCAGGCTGGAAAGCCTGATATCTCAGCAAGGCAACATGTGCACCTGTCTCTGCATCGAATATTGCTGCGAGTGCAACAAGCCAGACTGCCCTCACAGACAACCCTCACACCGACATCACCACATCCAAGACAAGCTCTTCCAGATCGACCACAAAGCCTGGCGCTACTGCGCCGCCTTCATCGAGGTGCTAGACTCGGCAAAGCAAGAGCTCAACAGCGCCATGCCCGAGAGCAACACCACCATCACACCTAAGAAGGATGGCATCATCCGGCCCCCAAAGTGTTTCAAGGACAGCACTGATCCTCGGCACGATTGCCGACTCCCGCTCTGCAAAGACATCCAGTACAGCACCAGGCGGGTTGCGATGGACTGCGATTATTGCAGGGACTATTGGATCGGACGAGGCACCATAGACAATGCCCTCTGATACGATGATTGAGGCTTCACTGTCACCAGGGAAAATTGGGTGCGGGTAAAGAGTTGCTGTGGACACTGGGGTTGGGGGGGGGGCAGATGATAAGACTCCGATAGAGAGTGTCTGCCTAGCTAGGGAGCAGCAGACCAATTGACGGTAGTGCGTTTTGCAATTGCCATGGCCAGTATAGCCTGAAGTATCAAAGTGAGAATCAAGACATACAATAAAGATCCAAGAGGTGACAGAAAAATATTGTTGAGCGCTCTAGACCCTGGTATGCTGTCTGTGGAAAACGAAACGCTACCCCCCCTGTCGTTTTGTCAGCTGATCCCCCGCCATACCGATTTCGCTACCAAAATGCAGAGTACTCACCAATACGCCCTATATTAACAACCTTAACGCTCCTACACCCTTAATTCGGTAATTTTAAGGTTCTAATAATATAATTAACATATATATAAATGCAAATGCTAGAGTTTTACCTCTACCTAGATCCCTTACTACTAAATAAGTGGCTATAGGCTGAATTTCAATACTACAGAACGATAATTCAGCAGTACTAGAAGAGGGTTCTAATAACAAATATAGTAGCCCTAAGTATACTCTTACTCTCATTATTAAATGCCCTCAAGCTAGAACAATAGGCTCTTAAGGTATATAATGTTTTCTAATATAGCAAGCCAGCTAAGCATTCTTAACGCCTAGCTACTACTATATAGAAGCTTAAGGATCTTCTCCTTAAGAAGCTAAATATATACTTTAATAAGATATAGTATTTTCTCGCTAAGGCTTGCTAAATTAACATTATAATATTAACTATCATAAAGGCCCTTAAGGCGTATAATTAGATAAATAAGCGGGTATATATACTAGCCCGCTAGCATAATAAGGACCTCTAGAATTACTATCTATTTAAGATCTTAAAGCTATACTATATTGCTAAGATATTTATCTTCTATAATAAATTAGGTCTTAATAAGCATAATAGCACAAGAAGAACGAGCTAGGCACCAGCTATATATATACTATAGGTTAAGAGTTTACTTAAGTGAGGCGCTTACTTCTATCTGCTTCTAGCAATTATAATTAATAGTCTTCTTAATATCACGCTATATAAGGGGTATATAATAAAGGAATTCTTCTTAATATAGCTAAAAGAAAAGATTCTCTACTAGATGAACCCATACTCAGGCCTATAGTTAATCCTTATGATGGATAACGCCTCATGGTATCACGATAAGGCCATCTATAAGGTAGCAGAGGCGAGAGGTATTTGGCTGGTATATTTGCCGCTATATTCTCCTGATTTCAACCCAATTAAGGCATATTTTAGTAATTTAAAAAGATATATTTAGCATTAGTACTAGTATAAGGTATTAGATTATAATACTAATGAGAAGTTTGCTGATTTTCTATACTTATACACTAAGGAGGTTAGGAAGCATACTAAGGCCATTAAGGGTTACTTTCGCTATGCATGGGTACTAGAGAGGAGATCTAAAGCTTTTGGTGATTGTGGGAGGAGGTAAGGGAGCTATATGGTTAGAATTAGGGCAGGAACGCTATTATGGCGAGAAGAAGAAGTTTTGGAAGAGGGAGGTTTGTGGCAATATGATTGCAAGTATGCAAATTAGCTAAAAAGAGCTGTTTGCAAGACCATTAGAGGGCCCCATTAGGGGTACCTTATATAAAATATACCAAATATACTTAATTTGCCCTCTTTAAACCTCTAAAACTACTTGAAATACTATACTTGATAACTTTAATATCTTTCTTCTAACCACCTTCTTCTTTCTAGCTAAACTACTTATTATTAATGTTGCTATTAGACTCTAAACTATTAGAGAAGTCTTTGAAGTTATTAGCAATTTGCTAGGGGCTGTAATTATTATTATATTCCGCTGGCACTAGTGCTAATAGCTCCTCCTCCTTATTGCTCTCAAGAAGCCCAGAGAAGTCCTTCCTTTCCCTTAGGTATAGCTTTATAAGCCTTCTAACTCATTTGATTCTTTCTAAACCCTTCTTATTAAACTAAGCATCATTTTCTAAGTGGAGGGCTTACAGATTAATGCTATTATAGCCTATTATATTTTTTTAATTTAATTAGCTATAATCTCTTAGCTAATATATAAAAGTGCTCCTTTAGAGCTATAAATAGAAAGTCTTTCTTTAGAGCCTTCTGATTTCTAAGCACCTGTAGTAGTGATAATAATATTACAGCTAGCTATCAATGGTATATAGGGCTGCTTACGCTGTTTATAAATAGTGCTAACAAGGCTGGTAGCTTTAAGATACCTTATAAAAGGTATTCTGATAATAATGCTTGCGGTAGTAGCGCTATTGCTATCTAGCTATATGAGAAGCTAGGGGTGTAAAGGTTAATAGATGGGTTGATTACTATATTAATATTGCTTCCCTCTAGCTTATTTTGCTTCCTTTGCTTCTTTTGTTTATATATAAGACTGATATCATTATTATTAGGTTTAATGTTATTGTGATTAGCTACAGCAGCCTCTCTCTACTTGAGAAGAAGCTGCTCTAGTGGCCCCTTGATAGTAGCCTCGTTATTGATGATGGCTTGTGCCTATATCGCTAAATCATTGTTAGTAAGGTTAATGTGCTAACCATTCCTTATAATATAGCACCATTACTGAAGGGAATCACCCTTATTTTAATAGTGATGATTAGCCTTATAATGGGTATCTTTAGTATATAACTATATTACTATTAGCTGCTTATAGTATTCCTAGAGAGGGTTCCTTCCCCTCTTTATTATTGCGAGCATATGTTTAGTTATTAACCTGTTTTAAGCCGGCTGGGGTAATAGTAACCCTATAGGTGAAATAATATTCTGCAGGCGCTGTATGGCTGGCTGGCTGTCTGCTGGCCTAGCTACTGGCCTTGTAGATGGCGGTAGTAGCCTAAAGATTGTAATATTTCCTTATCTTAATATTACTATACCATAGGGGGTTATCTATATAGCTGGGAGGGTAACTTTATAGGTATATATAAAGGTGAAATAGTAGGGCCCTTTGTTTGAAGAAAGCATATCCACTATCTCAGTATAGGGGAGTGCTCCTTCTGGGTAGTATGTAGTCTTCTTTACTATACCTAACCAGATTAGTATTAATTTTAAGGTCTGTTAATAGCTAGCCTTAAGAAACATCCATACTATCTTAATTATAGTATTACTTATATCCTTAAGCTTAGCCTCTACCCGCTCCCTTATATTAGAGAGAAGATTGCTTAGTAGTAGGGGGATATTAAGATCCTTATACCTATTATTACTAAAGTTAAAGCTATATTGTTTAGGGGGAGGCATAAGAGAAACCTTTATATTAATTAACTTGATAACTGACATTAGGTGAGCCCTTCTAAGTGACTTCCTTGGTATGGGATAGCTTCCTAGCTCCTTAATATTAGTACTCTTAGAATTGCTAGCTAACTATACTAGTTTAGAGGTATTAGCTATCTTAGAGGCAAAAGGGTTACCCTTGGCTTTATCTGGGCTAGCTGGTGGGTTGTTTACTTTAGGGATAGCATTGCTAGCAACTGTAATAATCAGAGGATTTTCCGAGTCTGTTAACCCTGAAAGATCAAGGGTTTATATTCGAAATATGTTGTTAGGCGGTTATTAAGCAATATTGTTAACTAACAATAATCACTAGCTATAAGGCTATCTAATACTGGGATTGAATACTTAGATTAACAACTAAAGAGTCTATTCTATGAAAGCTATCTATTATAGTAGTAACCATATCCTTATATGTTCTCAACTCTTCAGTTGCTTATTACTACTTATTAATCTTGGATAAGCACTTATAGCTGTTGCTTGTTGCTACTCATTGATCTTGGATAAGCACTTGCAGCCGTTGCTTGTTGCTGCTTATTGATCTTGGATGAGCACTTGCAGCTTGTAGGTCCACAGCCCTAACCCTGGGTCTTGGTAGGCAGTGCTAACTTAGCAGTTGGGGTCCTGCGGGGTTGTGTTGTGTTAGCTCATAATACTATCTCCCTCCTTACTTCTTTTGTTCTTAAAAGTATTCCATAAGTTATTCCGTTCGTCCATGTTGTTGTTTATACCTTCCTAATTCGTTATATTATCTAGAGTCTGAGGTTTATGGATTAAGAAAAGTTCTACTACTGGTTTGTTTAAGAAGCGCTAGGCCTGTCTTAATCATTATGCTTTCATTAAGTGGTGCGGTTATAAGGTTTCTCTATATTCCCATTATTTATTAAAAGACCTTATCTGTAAGATAATTGATTCTATAGAGAGCTATTCTTAGTACACCAAGCGTAGTTGTTTATATAATGCGATATATATACTGGTATCTTCCTATAGGTATTCCTGATTCCTTTTATAAGGCATCTGCCTTACTTTACTTACTTTTCTATAGTATCTTGTATTACTAATGAGCTGGCTAAGCTGGATGGTTGTGAGATTGAAGAGGAGGAGCGTCTGGCTGAAATTTAGGCTCGCCTAAATGAGTCCCAAGCTTATTTGGCTTATTTAAAGAAGTAAAAACGTTTTCTTTAGGAGAAAGGGGTGAAGCTAGTGAATGAGGGGTTGGCTAAGGAGGAGCGGGCTTGTACTGCTAAAGTAGTGCAGGAGGTTGTAGCCAGAGTTAGAAATATACAACGATATACAAATATACAAATTACAATATACAATTATACAAATCTACAAATATACAAATATACAAATATACAAATAATAAATAATAATAAATAAATTATTAAATATACAAAACAATATAAAAGTTTACATCTAAATATATATAATATACAAATATCTAAATATCTATATATAATATATAAATATTATAATATATAAATATACATATACAAATATACAAATATACAAATATACAAATATAAAATATACAAATATACACGACCTTCAATATACAATATACAAATATACATTGTATATTTTTTTGTCAATACTCTGGTTGTAGCTACTGAGTGGTCTTTCCCTAATCCTTATTTGAATTAGAATTCCGTAAGTGTTAGAAATGCGGTAGTGGATTGGTCTGGATTTTTGGTTGGAGGTAAAGGAAATACGCCTATAGGTAGCTTATCTAGTTCCTAATTTTCATTTTTCAGTATCTCTAGCCTAATAGTATATTCTTTAAATGGTAGTTAATTTAACTATTTAGCTGGGTAATATTTGCCTTTGCCTAAGTTCTTAGTTTTAAAACTTTCTATAAGTTTCTTATTATTCCTAAGGTTTTATTTTAGTTACTATATATTTTTGCTTAAGTTATATTTTTTTATTTAATAAGGTATTTTATTATTCCTGAGTATTATCTTAAGTTTATAATTCTTTCTACTTTATATTCTGTATTATATTTATTAGGTGTTTTAATTTGTATTTTAAGTTTTATATTCTTAGGTGCTAGTTCTGAAAGTAAGATATAAAAAACTAGGTATTATTTTATCCCTTTAGATAATAAAAGTTTATAGTTAGTATTTAAAAGTTTTCTTAAAATTTTAAAGAGGCTGATTTTCTTATAGTTAAGTTTATTACTAGGTTGCTTAATTTTGAATGTTTCATTAAAGAAGATAGACCTTATCTCCTTTCTTAAGAATTAGTCCCTTAATTCTTTTTTAGTTTATATGTTTTATTATTTATTCTTATATAAAAGAAAGTTCTGCTTAGATATCCTTTTGGATTTATCTAATTTATATTGCTTTCTATTCTGCTAATTCCACTAGAGTTTTATCTAGCAGTAATTCATAATATGCCTGAGGTTTATATCTATAGAGTGTAAAGAAAGGTAACTGTTTAGCTATGCTAGTAGTTATACTATTATAAGCAAATTATGCTAGTAGTAGCAGTTTAACCCAATTATCCTATAATTAGTTAATATAGTATTAGAGGTATTATTCTATAATCTGGTTGATTTATTTTATTTATCTATCTGCTTGCGGGTGTGCTATTATTAAGAGCTTGTATTTTACTCTAAGTTGCGTTATTAGTAACTTCTAGAAGTTTGATGTAAAGAGCTTATTTCTATCTGAGATGATTTTATATAGTATCTTATGGTTGCTTATAATAATTTATAAGAATGTATATACAAGTTCTTCTATAGTATTAGCTTCCTTATATAGTATAAAGTACGCGTACTTGCTCAGTCTACAAACTACTACTAAAATACTATTATACAGTACTCTAGTTAAGGATTCTTATAAGAGAGGTAGCTTGATGATGAAGTTCAGGCTAATGGATAACTATATAGCTATAGGTACTAGTAGGGGTTTTAATAATTCATATGGTTTGTATCTGGAGGCCTTGTTTTTATTGCATGAGTTGCACTTACTAATGATATCTTGAACCTTCTTCTTAAGGTTGGGGATCTAGTAATTTTACTAAATCCTCTTAATTGTTGCTATAATACCTTAATGACTGTATACTAGTGCTTTATATATTTCTATAATTAACTTATCTTATTCTTTTAGATTAATAGGAGTTTTTTTGGTTTCGAAGTTAACTCTAATTATAGCGTTAAGTTCTCAGTTAAGAATAAGGCTTCTATCTTCTTAGGTTTTAAATACTATCCATTCCATAAGTAAATCCTTATCTTAATAGTTAGGTCTCCTATTAAGCATATCTGCTCTTACATTTTTAATTCTATCTATATAAATAACCTTAATATTAAATTATAGTAAGAACTCTATATATCTGACTTATTACTTATTAAGAGTCTTAATTATTATAAAGGTTATAAGGTTCTTATAATCTATATAGAGTTTAATCTGCTTTTTAGCTCTTATAAGGTAGTACTATTATTCCTAGAATATATATATTATTGCTATAAACTCTTTATCTAGTATAATATAGCAAGTTTCCAATCTATTAAACTTTTTATTAAAGTTTATAATAATGTATATCCTTCCTTAGTTATCTTTCTAAGTAAGTTCTCTACTTATAGCATTATTTAAGGCATCTATATAGACTTTGAATTCCTTTTCTGGGTTTACTTCTTTAAATATAGGGTCTTCTATAACTTTATTTTTAAGTATTTAAAAAGCTTATTATTTAATATCTATCTATCTAAAGGTATAATCCTTCTTAGTAAGGTCTATTAGTAGTTTTGCAATATTATTATATCATGTAATAAATTATTAATAAAAATTAGCATATCCGAGGAATGCTCTAATATCCTTAATGTTTATAGGAGTTAGCCATTCCTTAATTACTTTAACCTTTTCTTCTTGCATGTTAATTTTTCCTAGTTTAATTATATATTTAAGATAGTTAACTTTTTATATATGCTAGTTATATTTTCCTAGTTCTATTAAGAGGTTAGCATCTTACAGTTTTTAAAGAACTTATTTAATATATCCCTTATACTTATTAGGTGTTTCTAAGAAGATATGGATATTATTTAGATAAGTAATAATAAAGATATTAAGGTATTTACATGGGATATATTTAATTATTTCCTGAAATAAGGCTAGTATATTAGTTAATTTAAAAGGTATAACCATTATCTCATAATATCTATAGTATATCCTAAAGCCTGTCTTTTATTCTTTTTTTTTTCATTCTGATAAGGTTATATATATATCTTAAATTAAGTACTGTAAACTATTTTGCTCCCCTAAGTTAATCTTATAGCTCTTTAATAAGTAGGAGAGGGTATTAGTTCTTAACTATAATATTATTTAATTATTAGTAGTTAATATAAAATTATAGCTTGCTATTCTGCTTTAGTATAAAGAGGATCAGGTATCCTGCTAGTAATTATAATGATTTAATAAATCCTTTCTTAAAGTTTTTATTAAGATATTCTTTAAGTGCTTTAAGTTATTCTTTATTAAGTTTATAAATGGGTCTAAATTAAGGCATTATTCCAGGTTTTAATAGTATTTTATAGTTCTATTATATATATTATAGTAATATAATATTAAGTTATTCTTAAAACACCTTCTTCACTTTATAATAGTCTTTTAGTATTTATGCTAGTTTATTGGTTTTATTTTCTTCTATTCCTTCCTTTAGGTAAAGCAGGTATTATTATATTTCCTATATTCTATATTGACTACTTGTATTGGAGTGGTGATCTCCTGATTGACTTTAGTCCTTCCGTAAGGCGCTTAAGTAGCTTAATCCTTCTCTATCTTCCTGGAGTCAGGCCTTCTGCCTACTCCCAGAGGTATTCATGGGTCTATTTAAGTACGTTATCTATTCGCTATCCTTAGTAATATAACTCCTTCCCTTATTATTAATTGCAACCTTCTTTTAGGGAACGGCATTATCCCAAAAGATCTAGCTAATAGTCTAATTAATTTAGGGATTATTCTTTCTTAACCAAAGTATTCCTAAGATTAACTAATAATTTACTATCTTAATAATATTAAACAATAGTAATTTTNATATATATTCTAGTAATATAATATTAAGTCATTCCTAGAATACTTTCTTAAATTTATAATAGTCTTTTAGTATTTATATTAGTCTATTAGTTTTATCTTCTTCCTTTCCTTCTTTTAGGTAAAGAAGGTATTATTATGTTTCCTATATTATATGCTAACTAGTTGTACTGGAGTGGCGATCTCCTAATTGGCTTTAATCCTTCTATAAGGCACTTAAGTAGCTCAATCCTTCTCTATCTTCCTGGAGTCAGGCCTCCTGCCTGCTCCCAGAGGTATCCGTAGGTCCATTTGAGTGCATCACCTGTTTGCTATCCTTAGTGATGTGACTCCTTCCCTTGCCGTTGATTGCGACCTTTCTTTGGGGCACAGCATTATCCTAAAAGACCTGGCCAGTAGTCCAATCGATTCGGGGATTGTTCTTTAACCAAGATATTCCCAACATCAACTAATGATTTGCCGTCTCAGTAATATCAAATGATAGTGATTCCATATAGTTATAAATCCGAACTAGGAGGGGATTGGTCTCCATATTGATAATTCCATTAACATAAGATACTTCAGTTTCATCTACTATATTAAGTCTATAGGGTTCCCTTTTCTTATCCTATAGTAAGTAATACCCGTTTACTACCTTTAGGGATATAAAATTCCCTTATACTCCACTATTAATAAGTGCCAAGCACATATGGACTTCTAGCTCGACCTAAACCGTCAGGTAGCTATAGTTGCTTGTTATTGCGCATAAGTACCTCGTAGTATAGTTAGCCACTACCTGAGGTTTTATAAACAGCCCCTCTAGTTTTTTTAACCGCTTATCCGCTACTAGAACCTTCTTAATACTCTCAAGATTTCATTTTATAATATCTTATAATTCTCGCAGGTTATCAATCAGCTATCATATGCTATAATCCTGTTCCTTCATCATTAGATCTTTAAGTAGCAGCCCTTAGTATCTCATTAGGTGCTAGCCTTAAGCCTTATTATGTATGTATATCTTGTAGATTGGCTCATTATAATCTACCTATCTGTTAGGGTTTTATAGGTATTCCAAGGGTATATAGAAGTCCAGCCTTATTAAGGTACATCCGATCTTATTATATTTCTAATATAGGTGCTAGTTCTTAAAGTCATTACACTTATATATATATTTAATATCCTTATCTAAATATCATTAAGGAAACCAGTTATACTTAGTTTTCTCCCTTATATATTCCTTATAACCATTATAAACACATAATACCCAGGAGATATCCTTATACTTATTATATATTGGATATATACATCCTATATCTCCTAGTCTCCTATATTCATAGGTAGGTTGTTTTATAGTTTCTTTAAGAGGTCTTCCTATAATTATAACTGCTATAATATTAGTTCTTAGGGCTAGAAGGGGCGCTTATCCTAGGTAGTCTTGCGGTTCCTTCTACTGCATGTATAGTGCAAGTATAGCCTATAGGACAGGTTTTCCTTCCATACTGGGGTTAATCTATAAAAGCTCCTCTCTATTCCCTACCGCTAGGGTTCTTCCCTACTTTCCTAAGGCATTCTTAGGAAACCATCTGGTAGCTTCCTTATTACTACAATAAGTAGCATAGCTATTATTAAAGCAAGCTATCTAACTAAGTGATATATATATTATTCTAGGCTTCTAGGGATTCTTCATTAGTAAGACAGGCTACTATTAAGTCTTATCCTTCTAATATTTCTTGCACTAGAACTTAGTATATTATAAGAAGTATAAACTATTATAAAGGTCTTCTTTATTAGGATTATAGAAGATATATTCTTCATTTAGATCCCAATCTAGATATACCTAATATTAGTTTTATATATTCATTTTATAAATATAGTACTTATTCGTAAGTTCCTACTGCGGTTTGGACCTGGGTGGTCCTTATATGCTATAAATAATTATATTAGCCTAACGGGTAGCTTTATTAGCTTATTGGGTTCCTTTAGGTACTAACTTCCAGTCCCTATTCTTCTTTAAAGCCCTATATTCTAAAGTAAAGTATCTTATCTTATTATAATTATAGCACTTAACACTTTTCTTATCCTTACGTTAGGCAGCATTTAGCTCTATAAGGCCTGCATGCTATCCTTACTAGGTGCTTGATTTCTAGTACTTCCTTCCTATATTTGGTTTATATTTATAGAATGGGAGTTATTCAGAAGTATAGCCTTTCTTTTCCAAGCGTTATTTATAAAATCTATTATTAATTTATATAGCTATTTCTATATACTATAGAAAATCATTAAGTTAGTTTATAATCTTACTAAGTTTATTCTTTACTTTATCCTTTAATCTATAGTAGAATATAATTTTCTTTATATTATTAGTATAGTTAATTTCAATATGGATTTATTAGAATTCTATTGTATAGTTGATTGCTAAATCATACTATTTGTAATTTACTAGGTCTCTCTCTGCTTATCGTTCCTCATTTAGGTCCTAAAATAAGGACCTAAGGGCGGCTTTATAACCTTTATAGTTGCTAAAAATTTACTGCATTTTAAGCTTGTAGTCTTTAAATGATTCTATATTAATAAAGTTAGTTAAGTAGGGTTTAAATTAAGCTAAGGCTCTTCCTTTAAGGAAAGAGGATGCATATATAACCTTCTTCCCGCTAGGCTATGCATCTAACCTATGGAAGCACTAGTAGGCTCTAACCTGCGTTAGGTATGCCTGAAGTTGCCTAGTAGTTCCATTATATAGGGCTGAAGTGTTGAGTTTAATATATTCCTTAGTTTAAATTAGGGTATTAATGATATTAGCTCCTGCCTAAAGGGTAGTAACTTCCTCCTAGAGTTATTCTAATTCCTTATTCTGGTGGGCCTATCCGTTAATAAGGGCATGGAGTTAGGCTACTTTATTAGCTAATTCCTATATATAAGGTTTAGCTGCTAGTTGATTAGTAATATTACCAAGCTTATGCAAGAGATTGCAAGTAGGGGTAGTTATTTTGAAGTTAGACATTATAAAGGGTTCCGTATATAATATTGCTTAAAGTCCGTATAGTAATATATAAATAAGAGTTATTAAAATATAATAATTAGAGGGTTTTTAAGTTTATTAAACCTAAAAGATTAAGGGTTTATATTTAGAATATGTTATTAGGCGGTTGTTAAGTAATATTATTAACTAATAATAATTACTAGCTATAAGGCTATCTAATATTAGGATTAAATATTTAGATTAACGACTAAAGAGTTTATTCTATAAAAGCTATCTACTATAGTGATGACTATATCCTTATATATTCTAACTCTTTATTTATAACTAGTGATAGCTTTATTAGCTTCATCCTGATTAATTGAAGCCGCCTTAATGGCTTTATTGGCTTCATCCTGATTGACTGAAGCTAGCTTGGGACTCTCCCTAACCCTAACCCAAGTGAGGTGCTGGTCTTGGGGTTTTGCAGGGTCGTGTCGTGGCATCCACCCTAGGAGCCTGGGTCCTCAAAACGGGTCTTCCAGGGTGCCATTCGCGTTAGCTCATAACAATAAGCTCTTTATATTAAACTTCTAGAAGTTACTAATGAAATAACTTAGAGCAAAATATAAGCTATTAATAATAGTATACCTCCAGATAAATAGATAAATAGAATGAATTAATTAGATTATGGAATAATATTTATAATACTATATTAACCAGTTGTAAGACAACTAGGTTAAAATGCTGCTACTAGCATAGTTTGCTTATAATAGTGCAACTACTAATATAACTAAATAGTTACCTTTCTTTGCACTCTATGGATATAAACTTTAGGTATACCATAAGTTACTACTAGATAGTATACCTATAGAATCAGCAGAATAAAAAGCAACCCGGCTTAGATAGATTCAGAAAGATATTTAGGTAGAACTCTCTTTTATATAAAAATGAATAATAAAATATACAAACTAGAAAAGAATTAAGGGCCTAATTCTTAAGGAGGGAGATAAGGTCTACCTTCTTTACTAAAATATTAAAACTAAGCACCCTAGCAATAAACTTAATTATAAGAAAATCAACCCCTTTAAAATTTCATAAAAATGATTGAATACTGACTACAAACTTTCGCTACCTAAGGGAATGAGATAATATAATAACCTTTATATTTTACTTTTAGATCTAGCACCTAAAATCGCAAAGCTTAAGATATAGATTGAAACTCTTAATAAATATAATAAAGAATATAAAGTAGAGAAAATTATAAATTCAAGATAATACCAGGAAATAACGGAATACCTTATTAAATAAAAAGGATATAATTCTAGTAAGAATATATGGGAACTAGCAATAAACCTGACCCATTGTTATAATGAACTCCAGCGGTACTATGCACAAACTACTATGAAACCAGCCCCAGAAGCTAGAAATACGGCTAAAAGCCCTACACCTAATGGACTATAATGAACTAATAGCACAATGAAACTACATAATAAACCCCGGTCCTTACTACAGCTAAAATAAGGAAAACAACTAACAGGAGACTAGTTATACTGGTTGCTATTTATCTTCTTGAGAAAACGCACTAATACCAGTTACCACTTCTAACTAATGCCCTAGATACTAATTATACTGAAAAACCATCTAAATGAATACCAGTATTAGCACTCTATATTCCTATAGTTACCAATCATAAGGAAGATAGAACCAAATAAATACAAAACAACTAGTAAAAATCCCAGCTTAGCACTCATTTTACTAGTTATAAGCCCAACCAATCAAATTTCCTACCAGTTAAAAACTATAAAAATGCAAAAATAAAACTAGTTATGCTAACTACTTATAAAACAATCTACTAGTTAAGTACTTAATGAGCCACCCGCAGGCATATTTTCCCCGTTACTAGTACCTATAAATTCAGACCAACTAATACTCTCATTCATTAAGGAACTCTAATCAAAAATACCAACCTCACCCTCAGAATGCAGCCAAGCCTCCTGCACTACCATTCTATCAGCCTCCTCTATAGAGCTCCTCCATACAGCCTTAGCGGATTGCTCAGCAATCCGCGCCCGCTCTACTTCAGCCTCCTCTTTTTTCATATAATGTAACTCATTGATGGTATTAATGCCCTAATGTATAGCACGCGCTATCTTCTTAGCCTACAAACGCTGCTTTTTGCGCAAATAACGCACCTTTATAGTTGCCTTCTTTAGCTCCTCCTTAGCCTTATCTAGTGCATCTTTAGTTAGGTTATACTACTTAGTAATCTTTTGTATCTAGGCAGGTATAAGCTTATATATATTATAGTTTCTATACTTTTAATAAAAGCAGTTAAAATAATATAAAGAGTCCTCCTTAGAGGCAATATAGGGAGTTTTGCTAGCTATATAAGATAAATAAGTCGGTATAATGGTACTATGAGAAAAAATAGTAAGAGATAAAGATTCGCTCTACTTATGTTGTGAGCCAACACGATGGCACCCTAAGGACCCGTTTTAAGGACCCAGCCATCCAGGGCAAATACCACGATACAACCCCGTAGGACCTCAATTAATAAAGTCAGAACAACCCGCCAAGATCTAGGGTTAGGTTATGGACCCACAAGCTCAATAGTGCTTATAGGAACAACTATTAGCAACAGCAAGCAGCAGCTGCAAATGCTTATTTAAACTCAAGTAAGTAATAACAAGCCTTAATAAGCCAACTAAAGAGTTAAAAATATATAAGGACATAGTTATTACTACAGTAGATAGCTTTTATAAAACAGAGTCTTTAGTTATTAATTTAAGTATTTAGTTTACCTATTGGATAGCCTTATAGTTAAGTGATTATTATTAGCTATAAATATTACTTAACTACCGCTAAGTAATATATTCTAAATATAAACCCTTAATCTTATTAGTTTAAAGAATTCAGAAACCCTCTAATTATTATATTTTAATAATTCTTATTTATATATTATGATGCAGGCTTTAAGTAATAGAAATATGTGAGAACCGTTTATAATATCTAAATTTAACAACTTCTGCAGGAAATAAATATTACTAATACTTATAGTGGAGCAAACAACCTGTAGCTCTAGTAATTAGTTAATAAGGTTAACTATCTTTAAGCTTTTATTAATAGGTAAGCCTAGTAGAATAATAAAATAGAATTACTTAGGAATAAAGTTACCACCCTATGAGCTGCTGTAAATATTATTAATACTCCACTCCTAAGTAAAGAGAATGTTAAACTTAATAGCCCAACCATTTATAACGGAACCTTTAGATAACTCCAAGCCCACCTAACCTAAGTCAGGGCCTATTAATGCTTCTACCAGCTAGATAAACAACCAGATGGGAAGAGAGTTATATATATGGTCTCATTCTTAAAGGGGAGGGCCCTAGTATAGTTTAAGCCCTACCTTATAAACTATATAAATACTGAAAGCTTTAAAAACTATGAGTTAAAAATCTAAGAAATCTTTACTAAATATAAAAACTATAAAGATACCCTAAAAACTCTCTTTTAAGATCCTAATGAAAAACAGCAAGTTAAATGAGAACTCTTAGAGCTATAATAAAAAGGCTTCGCATTGAGCTATATAGCTAAATTTAAAAGAATCTATACACAAATTAATTATATAAATAATACTAAGATCTCTATATTTTATTAAGAACTTAAATAAGAAGTGAAGGATAACCTAGCAAAGTAAAATAGACCTAATAAATTTCTATAATATATTAAGCTAGCTATAAAAATTAATAATTAGCTCTATACCAGATATTAAGAACAATAAGGAGATATCTCTCAACCGCCTTAATGCAATAATTATAAGTATAAACGCAACACAAAAAGGAAATATTAGAAGCTAAATACCTAATAAGAATAATATAAGAGACCTATAGAACTTAATGCTACTCAGAAGAAACCTATAAATAAGAAAAACATTAAATACTATAATTATAATAAAATAGGATACTTTATATTAGAATGTAAAACTCTGAGGAAGAATAGGGACTAAAAGCCTATATCGGAAGGGCCTAAATAAGCTAACGTTATTATAAAAGAACCTTAGTAAATTAATATAGCGTTATAATCCCCTCCTTAATTAAAATAGCAATAAAAGCTTAAGAATAAATACTATATTCTTAAATTAGTAGTATATAACTAATGCTAAATGCGCCCTAAATAAGACCCTAATGAAGAAGAAGAATTCTATAATCCTAGCGAGAAACACCTGCATAATAGCTTCTACTTCAGCTAGTACAAGAACCCCCCAGTATGGGAAACACCAGAAGAATAGGGCACAATAGCAACCCATCCCTCTAACAAGAAAACCATAACAAGCAAAAAACAACCATACCTCCCTTAACTAAACAGCTTGCTTCAATAACAGCTATCCCATCCACTATAGCAAAAAGAAAGGCACCAACTAGTTTCCAAGAATGCCTCTAAAAAGCAGGGAAGAATACTTGCAATAGGGTAACGGAAAGACCTTCCAACCCTCAACCTCCTATAAAGACTAATGGAACCTTTTACACCAGACCTAAAAGCACCCCGCGTACAACCAAAGGAGCACCTCATATAGGTTATAAAGGACCTATAATAGTTACAGAAGATCACTAAGGAATATATTAAACGCATCCATGATATCCTAAAGGAATAATCAAAAAATAAATAAGGCTATCTAGAAATCCTTAAATAATAGGTAAGAATATCACAAAGTACCTATATATAACTAAAAGATATAGCTATAAGTACCTAAGAATATAGGTAAAACTTGGAAAATACTAATATAAAGCGCTTATTAATAGTAGTACTTAAGGAAATTTCATCTCTATATAAGTAATAAATTAATACTAACTCCTATAGCAAAAGAAGCAGGAACCCTATACACTCAATATAGTGGATAGAACTAAAGTATCCTATAGCAATGGAATTATCAATATAGAAACTAATCCCCTTTAAACTCAGATTTATAATTATAAGGAACCTCTTGCATTCAATATCACTAAGATATCAAATCATTAGTTAATCTTAGGCATACCTTAGTTAAAAAAGAATAACCTATAAATCAATTAGACTATTAGCTAGATCTTTTATGATAATGCCAATTCTTAGAAGAAGGTTACAATTAATAATACAAAAAGGAGTTATATTACTCAGGATAGCAAGCAGACAATATATTTAAATAAACCCTAAAGTGCCTCTAAAATAAATAGAGAAGGACTAGACCCCTTAAGGACCTCAACAGAAGGCTAAAGTTAGTTAGGAGATTATTACTCCAAATATACTAATCAGCATACTATATACCAGTAGGCAAAATAATACCTTCTCTATATAGAAGAAGAAATAAGCAATAAGGCAAATAGACTAGCATGAATATTAAAGGAATATTATATATTTAAGAAAGTATTATAGGAATAACTTAATACAATATTACTATAATATACATGATAAGACTATAAAATACCATTAAAACTAGAAATAATACACCAATTTAAACCTATCTATAGGCTTAATAAGGAATAACTTAAGGCACTTAGTGAATACCTTAATAAAAACCTCTAGAAAGGATTTATCAGGCCCTTATAATCACCCACAGGATACCCAATCCTCTTCATATTAAAGAAGAATAGAAAGTTACAACTTTGCATTAACTACTAATAACTAAATAATATTATAATTAAAAACCAATACCCCCTGCCTCTTATCAAGAAGCTATAAGATTAACTTAGAAAAGCAAAGTAGTTTATAGTACTTAACTTGAAATATAGATATAACCTTCTTTGAATAAAAGAAGAAGAAGAATAAAAAAGGTATTTAGAATATACTATAGGCATTATGAAATAATAATTATACTTTTTAACTTAACTAATATATTTATATTATTTTAAGAAATAATTAACTATATCTTATATTAATACCTAGATAGCTTTATTATTATATACCTTAATAATATCCTTATTTCCTTAGAAACTCTTAAAGAATATAAGGAGTATATTAAATCAGTCCTTAACAACTTTAAAATATTAACCTCCTTATAAAACTACAAAAATACCCTAGTACATATAAAAAGTTAACTATCTTAGATATATAATTAAATTAAGAAAGATTAAGATATAAGAAAGAAATATTAAAGCTATTTAGGATTAGCTAATACCTATAAATATTAAGGATATTAGGGCATTCTTAAGCTATATTAACTTTTATTAATAATTCATTATATAATATGGTAATATTATGAAACTACTAATAGATCTTATTAAAAAGGACCTTACCTTTAGGTGAATAAATATAGAATAGCAAGCCTTTTAAATTCTTAAAGAAAAAGTTATAAAAGACCCTACGCTTAAAGAAGTAAATCTAGAAAAAGAATTTAAAGTCCATATAAATGACTTAGATAATGCTATAAGTAAAGACCTTATTTAGAAAGATGCTTAACGAAGAATATATATTATTATGAACTTTAGCAAAAAGTTTCATAAATTAGAAACCCAATATATTATACTGGATAAAGAATTTATAGCTATAATATATATATTCTAGGAATAGCAATACTACCTTATTAAAGTTAAGAAATAGGTTAAGCTTTATATAAAGTATAAAATTCTTATTACCTTTATAATAATTAAAGATCTTAATAAGTAATAGATTAAATATATAAAGTTCTTATTATAATTTAATACTAAGGTTATCTATATAAATATAATTAAGAATGCTACGGTAGATGCACTTAGTAGAAGACCTAATTATTAAAATAAAGAGTTACCTATAGAATGGATAATCTTTAAACTTTAGGAAGATAGAAGCCTTATCCTTAACTAAAAGCTTAATATTATAATTAGAATTAACTCCCTAACTCAGAAGACCCCTACTAATCTAAAAGAATAGGACACACTAATTAAGGAAATATACAAAGTACTAGCATATAGCCACTAAGGAATTATAGTAATAATCAAAAGAATTTAATAAAACTACTAGATCCTTAACCTAAAAAAGAAGGTTAAGGATATTATTAGCTAATGCAACTCATATAATAAAAACAAGGCCTCCTAGTATATACTATATAAACTCTTAAAGCCCTTATTAGTACCTACAATTATATGGTTATCCATCAGTCTAAACTTTATAACTAAGCTACCACTCTTATAAGAACCCTTAACTAGAGTACCATATAATAATATCCTAGTAGTAGTTTGTAAACTAAGCAAGTATATATACAGTGCCCTAGGATCCCAAAGTTATCCTGGTCCTCGAGAACTTTATTGGCCAAGGTACCCATTAAATGACGTACAGTGTATTCTCTCACCTTGAAGCCTTGTTAGAGTACTTCGCCACTCGCTTACGTCAACGGTCGTGAGGAGTACTTCTCCGCAACCCCACGATAGTCGGTCACTAACACCTGCCACAGCGCTTTTGCCCGCATACCTCCTTCATTTGCACCTGCAAACACTCCTCAATCTGGCACGTTACGATGCCTCAACTGGCAACGAGACAACCCTCTTGGGCGCTCACCCGAACTCAATGGTACGCATAACGCCCCGATCATAGCTATTCATCGATTTGTCTCGTTTTATCATACCCAGCCCTATAAACCGACTCATCGGAGCATGGCGCAGCCGGAAAATGAACTCCAGAACCCCACCGCCCAGCTTCTCTTCAAACCACGCCAGACCTCCCAGCCAGAAACAGAGGATCGCGACGCTAACCGTGATCCACCTGGTACAAGTCAAGGAATTCAGCGGCCGTTCCTGAGCTCTCCCTGGCAAAGCTCTCTCAAGCCCCCAAAGGTAAAACTCACGGTGTTTTCCGCGCCCAGGTGAAGGCCCGCAGTCATCATCACGGCTACGCGCCCAACGCCCAGAAGAACCACACACACTATCGAGAAATCTCTCTGAGGCGCAGCAAAGTCGCTCTGCGCCGCTTTCTTCAGCGACGAGACCACAAAGACGGCTAGTCCAGACCTCCGCTTTTTGGTCTAAGATTAAGAAACTGCGGCCCGCCACTAGTCCGTACGGCTCTGTACTCAATAGGGTACGTACGTCGCCAGAGGAAAATGAGGCTCAAATATACCAAACAAACACGTAACCTCCGGAAGGCATACTATCAGTAGATCTTAGACAACTAGCCAAACGAGAGCGACTGGGACCCAAATCTTCACGCCAACTTACCTATTACATTTAGTAATAAATCAATCATAAGGAACCTCCCTTATGGCCCTCAATAGCTAACAATGAAGGTCTATAAGGATCCCTCAACTTATGATATCGCCCGTAAGCAAAAGCACGATGGTTAGATTGTTTTAGGGCATCTCATGGGCAACCAAAGGGAACGCGCTGCTATGTGTGGCCTCAGGGCACGCGAATAAACTCACTATACTACATCCAAGAGATCATGCCCCTGATTCGTATGGTGATGGAAATCAACCCTGATACTTGGTTTATGCATGATAACGCTCCTTCTTATTGATCACAATGTACTCGGGATGCCCTTAGTGCATTGTGAATCAAGGTCGTCAACTGGCCGCCATACAGTTCTGATTTAAATCCCATCGAAAATGTCTGGGCGGAAATGAAATGATGGCTTGACTTCAACTATAATATTGAGGACCTCGCTGGCGATGAGCTTCAGGCAGCCATACGTGAGGCCTGGTGGTCGCTAGACGAGAACTTCTTACGGAAGGTCTATATGAGTATTTCTGAGCGTTGTCGCGATTGTATTCGAAGAGATGGGTACCCAACACCACATTAAACGATCACGAGAAATGATGAGGATGATGAGGATTCATGAGGATTTGTATCGTGCATGTACCATTGTATTCGTATAACCGAAGCCCATATAAAACCCATATAATCACGTTAATCAGTATAATTCCCTATGCGGCAAATAAAGCGTAGATCTTTGCCAGGGTAACTTTGGGATCCTAGGGCACTGTACTTAAGTACCCTTCAGGCCTAGCTCCAGCGACCTCCTGCCGTAGTGACTCAGCTGGTGCTGATGACAACTGCTGCACCGCTGTCCACTACTACTTTCAACAAAGATAAATTACATTGAATCCATGAGCCACCCTCCCGATAAACTGTGCCTGTCCTTTAATCTATGACTAGGGTCAATAGTTCCACTGTTGGCAGTCACCGTAGACCGATTATTACACATTTCTTGCTCTCCAAAGGAACCCCCGCCTTCTTCACTCTAGTACCACTCTCCTCGTCGTACAACCAACATGGCTGAGGTGGCACTGGAGACTTCCCGCTTGAGGGCTTGGGTACAGGCGAAAGAGCTTGTTGCCTACTTCAACGAACTGCAGGCCAGTGTGGGAGACGCAAGTCTCATCTGCCAGCTTTTGCTCCAAGCTTTGGAACACGACCTGATCTCTGTGGACGTCTTCACCATATTTATTTCCTGGTCCAAGTCTCCTGCCATTATCACTAGGTGCCTGAATTATGAGCACAACATTAGCATATGGAGAATCGCCATCAAAGAATTTGGCAAACATCTGAGACGACCTGGAAAATTCAACTGGGAACTGACTTGGAGAGCTTTGGGGGGCACCGAAGGGCTCGTCCAGCTCTTCGGCAGGAGCTCTGTTGACGAAGTCAAAACGGTCTCAACCTTCATCGGAGGCTGTAACCACGGTCAGGAGAACGTGCAAAGAGAGCGACGTGTCGAAGACCTCCTGCGAGCACTTCTCCCCTCTGTCTACGCCACTACCTCCAACATACAAAGCAATGACAGTCGCCCTATTCAGCACCATTACGCCGCCATGCTATCTGCTTGCTCCAAAGGCTTTGTCAATGAAGTCCTCAACTCGCACGACAGTGGAAACCCGCTCTATAAATGGCGTGATCTGACCAGACTGGTTCGGAGCCACAGGGCCTTACTGAGAGAACGTGCCATCAACCACATCTTTGGCAGTGGGCCGGAAGACGAGGATGTTCCGCGCTACCTTGGCACATTCCTGTATGGCGACAAAGACTTTGCCATAAAAACACTCCAAGGCCGTCTTGATGGCACGGTCACTGATCAGAGATGGGGTCATAATGACGAGTTCGCAGTGCTGATGCCTATTATACGTCGCCTGACCAAACATCGGGCCGCTCCCCTGGAAGTGAAGCGGGAAACACACGATCTGATTAAACTTGGACTGGACATATTGGGCAAAGTCGGGAGTAAGCACGCAAGCAAACCCCGGTCCTCGGACCTTTGGAACACGACCTTTTCTCGATGGCAAATTTGGCCAGCTCATTATGAAGATGTGCTGCGACTTGGAATGCGGTTGGGGCTCGCCAAACTCCCGCACAAGGCTCCCGGAAACTATCTCCCAGTTCTGCGGTGTCTGGACCCAGAGCCGAGAGAACGACTGCTGGAACTTTGCTACCTTGATATTCCAGAACACCCATTGGCTCTCTTTTCCGCCGACGACTTCTTGACGGTTGCCGGGCAGAATTGGCCCCTGGAAATATTTCGCGTCATGAGCAACGATCGAGCAACCAGGGTGCTGAAGAAATTGTACCAAGTGAATCCTGAGTACAATTTTCTGGAAACTTCAGAGAATTCTTCGATACTCTCCGAGGGACATAACGGGTCTCAGCACAACTTGAACGTGGATCTGTACCTGACAATTCTCCAGCGTGGCGATCAGAATGTACAAAAGCGCTCCAGGGACACCGTCGACAGGCTTCGGAAGAAAGCTTCTACGGTCAGCGACCCGTCAGGCAGAGCGGCCCTCGCCAAAACTGCAGCATGCTATGCAGTTGCGACTGGAGATCTGAACGTATATGCCGAAACCGTGATCTGGCAGCAGCGTTTTATCCGGGACCCTTGGGCAGTGAAAGTTGTGTTCGGCCGGAACGTGGTCCGCTCAGACGAAGGTATTGAGCTTCTTTCAGGCGTTCCCGCCCCTGAAGCCTTGTCCTCCGTATCCAAGGATGGCATCCAATTACTGCTTGAAGAGATATCTCTCAACATCACGAGAGCAGACGCTGTTCTCAGGACTTTTCATGATTCCTATCTTCTTGCCACGCGGGAGCCCTCATTTCAGGAACATGACTGGAAGTACGTCAAGGAGCTATTCACTGAGGTGTTCAAGTCACGGATCTCTCGGTCAGAGACCCTTAAGAAGAAGTTTCCTATTTCCAGAAATGACATTTTCCGAGTGATTTGGAAGTGTTTCCTCGCGGCACTCGAGTGGCTGGGCACACAGTTTATCAACGAGATCCGAGCGCCAGTCCATGAGCTGCTGGAAAAGGCACAGCCTGGATTCCTTGCGGTCGCCACGAGATCGTTGCTCGACATCGGGACGGGGAGGCGGAAAAGACTACAAAATGAGGGCACATCTCAGCAAACGTCGACTGGATTCGGGGGCAGAGGCACAGCTGCATCTTCGCCGCCCCCGGGATTTCCCGCCGGAAAGACAAATCCAGTAGCTGGAGATGAGGCTATTGATCTGATGTCGTACAGAGCTCTCGTCAAGCTTGCAAATAGCGACATGCCGGCACTTGCGTCGCCGCTCATTCTGCAGACGGTTCTGGAACGGCCTGACGCTAGTTCGTGGCACAGAATGTTATTGTCAGTTGGCTTCCTGAAGAGGCTACGAGCTGAGGAGGCTCATGATCTGCTCTTGGACCTCGCGAAGGGTGTAGGTGAAAAGCTGGAAGAGCAGTCATATGTCCGAGTGGGCGAGTCCGAGCCCCCTAAGCATGCGCCAGCTAAGCCTGCCGTCAAGGTGACAACGGTGAAATACCTGGCCCAGCTCCTCAATAAGGCCGATTTCATCTCCAGTGATACAGCTGCCGAGGTTTTGATCGAGCTGGTCACGTCCGCACAGCATCGAGACATCCGCCTTGCAGCACTCGAAAGTCTTCTTAGCCTGCTGGATAGCGTCTGCACCGGTACGCAAGGAGCCACAAAACCAAACCCGACAGTACGCAAGATCATGAGCGCCCTAGAGAGTGTTATTCCGGTAGTCGGCAGCATAAATGAGCGACGCCCCTTGCAGGAAGAAGATTGGATAGAGGCAGAAACGAGTGGAGTACTGCCGGAGCTGTCAAAGAGCAGCGCCAGCTATCTACCACCCCTGATGGACGCAGTCGTTAAAGCAGTCCATGATGATAGCCGCCCTGGGCTCAAGAAGTTGGAAGACGAGTTCTTGGAGCTCATCATTCTTCCTATGCTCGAGCAGTCGCAGCAGGAGCACACAAGATGGATCAACATGTTCCTGGTCAAATACAGAGCCACAGCCCTGAAAGCTCACATCGCAGAGACACCGATAACACCGCTTCTTTGGAACACCGTCTTGTGCAGCTGCCATCTATCCATTCGCAAGAAGTATCTTCGCGACTTCAACAGATACGCGGTCCTCCGGATTGCGCCGACCCCCGCAATGAAGGAATTCAGTGCATCTTTGCGGGCCGATTCAGAGCTGCGGAAGGATCCTGAAGTGCGGCATTGGCTGGAGATCTTCGGACGCCCTATGACTCCCTATAATACGGAGACAGCAAGGCTGAGCCTCCTTATAAACTCCTTGGACGTCCAGACTGTTGAATCTCAACACAGCGATTTGCTCGACATGTATTTCCAGCACACAACCTCATACCTGGAGCAATACGAGGAGAACCCTAAAATGTGGAAGTACTTGGTGACTGAACTGACGCTAGTGAGGAGGGACCTTACGGAGGGTGAGGGAAATTACACTAGATGGCACACTTGCCATCGTTCTCTTATAGTACGGGTTTTAGACCTGATCAAGGATAAGAGGCGGCAAGGACAACGCCTCATTCTCCCGTCGACGGCGAAACTGGAGCTCTCACTCGCCTTCACGTTGGGCTGGTACGCAACTGAAGAAGGTTGCGAGAGGTTCGTCACCAATCTCGAAGAGCGGCTGTTGGCAATGCTCAACAAAGATAATGCCGCCGTTCTACAGTGGCCTGAGATCGCACGAGAGGCGTGCATCGTGATCCCGGCCATCCTTGCCACGGATGAGGAGCGGTTGAGGCTTGCGTACCATATCGGCAAGATTGGTCACGCTGACGGGGTTTCGGACAGTACGAGCCGGCAGCTGAGGGTGGCTTTGGAATTGATCAAACTCGAGGTAGCTCTCAAGTTGATTGCACAGTGCGAAAAGACCAAGGATAGTGTGCTTGTGACACGGCTCCTGGAAGAGTGGCAGGCATGCGAGTCTGATGCCATCAGAGACAAAGTGTTCCAGTGGGAGAAAAACAGGTAGTTAGTTGGCGTGAGTCTCGATGGTCAACCTGAGAAGTGATGCTGTTGAGGAGCAAGCATGTGAGCAGGATGCCCATAACGGCGATGCTGTATTCTATTTCCAAGTATCGAGTGCAACGCGTGGTCGCAGAGGTCGCATCGATGACTCCATTTGGGAAAGCATCTACTATGTATGTATAGATCCCGGCCTCCCAAGGCATGAAGTGAATGAAGTTGCACAGGCTATCCAGGCTAGAGGGACGGGCCCTTGCAGCTGCTGACGTGCGTCTTCCAGGGATCTGTTCAGGGATCAGTGGGCCCCTTTCATCCCATCCCATGCCGCACGGTACGCTAGCTGCGACTCGGTTTTCTCCCTTTAGCTCGTGGCGTTAGTGTATTGTTAGTGCCAGCTGTCTCCATCACACCCTGGCCTCGGGGTCTGAACCATCTCCAAGGGGGCCTCGAGATTGCAGCTCCGCAGCAGCAGTCAACCAGCTCTCCTCGTCACCCGTCAGCTAGCACCTCAGCAATCCGATTCCAGCCCGGAGTTGAAGACCGCTCCCGTTGGGCCGATATCACTGACCATTGGCTATGGCAAGCGAACGCAAGTCGGCAGAGGCCGACCGGAGACTGGAAAGCGGGACTGCCAAGGGCGCCCCGGAAGCCGCGAGCAGCTCCGGTGGTCTTGGTGGCCTGCACCCGGCCTTCTTTATCGCGTAGGTTTCGTTTCGTCGTCGTCGTCGTCGTCGTCGTCGTCGTCGTCGTCGGTGGTTCTAGGCTAACACGGCACGCCTTGCTGTATAGCCTCTGGATCGCGCTGAGCTCAAGTGTGATCCTGTTCAACAAATGGATCCTTTCTACAGCAAAGTTTGGTATGCTCCCCTCTGCCCCGTGATATTCTTGTCGACCAAGAGGGCCGTACATGAAGCTAACCCATGTGAATTATAGAATACCGTAAGTCGCACGGCCATGTATCTCTGACGAGGCGCCCTCCCCCCCCCCCCCATCAACAACGCCGACGCACCACTGACCATATCCACCTCCTACAGCGTTGTTCTTGACGACATGGCACCAGATCTTCGCCACGATCATGACCCAGCTCATGGCCCGCTTCACCAAGATTCTCGACTCAAGACACAATGTTCCCATGACACCGCATACATATGGGTTAGTGCTATACGAGCTGGGCTTGAGAAGAAATACATGGCGTGGTTGCTGATCTCGCGATTGTATTGTGACAGGCGCGCAATAGTCCCCATAGGCGTCATGTTCAGCCTGAGTCTCGTGTGCGGCAACCTGGCATACTTGACGCTCAGCGTGTCCTTTATTCAAATGCTCAAGGTACGTCTTGCGTCAACTGGCCATGTTGACCTCCAAAGGGGGCCCTGCTTGCTGACAATGCTGTGTCCCTGTCCAGGCCACCACTGCCGTGGCGACCCTGCTCGCCACATGGGCCTTTCGCATCGCACCCCCCAACGCCAAGGTGCTCGGGAACGTCACCGTCATCGTCCTGGGTGTTGTGATTGCGTCCTTTGGCGAGATCAAGTTCGTCTTTAGCGGTTTCATGTTCCAGCTCGGCGGTGTCGTCTTTGAGGCCCTGCGACTCGTCCTGGTCCAGCGCCTGCTGAGCTCGGGTGATTTTAAGATGGACCCGCTGGTTTCGCTCTACTATTTTGCTCCTGCCTGTGCAGTGACGAACGCCCTCTTCACCGCCCTCGTTGAGTTGCCCAGGTTGACCATGCAAGATATCTACAACCTCGGGCCCATGATTCTTCTTGCGAACGCCTTCGTGGCTTTCCTCCTGAATGTCTCTGGCGTCCTTCTCGTAAGTGCCCCCTGTCTTGTCTCTTCAGGTCGCATGGCTAACAAATTGTTCATCAAGATCGGTAAAACTTCGGCTGTCGTCCTTACCATGTCTGGCGTCCTGAAGGATGTGCTACTGGTATTCGCATCCATGATCATTTTCCGCGACCCTGTTACTGGCCAGCAGTTCTTCGGCTACTCCATTGCTCTCGCTGGGCTGGTATACTACAAGCTCGGCGCGGACAAGATCCACTCCTTGGCCAAGGACACACAGCTGCAGATCTCGCAATACCGCCAGAGAAATCCGGCGAGAGTGAAGCTAGCGGGCGCTACCACCATCTTTGCAGTCATCTTTTTCTTGATGTGGGTCTGGGGTCCGGCCTCGACAAGTCAGTACACGGAGTATGTGAAGGCTCGTGCTGGGTACGGGGGTTAAGCAAGAGTCGCTTCCCGGGCCGAGGACACGGCGGTCCGTCGACAGTCTAAGGGCGTTTGAAGTAGTCCTGGGCGTGGCAAACTGGGTTTTAGATTCTTTTAGACAATGTTTTACTCCTCAGTCCAGGTTTCATTAGTACCTAGGTAGTGTTCAACTCTTATAGATTAAGAGACTTGGCCGCGTGGGACTTGTCCGTCTGTGGCCCAACTTGGTCAGATATCAAGAAGACAGTGGGATAATAAGTATCTGCAGCAACTTTGGGCCAGGGTTGAGAGTCTGCGCCGCCGACTCAGCGACACCCATGCCGGGCGGACATCATCCCCCTATCCGGCCCCCACCCCCACGAAAGAGGCCATTATATCGCAGCAGATCACATCAAGGAAGCCCATAGGAGAGTTTTCCAGAAGAGAATGCTTGCGAGAGAGTATGCCGCAGGGCAGTATCCTCTTTGAAACGGCCCCAATGGACTTTAGAACGCTATAAACAATACAAGACAAGTCTTCGTGGCTCAGTTGGTTAGAGCGTTGGTCTCATATTATCATATGATTCATCAGAATACTGGTGAAAGGCCCAATCCAAAGGTCGTGAGTTCGAGTCTCACCGAGGACAGGTTGTTTTATTTTGCCCCCTTGAGGCGTGAACATTTTGCCAATCTTTTTGAAAGGCATTCTCTGAGGAAAGGCAGTTGCTTATGGGGTCTAAATGAGTAAGACTAGAAAGTTCTTGACCATGGGGATGAGTATTGTGGGTCTCTGGTAGTGGGTACCTCGGATGGTTGCATCCCGAGGTTATGTCTGGCAACGCACTAGTAGGAGGCGCAATGATACAAGGGGATTGATATACTGGCGGCAACCACACGAGAAAATGGAATCTCAAAAGACTGGAACATGGCTTGGTCAAATAATAATTACTACTTTGATGCATCTATGTCCCGCCCCATCTAGCACAGTCCATGTCCCGAGACCTCTAGTCTAGATATTCCCCACTCGTTAACGCCTTGCGCCATGAATCATTCATGCATTCGTCTTTAGTCAAATCTAACCATAGAAACATGACAAGTCTCATATCCCTCACGCCTTCGTGGCCTTTGATGCGCGAGCACGCTGGGTGGGCCTGACTCGGAAGAGGTAGTAAGTGCCGACGGCAATGAAAATGTTGAAGATGCAGTAGGCCCACATGATGCCGAAGTTCCTCCACCGGTCGTCCCAGAAGATGTTGCTCCCAGCCAAGTACTGGTCGCCGTTGGAGAGGGGGCAGTAGCGGCACGCGCTCGTGTCGTTGGGGTTCTGCAGGTTGCCGATGCTGCCTGGGCCGCTCGCCATGTAGGCCGAGAAGTAGTCCCCGCAGGTCTGGCCAGATGGCGGGTTGATGATGGTGGTCTCGGACACAGAGCAAGTGACGGACCGCCCGTGGATCATGGTCACCGATATTGCTCCAATCCAGTACGTGAAGGGGCTGACACGATACATGAAGGTCCAGAAGCCGGGAAGGGCGCTTGGTGTCTGCAGCACACCGCAGAACATCATGCTGAGGAGCATCAACAACGTCACGAGGGCTCCTGCAGTGGTTGCGTCAGGGAGTGCGGCGATGGTCATGTGCGCAAATGTGCTGGCGTAGACGAAGAGCAAGATGGTCAGCAGGAGCACCAACACCTGTCGCTCTCCGCTCTGGTCCGCGCCGACGACAGGGTAGTAGAAGCAGGCCCAGGTGATGATACCGGTGAGGACCTGCCAGGGGATCTCGACGATGATGTTGGCCATCATGAAAGCCTTCCAGCTGTAGGCCTTGCTTGGTCGCTCACGGACCTCATAGAGGGACCTCTGTGTGACGAAGAGCGGCTGGATCTGTTGTACAATAGTCGAGAAGAGGGTGATGATCTGGAAGGATGCGAAGATGATCATCTGCATTCCCACCATACTGCCGCCGCCCCGGTAGAAGGAGAAACCGACAAACAGGCCAGCGAGGAAACCGAGACCAAGCTTAGACATGATGTACGAGGGCATCCGCCAGTACTGTTGGAAGACACGAATGGTGACCTCTCTCAGCTGAGTCATGAACGGCATTGCGAATTCCGAGTGGGATGTGTGGTCAGCAACAGCCTGTTTGCCCTTCTCGGCGGCAATCCTGTCAATCTCTGCCTCGACAGCCAGGCGCTCCGGACTGTTCAGCCAGACGGAATGCCAGTCGGTGGTCTGCCCGTTGGCAATTTCCAACATGTACTCGGCCGGGTTCTCCGCGGCCCCACACTTGCGTGCTCCGTTGGACTCGAAATACTCCAGAAGGGTGTGTGAGTTCTGTCCAACCTCTCCAAAGTAGACCGTCTTGCCTCCCTTGGCCAAGAACAGCAACCGGTCGAACTCCTGGAACAGAACAGCGCTAGGCTGATGAATGGTGCAGAGTATGGCCTGGCCGGCGTCGGCAAGCTTGCGCAGGAAGGCGACAATGGCCCAAGAGCTCTGAGAGTCAAGGCCGCTGGTGGGCTCGTCCAGGAAGAGCAGGAGCTTGGGCTTCGCTGCCAGTTCCACGCCGATAGTCAGGAGCTTGCGCTGTTCAACATTGAGACCCTCGCCGGGAACACCGACGACCGCATCCGCAAAGTCGCCCATGTTCAGCATGTTGATGACCTCTTCGACGAACCTGTACTTCTCTTCCTTGCTGACAGATGCTGGCTGACGAAGCATGGCACTGAACCGGAGGCTCTCGCGGACGGTAGACGTCTCCAGGTGAAGATCTAGTAAATCAAGGTCAGTTTTTGGACACATTGGCAGCCATGCGGGGTTCGGGGATGTGCTGACCTTGTTGTTGAACATATCCCGTCTTTCGTTGGAAACTCTCGTCCAGAGGCTTGCCGTTCACTAACATGTCTCCAGTAATCACGCCCGTGGTGACTCTCTGTGCGAGAGCATCGAGCAAGGTGGTCTTGCCAGCGCCGCTGGTGCCCATGAGCGCCGTGAGCGTGCCCGGTTTGACCCAGCCAGAAACGTGGTCCAAGAGGCGACGCGTCTCGGTCTTGATCTGGACGTCATAGACAACGTCTTTCCAAGTAAAAATGTCCGTCTGCGGCTCCAGGGCGCCAACATTAGCTCCAGACTCCTGCATCGCGTCGCCACCTGGTCGGGTCTCCTGGGACTGCTCGTCTGGGCTGCCCGCCTTCTGGAGGTAGGCTGGGACGCGGCCGCGCTGGAATACGAGGAACTCTGCAGCGCTGTTCACTGAAGAGTTGAGCTCGGTGGTAACCATGTAGAGGATTAGGAAGAAAATCAAGTACCCGATGAGGATGCCAAAGTTGCGCCAGACATGCGAGTAGTAATAGGAGAAGCTAGTCTCGATATACGAGTCTCCATTGACGGTCGCACGGCCAGCCACAGCTCCGACTGCATCGCACATCCACGAATCCCCGACCAGAGGTGTGTAGGCGGGGATGATGCTGGAGCAAATGTACTCATGGCCGTGGAACTCGTTCGCGACCAGAATCTCGAAGGAGTAGAACAGCGGGTTGATCCATCGGATCCAACCGAACCAGACCTTCATCTCTGGGACTGCAATCATGAAGCCAGTATAGATGCTCAGGGCGAGGATGATGATACCGGACGCAGCCATGGCCTGTGAGGATGTCTTCGTGGCGGCAGCGACAGTCTTGAAGATACCCGCGAACACAAAAGTGGTTACGTAGGTGACGAGGAAAAACAGAAAGAATTGTCCAGGCTCCCTACGAAGGCCGGCCATGAAGTACAAGACGACGTTGAAGCAGACGGAAATCAGGAATTTCACAGGTATATCTGCTACAATACCGGCCAAGGCTTCAGTTGCGGGGTGGTAGAAGGCGTAAGAGGCTTGTTTCTCGACGATGATGCGTTGTGCGTACAGGCTGCTAATCTCCGAGACGGAGCTGAGGGCGTTTGACAAGACGGCGATGAAGAGCGCGGCTCCCTTTGCGAAGAAGCCGGCGGTAGAATCGTAATTGACGGGAGAGTAAAAGAGAGACCCCATAATCAGGGCGATGACCACCTGCATGACAGCATTGACGACTGTCGCGGCCTTGTCTCCCCAGACCCTCTGGTAGGCCCGCTTGACGTTGAGGCTGACCTGCTGACGGACGGTGATGATGTATGGCGACGCTGGGCGGGCATGCTTGGCCTGGCGGGATCTCTTGCTCTGACGGAACGCCTTGAGGGTATCATTCTGCGTCTGGCTGGGGTGTCTTGCCAGACCATCCTCGCCGTCGGACAGCGGGTACTCCTCCAGGTGCGCAGAAATGTCGTCCTGCAGCCTTCGGTACTCGGGAGAAGAACGCCAGTATGTCTCAAATTCCTCTGGTGTGCGTGGCACCTTGTTCTCCATACCCTCCCGGGCCCTGCGTTCACTGGGGTTGGTGACCGAGGTCAAAAAGTCTCCCGTCGTCTGTCGCGGAGGACAGTACCAGCCCTGTCGTTCGAAAAAGTCCTTTGCTTCGCTCGCAGGTCCGTAGTAAATCTGCCGTCCTTCGTAAAGCACAGTTGCCTTGTCAAAGAGTTCATAGATGGCCTGGCTGGCTTGGTAGATGGCAACGGCGTGGGTGGATCCGAATAGGTTGCTGTAGAGTCGAAGGGACTGGACAAACTTCAGAGCGGTGGCTGAGTCGAGACCACGGGTACTGGACCATGAATGTTAGTAAGAGTACCTAGATGTGCTGTTTGATGGGAGCGGAACCGTGGGTGCAAATAAATATATACCTATTGTCCCAAGCAGCGAAGGGTGAGCCGGCAAGCATCATCTCGGCAATGCTCACACGCTTCCGCTCACCACCAGATACACCGCGAACGAAGTCGTTGCCGACCTTGGTATTGTAGGTATGTGTCAGGCCGCAAATGGCCATTGCCACCTGGGCCATGAGCCTGGCGTACTCATTGCGGCTCATGCCTTCAGGACGATCTGATGGCGTGCGCACGGCTGCGGCAAACTCGAGTGTCTGGCCCACTGTGAGGTGTGGGAAGTGCTTATCGACCTCCTGGTTGTAGATCACCTCGCCCTTGAACTCCTTCTTCATCTGGCCAAGAGGGATGCCGTTGTAGCTAACTGTTGCGTCTTTGTCGAGGCTCAGGCCGCTCAGCTCACCGCACATGGTCTTCAGCATTGTGCTGCAGCCTGAGCCGGGGCGGCCAAGGACGATCAGCAATTCGCCATTCCTCAGTACGCCATCGAACTTGTTCAGAATTCTTTTGGGAGTCTTCTTGCCAAAAGAGAAGAACTCCGCCGGTCGTAGTGGTCCTGTGACGACAGATCCCATAGTCTGCTGTAACTGGACGGCGTCGCCAGTCCCCGAGACTGTCAGATCCTTGAACATGACACCCGTCCGAGCTGGTCGGATGCCACGTGCCTCGATCTGATGGACGACATTTTGCACCCACTTCGCAGGGTCGAAATTCTCGCTTAGGGGATTTAATGAGCCGTCATTGGTCGTGTGGAAGGAAATGGCCTGAGACAGATCTGCAGGTTGCCCGCCAGCCCCCGAGGCTTGGGAAAAGACGGTGGCGATGCGTCTCAACTCCTCGGCGTCCTCTGGTTCTATCTCTGTTGAACGAACATCGTGATCGACTGCGGTCCCGTCGTCTGATGCGGTCAAAACACGTGCGAGTTCTATCTGCCGTCCATGCTGGTCGACGTGCGCAGACGAGCTTGCCGGCTCGGCGGCCGCGTCCTTTTCCATGGTCCTTGCGTGTTCTTGTCAGAGCGTAAGTCGATGTGCGGGTCTTGAGGGCGATATTAGATAGTTTCTGGATAGATTAAATTATTATCTACTGTGAGCAGAGTTATGAGTATGGCTTGAAGTCGCCCTAGGGATTCTTTTGACTAGTATACATAAAACGGGAGTGCCTGATATCCGAGGTGCGGCGCTGGGTCTATCTATACACATCTGAACCTGACAGCGAAGACACTTGAGCCCCTTATGGTTGACAGCATCTCGGAAATATGCAGTCGGCTTTACTCGTGTCCGGTCCGTTGCTTTGATAGCGGGCCCGCAAACCCGACGGGCCCCTTGAGCGGGCCCGAGTTGTCGACAAGCACCTGCGAGTTCTTCGCTGTCTCCGGGGGTTCCATCTTGGCGGCCTGGCAGCTCGCGTCTAATTCCTCGTAAATTGGATTCAGAATGATATCATAGCCCCCTGTGGAATAACGCGGCCGGGGTCCAACCAGATAAGGCCGGCCTGTCGATCATCGGTACCTAGGAAGACCCCGGGCTGACAGCTTGTCTCGGGATGCAACAGCAACCCGGCGGTCCGGGTACACACGCGGCCGAGCCACTGCAAGAGGCCCACACCCGAGCCGGGGCCCCTTTACCTTTGTTGATGCTGGCTTGCCTTGCATGTGTTCGCTCCTCCCTGTAGTGTACTATGGGATCTGATATGTGTGGTCATCATTGAACCAGTCATCATTGAACCAACGCATACCTAGGTATGATCCTGACGTCGATCATTCTGTAGTCCGTCCTCACTTAGCCCCACTGGCATATCGACATTCGACCTTCAATCTTCACACCTCGGAATCCCATAGATGAGTCGCTGTAGCGTTCGATCCGTACTCCCCGCAGCTCGACGCCCTCGGCCAGCAATGCACGTCGTTCTTAAGCTTCCAAGAGTGTCGTGGGTTATCTTCAAACTTTTCTGAGTTCTACTTGCTAAACATGGTTTGCACCTGGCCGACGGTTTACATGCGTCTCTGGTGGCAGTCGGAATTCGGGGAGCTTTGGGCCCGTTCCCAGTGTGATGGCTGCAGTAAGCATCATATCAAGGAGGCGAGACCAAGAGGATTTGTCATTCGGGTAGGGCACCAGCCAGAGAGGTCCGAGTATTCGTTGCCGGCGTTCCGAGGTTCCACACAACCCGTAGATCCGCTGAGTGAGTCATCCTTACGTCCATTGTGAGTTCGACTCATTATGGCTGTGTGGTTCTCCTTCTGTCCATATCCATGTATGTAAGCAGAGGGAATTGCTAAGGCAATACGCTGCGCCTCAATTTCCTAGCCTTTTGTGTAATCTGTCGCAGCTCCTCAAAATCCATCGATTGCCAAACAATGGCGGAGTGAAGCTGACAGCGGCTTCAGCCATATTTGTTACGAACACGCGCCCATCGGCTGCTGACTACCGCAGAAGACAACCCCGCAGGCCAGGGGCTAGCTCCCGAAAAGGTCATCCCACCTGATCCAATTAGTAATGCTACCTTATCAGGGTTAGGGTTAGGGGACCTACCAACTAGGGTGGACCGATAGAACCAACGGGCGGTCCAGTCGACTATAAGGCTAGACCGTATAAGTTGATGAGCGGTCCATACAGTCTATCACCATAACGGATAAAGAGTTAAAATATTTCAGGATATAGTTATCACCATAGTAGATAGCTTTTATAGGATAGACTCTTTAGTCATTAATCTAAGTATTTAATCCTAGCATTAGATAGCGTTATAGCTAGGAATTATTATTAGTTAATAATATTACTTAATAACCGTCTAATAATGTATTCTAAATATAAACCCTTGATTTTATTAGTTTAAAGGATTTAGAAACCCTCTAATTATTATATTTTAATGATTCTTATTTATACATTATTATATAGACTCTAAGCAATATTACGTATAGAACCCTTTATAATATCTAACTCCAGAATAACTACTCCCATTGAAAACGGGCCAGAGGGGGAGCGAGAGGACAAAACCTCCACACATACAAAAAGGCACACGTTCTGCCAGAGCCCTAATCAAGCAACCACCTCAAGAGGAGCGTGGAAGGCAAGAAGAGGAGCCCCTAATGCGATAAGAGAGAGTTATAAGGGAATAGAGGGTGTTAAAAAGGAGAGGCAGAAAAAGATGGCATAAGAAATAGTTTTATAATTACCAGTTTATATATATTTAATAAATATAATTGTATTAATGATATAAATAATATTATATAAATAAAAGATATAATATTTCAATTATCAAATTATATTCTATAGAATGATATTCATATTAGATTTATTATATAACTAATACTGAAAACGGGCCCAAAAGAGAGAGCGAGAGGACAAAACCTCCTCACACACAAAAAGGCACACATTCTGCCAGATCCCTAACTCAAGCAACCACCCCCAAGAGGATGCGTGAAGCAAGAATGAGGAAGCCCCTAATCGCGATAGGGAGAGTTATAGGTTAATGATGGGTTCCAAAAGGAGGAGGCAGAATAAGAAGAGGGCACAAGAAATATTTTCACAGTACACACGTATATATTAGACAGATACAAATTCATAGGGTATAAAAAGATTGATTCTCTAGGACTAGGAATTTCTCAAAAGCAACGCAGAAAGGCCCCTTCTTATAATCCTAAAGGGGGGGGGGAAATACTAAGGCTGGTTTTCCTCCAAATTCTAAAACATGCCGGTTCCCCTAGACCCTGGAATATACCCCTCTCCAGATTATTATAAAGAATAAGTAATAGTCCGCCCAAAATAACTAAGATTACTTTCCTCCTCTGATTAGATAAGTTACCTGAATTTAGCTTTGTTGGACCCTTTATAGCTCTCAATTCCTAGCCCGCTCATTCCTACTCTTATTCTGCTATAGCATGCTTGATTTGCAATCCTTCTCCTCTCACTCAACCGCCTTTTTATAAGCCCAGGATTAATAGCTATCACTAATCGCCGGCATGGGAACCCAGCAATTCGCTTCCTCAATCCCCATCACTGCTGGCATTATATAATAAACTCCTATAAATCATATAATTCTTATTACAGCAGGCAATAGGCAATATAATAGCTTTATAGCTAGAATAGAGGATAAAGACAATAATAAAGACCTTAAGGATTACTGGATTGCTAGGGTTATTCCTACCTATATTATCATTCCTTCCTAGATATATTCCTATAACTCCTCTAATATCTACCGCAAGAGAAATTTAATAGGGTCACCATTAGCTTCCAGCCCCTACTCCAATCATGGCATCATAATATAGTCTTACTTCCATTAGGTATCCAAGGACCATCTTTCCATATATCCCATTACCCCATCTTTCCTAAGCAGTTTTATGGCTAGGTTCTTAAACGGTCCTTATAAAATTCCCATAGCCATATATCATGATCAGATCTTACGGCCGACTTAGGTTATCTTTAATATAATTAGCGATAGATAGCTGGTCCTTAGTTATAGGGGCATATAGGATTTACTCAACCTAAAGTCATAAATTATGTAGGCCTAAAAGATCAGCCTTATATCTCCACTATAAGAGAGGCCTAGCAGATTTATCCGGCTTCTAAATCTTATCC
>NQMI01000057.1:0-44428 GCA_002270565.1 Stenocarpella maydis
ACCAGCACAACTAAGCAGTCACCTTTCTTTACACTCTATAGATACAAACCTCAGGCATATTACAAATTACTACCAAATAACACCCCAGCAGAATCAACGGAATAAAAAGCAACACAAATCAAACAAATCCAGAAGGATATTCAAGCAGAACTTTCTTTTATATAGGAGCGAATATTAAAATATATAAATCAGAAGAGAATTAAGGGACCAATTCTCAAGAAGAAAGATAGAGTCTATCTCCTTTACCAAAATATTAAAACCAAGCAACCCAGCAAAAAGCTTAATTATAAGAAAATCAGCCTCTTCAAAATTTCAAGGAAACTTTTAAATACTAACTATAAACTCTTACTACCCAAGGAAATAAAATAGCATCCAGTCTTTTACATTTTACTCTTAGAACCAGCACTTAAAAATATAAAACTTAAAATACAGATTAAAACACTTAATAAATATAATAAAGAATATAAAGTAAAAAACATTATAGACTTAAGGCAGCACTAAGGAATAATGGAATACCTTATTAAGTGGAAAGGCTATAACTCTAGCGAGAATATATAGGAACCAGCCCAAAATTTAACCCACTATTATAATAAACTCAAATGATACTATGTACAAACCACTATAGAATAGTTCCAGAAGCTAGGAATGCAGCCTAGAGACCCTATATATAACAAACCACAACAAACCAACATTATAATAAAACTACATAATAAACCCCAGACTTTACGGCTAAAACAGAGAAAACAACTAATAAGAGACTACTTACAAGAGGGATAGCCTAAAAGCTAGCAATCAGCTAACCCCTCAAAAGATACACCAATACTAGTTGCCCTATCCAACCAATAACCTGAATACTAGTTACATCCAAAAACCCATCTAAATAAATACCAGTATCCGCACCCCATACCCTAGCGAATACTAGTTACAGAAAAACAAGACCAGAACAATACAGCACGACTAGTAAACCAAGAACGGCTAGGAACCAGGACCAGTTAGGCAACAATCAAACAAGTTCCATTCCCAGTAATAAAATCAGGCACTAAGACAAGCCACCCATAGGCGCATTTCCTTCACCACCCTCACTACTAGTACCCACAAATTCAGATCAATTAGTATCATTACCCATTAGGGAACTTTAATTAAAAACTCCTACTTCACCCTCAGAATGCAACTACGCCTCCTATACTACCATCCTACCAGCCTCCTTAGTAGAACCTTAGCAAACAACCTTAATAGATTATATAGTAATCCGCCTCTACTCTACTTTAGCCTCCTCCTTCTCCACCCGCTCTAACTCCTCTACATTATTAATACCCTAATAGACCGCATATATTATCTTTTTATAGTACAACTACTTCTACTTATAAAGGTATAAAATTCTTGTATTTAGCCATTAAGCCTCCTTCTCTATGGCTTCTAGCTCTTTCTCCAGTCAACAGTGTGTCAAGATAACCTTATTTAACTAATTAGGAGTAAGACCTTGGATATTATAGTTGGATAGATTAAGGTGAATATAGATCTAATAGCAAACAGATTCTGAATCTGCAACCTTATAGTTCTTAGCCAGGTTGTGCTCCTTATAATAAGAATAAGGTATAGGAATAATGCTACCCTTTAAAGTAATAGCAAAAAGAAGAGCGGCCTTATACTTAGCAATGGAAAAGGACTTTATAGGATAAGACTTAGTAACCCTACCTAATATAATGAATTAGGAAGGAGTAAATAAGAATGTGGATAAGCGAAAATAACTTATGGAATACTTTTAAGGATAAAAGAAGTAAGAAGGGAGATAGTGTTATAAACCAATATATATTAGCGGCTGACTACTGCAGAAGACAACCCCGCAGGTCGGGAAGTAGCCCCTAGAAGGAGCGCCCTGCCTAATCCAATTAGTAATGCCACCTTATCAGGGTTAGGGTCAGGGACCCACTACGATTAATAAGATCATTATTAATTCTATTAAGCAATACTCAATCAACAGAATTACCATTAATACTATTAATAATAAATAAAGAGTCAGAATATATAAGGATATAGTTATCACCATATTAGGTATTCTTTATAGAATAGACTCTTCAGTCATTAATCTAAGTATTTAATCCCAACGTTAAATAGCCTTGCAGCTAGTAATTATTATTAAGTTAATAATATTGCTTAATAATCGCCTAATAATATATTCCGAATATAAACCCTTAATCTTTCAGGATTAACGTACTCGGAAACCCCTTTGATCATTACATTAATCTAAGTATTTAGTCCTATTAACTGAATAGCCTTATAGCTTCTGATTATACCCTCTTCGTGAATAGTGTCTTTATATACTGCAACTTAGTTAAGTATTACCTCTATGCCGCTCTGCTCACATAAACCCTATAGGTTACCTACTGAACCCTATAAAGATTTGATGTGATCATTATACCCAGATTAGGGGGGGCCCAAATGTGGGCCACCCACGTTATAAATAATTATAATAGCTTATAAAACAATACTATTAGGTGTAAAGACTCCTTTAAGGACCCTATATAAGTTAATAGCTAGACTTATAAAGATTATGAAAGGTAATAATATATTAAGTAATTACTAACTTAGTAATAATAATAACTCTAATATTTAAGAAATATACTAATGAAATTATTTTAATCTTGATAGGTTTAATTAAATTATATTAAACCCTAATAAGGTCCTTAAAACTTGCCTTAACTATTTAATACTAAATGCAGGTTAGACCTCCTATCCCTTAGCTATAGTTGCATCTAATAATACTCTTAAAAATGATAATTCTAACACTAATAGCTATAATTATCTAATTAATATATATATATAAAGTTTAGTAAGAAGAAAAAGTCCCTTATTAAGATATTTAAGTTTTCTTCAAGGGTAGGTATAGAAGCGTTTATATGCATATATAGTTGTGGGGCGGCTGGAAGGGGGGCCCTGCTGGAAGCTGGGCCGACGATGTTATATAAATATATAAATATATAAATAATGTATAATTATAACTCTGAAGAGGAGGGAAGAGGGAGAAGCCTAGCTCCCCTCCCAGTACTGTGCTGAAGCCTATTCATAGCCAGAAGTCTTCGCTAAGAGTATGGCTGCTGATAAGTTGCAACTACCTAGGTACTGTTGTCTGTGTAAGGCAACTCATCGGGATTGGAAGTAGGACTAGGTAAACAAAGTTGACCGATGCCGGTAACCCAGGTATTGAGTTACACTGATGACTCCAAAGAATGGGCTGGTGGTCACATCTAAACATTTTAATATATGTGCGATGATGGAGTTGCTATATAGATAGAAGAATATACAAGATTTGGCAACCAGCCAGGTTTTACAAGATACCTAGGTACAAGAAGAAAGTCCCTAATAACTTAATATCCAGGCCTGCGGTGCCGACAACATCGGTCTGGAGCACACCGGTGAATCTGAGCCACGTCACAACCACTGTGCCTTAGGAAACGGTGACGGTGACATCGCCACCAGCACCGGACGGACTGCCACGGACGGTACCGCCAGGAATGACATCCGGGCCAGGAGTGACGTCGTAGGAGGTCGAGGAGCCCCAGAGGCTAAAGTTGACGGCGGCGTCGGTCGATTTGTAGACGCCGGGGATGCCGACGGCGGTCCCGGGAATAGTGGTCGCGGAGCTCCCGGTGACCTCGAGCTGGGCTACGGCATAGTAGAACTCGGCCTCGCCGCCGTGGGCGCCGTGCAGGGCAATGTGCTCGGCGCGGGCGAGGTAGCGGCCGTTGGGCAGGGTGGAGGGGATCTCGAACGAGATGCGGTCCTCGCCGTACGAGCACCACGCGGTCGAGCGTAGGGACTCGGCGCTGCCAGCGGTGCACAAGAGGGACTGGTGGATCTTGTACCAGTCGCCGTTGTATTGCTCGTCGGTGACGGTGGCGTCCTCGACGGGGCTGACGTACACTTGGGTCGGGCCCGGGTGCTTCATCCCGGTTCCTCCGAAGGCCTGCTTCAGGCCTATCTTGTCTCCCGCCTTCACGGTGAACACCTCGGGCGAGGCTACGGCCTGCTTGTTGGCCGAGAAGTCCTTGTCAAGAGGGGTGATGGATCCCTCGGGGGCGTTCTTAAACTTGGTTGGCATGTAGCCGTTCTGATGCTTCCGGATGTAAGTGTTGGCTGAGCCCTCGAGCTTATCGTTGACCACGAGCTGATCGAAGGTGTAGTGGGCAGAGGCAAGGCCCAGGATGGCGCAGAACAAGATAGCGGTCTTCATGGTTACAGTTGAAAAGGTAAGTACCTAGGTATGTGGAAAGAGAGGATGAATCGAACCCAGTCGAAAAGGTATGAGTCAAAAGGCAGCTGTGGGATTACTGTCTGGAAACGAATGAAAGGGGAATAATGACGGCTTCAATATTTTTGATTCTGCGTCCATTCCTCCATTTAAATGTCCTTCGACCTGATTTCAATAAGGGGGCGATCCAAGTCACCAACTAGTTATCTGTCACACGACGCTGAGCCAACCTGTGGCCAAGCCTGCAGTTCAGCATACGGCCTGTGTTTGTCGTCGACGCGTGGCATACTAGGCAGTCAACAGAAACATCACGATAAAGGGGAGTTTTGTTTTAATTGTGCCAAGACGGCCATATGGTGCTGTCCAGAGCTGGCCGCGACCAATACGAGGGCACCCTTCCAGGCAAAACGTTTTGCCGACCATCAACTGCACCTAGCCGAGCTCCACTTTAATAAGAAAGGACTATAGTCTGTCTGAAGTTGCAAGATAGAATCGCTTGTTCCACAAATCGCAAGATCATTTTTCTTGGCCCTAGGTATTCTACATAGTATGCATTAGGGCCCTCGGAAATTTGTACAGTCTCCGCAGCTTGCTCCAGGAGATGTTTGAGACACCAGCCAAGATACTACTAGTAGGCATAGAAACGAGGCTACATCATAATGACGTTTAGCGAGCTCGGTCAGTCTAAACATCTGAAGCAATGGGCGTCCTTCTCTATGGCGAGATGATGTGCCTGGCAGGGCAGCGTCTCTGGGCCAGTTGGGCATTGTCTGAATTGGTTGAACCCGATGGGTAATGTACTTACGCAATCCCGAGTCCTTTGCCTCGAGTACAGTACTCACCTAATTCTCTGCCCAGACCTTATACAACTTTTCAGAGCCACATTTCAGAGACCGAGTCCCCCAAGCGCCTCTCCTGCAGGACTACCCCCACGGGTACCTGGGTAATTTCATATGCCAGACAGGCCCCTCGTGTGGTCCCTCTCGCGGTTCTCGAGGCGAAGGTGGCGGCTGGGCAAACTCCACGATGTGGAACAGTCGCTGTGGGACCTATGCCAGAAAGAGCAACACGCTCGCGAGCAGTGGTTCAGTGAGCGTTTACGACTGTATGAAGGGACCACCACAGCTCTTTTTTTCTTAAAGAGTAATGCTATCGGATTACACTAAAGGCGAAACCAGCTGGCGGTCTAGGGTAGAACATAGTTGCTGCTGCAGACGCACTGGCTGACTGGGACGGGAAGGCTGCTTCCGCCACCCACCTGGTGAAGGCAGCCTCTTATGGCCCCAATACTATGTAGTCTGCACATTCCAAGCTGTAAATTTCGTACCGCGGCCCGGATTCAGAGATCCATCTGTGGGATTCCTGGCCCTGAGGAGAAAATTTCTCGTAAGATCGGAAGATCCAAAGCAAATCAAACAAGCCGAGCTTAAGGGACCGACTCGCAAATACGTAGTATGTACCCGAAGGAATATTAACAAGTTGTACTATCCAATAAGTATTTCTTTTTAAAAGGACTTAAAAACCCTCCTAGAACTAAGCAATCTGCAAAAAAGCAGGCTTATAATTTTAACCTCCGGAGGGAATGCTATAATAGGGGAAGTTATAGGTAACTACTAAACGAAGTCTCACATCCCAGGCTTATAACTATCACAGAAATAAACAATTATACTATCAAAATAAAGTATGATATATCATGAATACTGCATATACTATAATAGTTTACTATTGATCTTTGAATCCATAGGTGGCGTGAAGGTTTATGCGGCTGCCTCAGCTGATACCCAACTCTAATATTAAGCAAAATAAAAAAAAAACGTCAGTTGTTCGGCCAGTGGACTGAGAATCAGCTAGACCGTGAACGGAATAAACGTCTAGGCACGCTATCTATTTATTTTCAAAAATGCAACGGCAGTCTCATGGGGCCTCAGGATAATATGTGGCCGGCATCAGGCTCTGAAGACTCAGAGCAGAGTGCCAGTTCGTGGACTCCGAGGCAGCAAGCCTGGGTATTATCTATAATCTACAATATGGAAATCCGTCGTATACCCCGGAATAACTAAATATAATATAGATTATGAGAATGAAATGCACGTATATTCATGATAATGTGAGTTCTCAGGATAAGGTCTTTGTTGAATCACAAAACCAAGGTACATTGTCGTGAAACCCACATAGAAATACAACATTAAGGGTACCTGATTAGGGAGAAATAAGAGCAATGCAGGATGCGGAAAATTTCGAATAAGCTGAATATTTAATATCATTCTTGCTTATGGCTTTATTAATGGTTGAATAACTATGTGGGAGGACGATAAGAGTTATTTAGAATACTATAAGTCCCTTTATTTATCATAATCTTTATGAAATTCTTGCCTGGCATCTCACATGGTGCAAGGGCGCAAGGAAAGGCGCAAGAAAAATCAAAGATTTCTTTAAATCTGCTGAAATGAAATGAGTATCGCTTAAGCTGTAGAGATCCGGGGGCAGGGCTGCTTTGGTAGAAGTGGGTAGTAGAATCAAGTTGATGCCCAAGCCATCATCATTACCCAAATTTCCTACCCAGGGAATTAATAGCCGTTTTCGTTCTTAATCCGATAATTACCCCCCCCCCCCCGCCTTTTTTAATAGAAGAGAGAAAAGAGCTGCAGCAGTCCCTTTATATAGTCGTAAGCCCTTAAAGACCCAGCTTTAGCTAACAAATATAATGCTAATAATAAGTTTTAAAATATAACAGTGTATCACAAAAAAGAATATTGATAACTGTGACGGTACGGATTTATATACTGCTTGGGAATTCCAGCCCGTTGGTTGGAAATTCTGGTCTTTTGGTCTATTCGACTAATGGGCTAATCATAGTACGTTGCCAAGCAGTACGTACTATGTGTCAATAACCTCGTGACTATTTTAAATAGGGTTACTGCTTATTTCATTTCTCAGACTATCGGCTGGATATAGTTCCTGTGAGTCCCTGGAACAAGTTGCCCCACGAGCTATAAACCCGTTGAGTCGACCATCACAATGTGTCCACGACTGCGGATACTGGAATAATGTAAACGCGGCAAAGTAGACTAAGGTAACATGCGTTCAAACCACCCATAGCAAGTATGAATATCCTGGCCCGAGGGGCTTGTGAGCTAGTCCCTTGGTTCCCATTTCAGCCATATCACGTTGAGAGTCTCGTATTCATTCCGATGCATGCAGATGTATACGAGGTCACGAGAGAGCCCCCAAGGTGACCACATAGAAAAATACGACACTCCGGTGCGGATGTGCCTGGGCTTCGGAAAATGACCCAATGATCCGATGGGCTAACGTCCCCATGATGCTTAGAAAATCCTCAAAGTACTGCCGACGCACAACTCCGTGGCAGTGAGCTCTGCAATCGCCGAAATTCATTGTGCAGCTTGTGAGATCGATTTGCAAGGTGCCACCTGCCAAATACTTGATAGTTTACCAGCACAAATTACGGCGGCATCATCACCACATGTGGAAATGCAGAGTTGTGGATTGAGGAACAATTGGTCTGACATGAGCCTCGGCCGTATAATACGTGTATAGGAAGCCGCTTAGGGCGCCTTATCGACAGTTGGTGCAACGCATACTGAGGTCAACACGATATTTAGAAAGGGAGTCAGCGTGCAACAGTCAGCGACTTGGGCCCATTAATTATAATGTTCAGAAATTCACAGTACTCCAAGGTTAACCGGCTGCTGGCAGCATGATCCGAGGGCCAAGACAATTCATTTGATTTGCTCCTGCAGGATGACCTTGGCTAGAAAATATATACCAATAGAGGTTGCTGAGCTGAACCAAGGACGCACAGTACGGGGTCTCCATGCAGAATCCTTCTAACACTGTGAGACTGGTGCTGACGGCGACTTGGCATCTCAGCGGTGAATCTATCATTACTCCGCTTTATTTGTTCAACCACATGTGATACAATAAAATTTAAATTATATTCCTTCCTGAAAGCGATGTCTGGGTAATTCAGCATTTTCTATAGTGATGAATGAAATGGTTATCTTGAAGTAATGGTTGGCCAAATTTACGGTCTGAGGACGAGAGTCAGGGATCAGTTGCCGAATAGTTACTGTGCGGCTGAAGATCGTGACCTTGGCCGCTGCTCGCAGATGTCGATCGATTGATCCTTCCGAGAAATCCCAACCGCCTCAAGACACCCCCCCACGACTTTCTTCAGTCTTCACCCAGCAATGTTCCGTATCCTTCCAGCGGCTTTCATGAGCAATCTCTGACCAGGTCGCCACCGCGGTCGCAAGGTTGCTTTCCAACCCGTGGCCAAGAGAGATGACGACGACAGCATCAGTCACCCTCCGAGGGGATTGGGTACCTGACAACCAAGCCAACTGTCTCAGAACAGATGACATATGGCAATGGGATTATGGGATTCCTGAAGATCGGCGGACAGTGTTAGGGGGACCGTCGCAGACAACAGAATGCCTCCCCAGAGGATGGAGCAGCAGCATGACATACGAAGGCACACAGTGTCCGCCCCGGTACACCGAAGCTTGCCAGGCAACCGACGGGAGCCTGGCTGTTGTCTGCTGCCCTACCATTCGCGAATTCTCCTGTCCGGCATCGTCAGATCTGGCGACTGCCCCTCACGCGTCTATCTTTCGGTGTATGTCTCGATACACCAACACAGGCACGTGGGTTGTGACGCGGACTTTCATGACGGCGGAGGCGAGCACTAATATCATGACCCCGAGATACCGCCCCGGCCTTCATCTGTTTGCCCTCGCAATCGTCTATGCGACCCCGACTCCGGTATGCATTCAACAATGACGGGGAACACCTCGTAGTAAAGCCAAACTTCTAACTCGATTACGCTACCAATTTTTAGACAACTGATTCGTCGACGACTGGTAGCGCTGCCTCACCGACCGGCTCGACTTCCTCACCAACCAGCTCGACTTCCTCACCACCCACTCCTTCAAGTAGCGACGAATCATCCGGCGGAACCTTGACAGCTGGCGCGAGTGCCGGAATCGGTGTTGGTGCAGCCGCTGCCGCAATATTGCTCGCCGGCATCGGTTGGTTGCTGTACAGACGGAAGAAGAAGAAGAATGCCAGACTGCGAGCTCAGTCACAGAATGAGGAACAAATGCACCGAGAGGCTGCATATGGGTATTACCAAGACGGAAGCACAGTCCCAAACAAGAGTCACGCACAATCATTGCGTTCCGAGCTGCCTCCCAGCGGTGGACCGCGGCGTTCAGAGCTGTCCGCGCAGGCCCCGGTAGAGCTTGGAACTTGAGCGCAATACTGCGGCAAAAAGGTGTATTTTGTCTGCTCTTTCAGTAGGGCGGCACCTTACTGTCCAGGGCGGCAGTACTATCTTTGCCTCTGAAGGAGTGGTGCAAAGCACGCGAAAACAGCCTTGAACTTCGAAGTCGGACGGCCATATCCTGGTCAATACTTTCAACTTGGTTTCCTCCCAGTTCTAGGCGTGACTGCGCCTAGAACTGTGATGTTGCCCAGCCGCCATTTCAATAGATGGTGCTTGGCCAGATGAAAGACAACTAGAGACGATAAATCCGAAGCAAGTCACTGTCAGTAGTTCTGTATCTATTTTAAGTTCTACATCATTTCTCTTCAGCGACCTATTTTAGCAGTTATATAGCACTCCCTTGACACTGCTAAACAAACCTGCAACTGCGCATCCAACAGCAAAGCTGTTGAGGTAGTGTTTTGGAGGACTCTCCCTACCTCTGCATTGTCAGCATGATCCCAGTAAAGGAACCGGTCCTGTACCTCAGTATGCCCCCCCCCCCGACCCAAAAGTTCAATTTCATGTACTGTCCAGCTTTTGTTCGGTCTCGCATGATCTCCGGGAGCTTTGTGAATCTCTCCCAAAGCGCTACCAACGTTAACTTCAGCAGGCTTTAATGCCACCAATTAAGAAACCGCAGAAACGGAGCGTGCACCGGTATATCCTGAGCATTGGAAGTAAGTTGAAACTCTAAAGTGCTATGCCCTACACCCTATAACAACGACCACCGACCCAGATCATCGATAACTCATACCTGTAACCCACACCTATGACACCCACACCTACAGCACCCACGCCTACAGCCTACAGCACGCCTACCCACACCTATAACACCCACTGCCAAAGGCACTAGAACGTCTTGAAGTAGTCGAAACCTCTGCAGCCTTAGACTATGGCATTATAACCAAGCTTTCGGTTAATGGCAGCGACAATTTCGTCAAACCCCCTGCCGCTTGCCGAGCGCTGAAGTTGGAAACGTTGCATCCAAGCCACAACATCCGCCTTAGTGACCGTCCGCTTCTTCACGACGGAGGCGAGGTAGCGGTGTAGATAGGCAGCAGCATCGCTGACATCGTACGGTCGTGCTCGGAGGAGACCACTGCCATGGATACGATCGACCTTGCAGCAGAAGGCATAGTGCCACGGAGCAGCGACAACCGTGAGGCCGGGAGCTTGGAAGACGAGGTCGTTCTGAGCGATGGCCTCGTCGGTGAGGGCGTTGCGAAGGTCGTAGGGCATGAAGACAATGGTGCGGTTGTTAAGCCATGCCGTTTCCAACCGCTTGTCCTTCTTCTGTGCTGTCATGGCGGCGGCTTGGAGGAGTTCGTATTCCTGCGCGCCAAATCTGGCGTTGAAGAAATCGACGTCGTGGGTGGTATTGCGGGAACGCAAGGCCATGCAGTTAACGGCGCCTCCGACGGCAACGATTGTCAGGTTCCCTCTCTTTTTGTGGATATAATCCGCCTGGTACACGTTAATCAGCTGAAGGTCGGAGGGCTGTAGCTAGCAGGGTAAGAATGGTACTCACTGCGGCTTTCAGTGCGTTATTTAGTGTCGCAGCATCCAATTCGACCTCAGCAGACTTTGATGAATAGTGTTAGGGTTCCTCGTTATGAGCTAGATATTTGGTGCCTTTGACTTGCCTGATCGCCCGGCACTCTCCTAGGTGCCAGCTCTCTCAGAGCACTGGCGGTTCGGCGAGCCTTCCAGCTTGACCATGCTTGACCCATCTTCAATGAATTGGTTTTTTATGTGAAGGAGTATAGTTGGGGCAATAATAAAAGATGATGAACAGGCGGGACTCGGTGAGGCCGGAGGTGAATATTCAATGGGATTCGTGGTTATACTGAGAGGTGAAATGTGATGGATATGAGATGTCAATAAAAGCTCATGGTTCCCACGCAGAGACGCCTTCTTATATTCGTCGAGGCTCTCCATTCGAAGTCGTCTAGAGCTTTGGGTCTCAATACTCGAACGCGTCAGCAGACCGGAACACTGGGCGGGCTAGGGAGGCGAGGCCGAGTGGAGAGGAGGAGAAGGCACGCGACCGCACATTGGGCCTTAGGATGAAGGAAGAGGCTGGATTTCACATTGAAGACGAAACCCACTCCTACTCCCAAGACGCCTCGTAACTAGTCAAGTCCATGGACGAACTCTCCAGATCCTCTTTTTTTTTTTTTTTTTTTTTTTTTTTTTTTTTTTTTTTTTTTTTTTTTTTTCTTCTTCTTCTTTTTTTTCTCTTCTCCTTTTTTCCCAATTCGTTAGGGATCTGAGCCCGTCCTATGCCACCGTCGCTCAGTACATACATATCACGCGTATTCCTGACAATTGGTCCTGGAGATGCGCGGGGGTGCGCGATAACTAGGCTTTCTGGTACCCTCTGGCTTGCGGCCTAGGAATGGCGTACCGGGGTATGCTGTATTCTTGTGGGTGCAAACATCGGTTTACAGAAACGGCCTGATCTATTTTTAAGAAACCATTCCTGACCAAGGACGAAGTCACAAGCTGGCTTGTTCCACCTGCGTGAACGAGGTCGCGTATGCTGATGTGCCATTACGCGAGGGCATCCTCCATAGCTGTTCTGGGTACTCAAGTAGACAAGCGCCCCCCCCCCCCACTCACTCACAGGGGACTGCTCAGCAATACCGGGCGCTAGTCACGGCGGCCCGGCCACGCCAGATCCAACGACGCCAGCCGTTCTAAATTTGGGGCTTTCAGTGGGCAGTGCCAGTGCCAAAGGGCCAAACACAAAACAAAAGCCGACGCCAGACGCCAGCTCCTCTCCCGGGAGACTCGCCACTCAGTCGTCTTGTCCCTGACCCTTCGAACTCGGAGATGCCACGATGAAGGCGATACGGTCATTCTTCAACAAGAACCCAGCACCGACGTCCCGGTCTGAGGACACCCACCCACCGCTCAGACGCCCGCCGACTGTATCCTGGATCCTGGAGCATCGCGCAGAGCTGCAAAACCAAAACTCGTCGACGCCAGGCAGGACGCCCTTGGCATCGCTCTACCGCATCTACGAGTACTTCGTGGTGGGCAACACCGCCGGGATCCGGACCGAGGTTGAGTTCTTCTTCAACCAGCCGTCGTGGGCACTCGACGGGGTTCCTGACCCGGAGGACCCCGACCCCGAACGGTATGCCGTGCTGGCCGTGCTCCCGTCCTACATGGCCGACGCATTCAACAGGCTCATCCAACGAGGGCTCCCCAGGGGCAGCCCAGCAATGATCATGGGTGACGCTGCGGAGGCCGACCTGAGAAGCAAGGCGGTGGTTCTTGAGAAGGAGCCGGGATGGGTCGCACGTGTGCCGAAGCTGGAGAAGACCCTGGTGATCCCTGACAGCGACGGCAGCGAGCCCGCAGAGGATGCGAGGAGCGATAGGTTCATGCACATGAACATAATCGCAGAGGCGCCCTATGTCCTGTTCGTCTGAGGCTCGGCGCCTGGTTGGGGCTGATGATTTTGAAATAGCCATCACACGGGGATCTGGAAGAGCAATGGGATCTGACCGGGAGGCACATTCACGAGGGCCGAATAGCTCAATACACATTTTGTGAGGCAATAGTAAGGCGTGGCAGCGCACATTATTCGGTCCGGCCTTCCAGGACGGTACTTTAGCAGTCAGATCACAATATCTTATTTTTCTCCAAAAGAAGGGGGAGGCCCTGTGATCCAGGTGCAGGCGGACCCCTTCATGCAGTCGTGAACGCTCAGGTACGCAGCGTTAGGCTGTAAACACGCCCAGAACAAAATAGCCTGTGCGGTAATTGACTGTGGCTGCCTAGCATGATGACAGGATTCACAGGATGTTCCTAATAATGCTCAATTATAGTACTGATGCAGGCGGGCGCCCAGTCTCAATGACGAATTTGTCTTAGCGCCGACAGGTCAGATTTGTGGTCCCTTGGTGAGATGGGCGATTCCTATTAAATGGACAATGCTGGGCTTCCACATTGTCCCCCACGCTGCCTTCTCATGAAGCGAGCCCGAGTGTCAAGCCCAAGCCCTACTCCGCTCAGAAACAGCACAAGGAACCTCGCAGACCTGGAGCAGAGGTGGCCTCGCCGGTTGCGCAGATGGCCTCCATGTTTGGCCAACAGCCTGGCGGGCTGGAAGCGATCCTGCGACGGCCGCGCCCGAGCATTCTGGAGCAGTTCCGACGCAGCCCCTACATATTCCTGTCGAGGCTCGCCTACGAGAGGTGGCTGGGCCGTGTGGCGCCGGCTCAACCGCTCTCGGACGCCGTGTCAGTCGTCTGCGTCTCGGACACCCACAACAGCCAGCCCGCGCTGCCTGACGGAGACATACTCATCCACGCGGGAGACCTGACACAATCCGGCACTCTCGAGGAGACGCAGGCCGCGCTTGACTGGCTCAAGGGCCAACCACACCGGCACAAGGTCGTGATAGCGGGCAACCACGACCTCTTGCTCGACCCGTCCTTGGACGGGGGGCCCAGGGGATCGAGGGCGGAGGACGCGGCCAAGGAGCGTGCGGCACTCGACTGGGGAGGCCTGACCTACCTTCAGGATTCCACTGCGGAGCTGCAGTGTGGCAACGGCCGGCGGCTTCGCGTCTACGGAAGCCCCAGGTCCTGCCAGCATGGCAACTGGGCCTTCCAGTACCCGAGACCAGAGGGCGAGGCGCAATGGTCGAATGTGGTGCCTGACGACATCGACATCCTCGTCACCCACGGGCCACCCCGGGCACACCTCGACATCCTCAAGCTCGGCTGTGTCGGCCTGCTCAGGGAACTATGGAGGGTTCAGCCGGCGCTGCACGTGTTTGGTCACGTGCACGAGGGTTATGGAAAGGAGTGGGTGGGTTTCGATGCCGTGCAGGCGGCATACGAGCGGGTCGTGGTTGCTGGTGGAGGCATGTGGAATCTCGTGTGCCTATTTGGGGTGTTGCTACGCAGTCAGCTCCAGGCGCCACGGGAGCCCAGGTGCCTGCTCGTGAATGCTTGTGCTGTTGGAGGATTGCGGGACGAAAAGAGGAGAGCGCCGATTAGAGTCTTGATATAGGAACGGTGGAGATATCTATTTCCTCGTACCCATAGTCGCCGAAGTGGTCCTGCTGGTGGTTTCCATGTCTGCGTAGTAAGGCGAGAACCGTTTTATGCACGGGCATGACAAAGAACCAGAAATGGGCAATATCTTATTGGCTTGACTGTGCCCTTTTGCGACATGATTAGACGTGGACTCCGTGGTCCTCAAGGGATCCGCCCCAGCAGTATTTTTGCCTAGGGTCCTTGGCTCCTGGACGGCAATCGTGGCCAAGTCGGGCTTTGCAAGAAACACGGCTCTAATAACATCTGCGGCCGCACTGGGTTGTATCAAGTCAGGGGGGTAGCATGTAGGAGGCTTTAATAAATCCTGAATTCCCAGGCGGGATTGTGAAGCTACACCTGCACAAGAGCATTCTGCCTTTGGCCACATATTCTGGAATCGGGCTACCCAAGAGGAGACTCGTGGGCGGGGATGCCATTATCTTGCGCAAAGGAGAGTGAACTGTCCCATTGGCTGGGCTTTTGATTACGCCTGGTAATAAATAATACTGCTATGATATGTCGCACTGAGGTCCGGATGTATCGCCCGGGGTTCTATGCCAGTGTAGATCCGGAGGACCGTACTGACCCAGCAGCCTGGGACGATCCACCGCGGAGGGACGTGTTAATAAGCAGGAGGGAGGGCCCTACTTCTAGTGTACATACATCCACAGTAGCCCCTCTGCTCGGCATCTTTGGGTGTTGATACATAGGTCACGCATCACGGGCAGAGACCAACCACATGGGGGAAACAAGGCCATTTCCTCGGAAGCACGTCTACCCACCGAGCAAGCAAAACACCACGGCCTACAGGGCAAGCTGAGGAAGCGGGTATGTACAATACACAGTAGCGGGCGAGAAAGGCGGGCCGGTGGAGACTCGCGTACCAGGAACGCTACAGCCGCCCTGCCGCCGTCTCCCATTGTCGTCCAGCCGTTTTCATTTGAGATATGCCCAAGGCGCGGGCGTCGGCTCAAATGTTATTTGCCGGCCCCCCTGGACTGGACGGAGACTAGGGAAATTCATTAATGAATCAAGCATACGCTAGGGCTCCAGCCTGCAGGGACAGGGAACTGACTCTCGTCCCCCCCCCCCGTCCCCTTCACCAAACGCACATCTCTTGTCGTTCGGCTGCTTCGTCTCCGGACGATCTGTGGTCCGACTTGCCCAAGTAAGGCTGCCGTGGTAGTACCGTATCGCAGGTGATATGTGGGCACCCCTACCTCGTGCAGCAGCTGAAGACGACGAGCTGGCCGTGATGGTGTTTCTGAGGGAGGGAGGGAGGGAGGGAAGGGGGGGGGGTGACATTGGGGGGCTGAAAAGCCGGTCGGACTCTCCCCCATGCCGAGGGCCGCAGCAATTTATGCAGACAGGCGAGGAGGACTCGGTGTGATGCAGCAGATTGGGTGAATCTGGTGGGCTAATAGGATAGACAAGCTTCTACCCCCCCCTCTCTTCCTTCGGTGCTGAGTCGTATTGTTCTTCCAAGGCTCTCACACTCGATTCCCTTTAAGCATCTGCTGTCCCCAGGCTCCACGCTAGCATCATCTCGCACGCTCACAACCGTTCCCTGCTCCACGAGATCCTGAAGTCGTCGCGGGTGGAGACCAGCAAAATGCCCCCAGCACAGGCAGGCCGTGCAGACTGAATCCAGAACACGCCTGACTGCACCCACGAAATGTCCCCAGACGGCGACCAGGACCCGTATCAGCCGGGCCTGGACGAGCAGAAGGTCCGGGTCCTATCCGGGTCCGCGGGCGCCAAGATGGCCGTCGAAGGAGCTGCTCACCGTGGCCAAGGACGGCCCGCCGGCGATGGCGCCAACGACGATGCCACATCACCATCCACCGTCACCAACACCAGCACCAACACCGACCACAGCAGGCAGCAGACCAGCCACGAGGATTACTCGGGGCTCCAAGCCGTGGAGCCAGGCCTGGAGGTCCCCCATGGCAGACTCCCGGAGGCCGTCCCCCCCTCGGACCCGCAGACACTGTACGCCGAGTACAAGGGATGGGGCCATCTGGGGCCAGCAGCAGGCAGCCATGTCCAACCCCTCCCCGAGGCCGTCTCGCCCGGGGGCAGCGGCAGCGACTACCTGTATGGCCCCGTGAGCCAGCCCTACAGCATCCACAGCCCCGCCGGGTACAACGGCGGCCACAACCCGTTCGAGGCGGAGAAGCAACAACGGCCTCCCCGGGGGATACTGGGCCTGCGGAGGATGGTCTTCTGGTGCGTGCTGGCGGTGGTGGTTTTTGTCGTCGTGGTTGGCGTGGCTGTCGGTGTTGGCGTGGGCCTGGGCACGGGGGATAACAGTCCAAGGTGAGCCACATGTTATATTGCCGCGTGTTTCCTCTTTGTTTCCCTGCACACCCGCCACAGGTGAAACCCTGGCACGGGCCGGCCGGCTCGCGGAGCAGCGGCAACGCGGACGAACGAGCGGGTGTGGGGGCGTTATTCATGCACATGGTTATTATGCCCTGGCACACGGTCCAGCAGGGACACTGCCGATCGATCACCTCAGGCGTACCGTAGGAGAGGGCATGGAGAAGCAAAACCCACTGACTCGCCCCGTGGCACAAACAGCACGAGCACGGGCACAACTTCGACAACGACAGCCACCCCCAGCGTGCCGTCGGCGACGGCAACGGCGGTGGCGACACCCTCAGCGTCCATCCTGTGCCCCTACGCCAACAGGACCGTCTACAGCCTCGAGCCCGCCAGGGACAAGGGCTTCCTGGTGCTGTGCGGGCGCGACTACAACAGCTGCTGCGGGGCCATCGACATGGATGTCATCAACAGCACCACCTTTGAGGGCTGCCTGGAGCAGTGCGGCGCCCGTGAGGGGTGCACCGCCGTCGGCTGGGGCAACTACTACGGCGTGGACACGTGCTGGCTCAAGAGCGCGTGGGGTGAGCCCAACTGGAGCGGGAACTGGTATGCTGCGGTCCTTGTTGGCCCCGCGGGCTGAGGTGGCTGGCTACAATACTGGAGACGGGACTTGGCCTCTTGGGCCAAGACAAGAAGGGAGGAATAACGACGAGGCTCGGCCACGGGCATTGACATCGGCATTGCGGAGACACGGGCAATGTGCGCCAAGGAGATCGATATCAGTCTTACAACTGCAGACACGGAGTTCAGGATACCAGTGCGGGTTATCCAGGGGGCAACCACAAGACACTGGCCGGATATGTCTTTTTTCTCTGGCGGCTGGACAAGGTGGGCAAATTGTCCAAGTATTGATCACAGCAAGTTCAGTATTGTGTAGACCTATTATTACCAACAACCCTATGCCGCCACCAGGAGAAGAAGAAGACTCCACCGCCCGGAACCCCGTCCTCACCTCTTCCACATCAACACAAGCCACGCCACGAGCCGATACCCAGCTATGATGGCGATCATGATGCCGACATTCTTCCCGAGGTACCCATCCCGATACCCGAACTGGTCCAGCACCCCCTGCCCGTCGATGCGGCACTCGGCCGCCAGCCTCGTCTCGTACATGCACCGGCACCCATCGCCACACCCGTAGCTCCGCCCGGAGAACTCATTGACCATCATGCCCTCGAAGACGTACTTCTGGTAGTCCCAGTAGCTAAAGACATACTTGTAGAAGACGTTGAGCACCGTCGGCTGTACCATGAACCCGTTGACGCACATCCACAGCCCGTTCGCAAACGCCACCAGCGCCAGCGCGACGACAAAGTTGGGCGCCAGCGACCCGACGACCACGACGAGGCTCTCGGCCGCGAGCAGGTCCAGGAAGACCCACATGACCCAGGTGAAGAAGGCCGAGGCGGGAGGGTTGAAGTTGGAGAGGTAGTACGAGATGGCGCTGAAGCCCAGGGCGATGAGGAACAGCGGCGGCACGCCGATGAGCAAGTTGGACAGGACCAGGTGCGACGACGAGTACAGGCCCGTGCTCGACTCCTTGACATACTGCAGGCGGTCTTCCAGGAAGGCCGGCACGTAGGCCACTGCCATGAAGGACATGAAGGCTGAGCCGAAGAACTGGGTTGGCCAGGCGTGTCAGTGGGTGCGCCCATGGCAGATAGATACCTAGGTATCTGGGGCAGGCGGAGGTGAAGAAAGGACGGGATAGGGAACTGGGCCGCGCTGACTCACGATGGCGTTGATATACGGCTGGATGTATTCCTGGTCTGTCTTCAGACGCACCCACACCGTGCCCATCATGACCGCCAGGCCAAAGTACATGGCCATCCGGACGCCATAGGCGATCACGTCGCGGTAGCTCTTGATAAAGGACCGGTGCAGCAGCGTCAGCACCAGGCTCGCGAACCCGGGCCTGTGCTGCTCCTCGGCCGCATCCACGAGGCCCAAGCCGCCACCACCACCACCGCCCTGCTGCTGCTGGTGCTGCTGCTGGTGGTGCTGGTGCTGGGTCTCGCAGTACTCGACGATGCTGCTGAGCTGCTCCGCCAGCGGGCTCGCCAGCCAGGCGCGCCGCATCGTCTCGAGCTGCTGCCCCGCGGCCGTGGCAGCCTCCCCCCTGCCTCGCCCCCCCGCGCCGGCAAAGTCAACACTGACCTGGTCCAGCAGGAACTCGGCCGGGTTGACGTGCAGAGGCAGCGCCCTCCCCACAGACTCATAGTACGCCCCGACGGCGTCCAGCGGCCCAAAGAAGTGGGTGCGCCCGCCGCCCAGGAGCAACAGCTTGTCAAACATGTTGAAGGCCGCTGTCGAGGGCTGGTGTATGCTCGCCACCACGATGAGGTTGTCCCGCCGCGCCACCGCCCGCAGGTACCGCACCACCTCCAGGCTGGCAGCCGAGTCCAGCCCGGATGTGGGCTCGTCGAGGAACAGCACCCTCGGGGCCGTCATGAGCTGCGCGCCCACGCCCGCGCGCCGCCTCTGCCCCCCCGACACGCCGCGCCGCACGGCCGTGCCGATCAGCGTGCCCGCCTGGCCCCTGAGGCCCAGTGACGAGAGGACGTCGTCGATGCGGGCGGCGCGCTCGCGGGCCGGCAGGCGGGTTGACAGCCGCGAGGCGAAGCAGAGCGTCTCCCGGACCGTCAGGGAGCCGATGAGGGCGTCCTCCTGCTCTACGAAGCGGCTCAGGCGGCTGAGGGTGGCGGGCGCGGGGATGGCGCCGTTGACGCGCACTGTGCCGGTTGCCCTGGGGCCCTTTGTCTTGATGGCCCTGGCGGCCGTGGGAGATGTGGACGTGGTGATGGGCTGGCGGCCCGCGAGCACGTTGAGGAGGGTCGTCTTGCCGCAGCCCGAGGGCCCCATGAGCGCGAGGAGCTCGCCCGCCTCGACATAGCCCTGGACGCTGTCCAGCAGGGTCTTGGGCTGCTTCGTCTCGCGGTCCGTGACGGTGACGGTGATGCCCGACCACGAGATGTTGTGCACTGTCGTGTTCCTGAGGAGGTGTGAGCCCACCCCGGCCCCGCTCTGCTTCTCTATGTCTGTGTCTCGGTAGGTGGGCGGCATGTCGGTGGCTGAGTTGCTCTCTGAGCTGCGGGCTTCCCGGCCTGTGGTCGATGTGGTATTGGTAGCAGTGGTGTTGGTGTGGGCCATCTTGGAGGACCTGGTATGGGACTTGATGACACCGAGGAAGCAATGGAGGCGACGGTCAGGGTGTGAGAGGAGGCGAGGCTGGCAACTATGCCTTGGCAATGGGGTTTATAGACAGGCACACAAGTCTTGGAAACCCTTGTCGTAAACACCGAAAGGATCATACAGAGCATGATGGCCCGGACAGTGGAACCATAGGAAAATGGCTGAGAGGGTGCAATCTTTTTAACTTGGAAGACGGTAAGGCACGAGAGATCCCTGGTACCGTCAGCACACCCTTCGAACACGACGAGACGCCGAGGATGTGTCAGAGATTGAGGACAATGTACTCCCAAGGAACCCACAAGCCATCTCGTCACATGACGGTATTCCGATTCCGGTGAGACGACAACCAACCAAGGGAACAACACCCAAAAGATTCGGACGACAGACCCGGGTGCCCTCCCATAAGGCACGGCACACCAGCACGATGTGCCCCGGGCTGAGTGAACAAGCGCCTTGTAAGATCATCAAGAGCACAAGGGGGAAGAAAGTGACTGACGATACCCTCTTCGATTACGCAAGGGAACCATAAGCGGCGATCTTATAGAGGCGGGATACTGATTGCGGCGGGCCCATGATGAGGACGAGAATGAGCAGCAAAGGACGACTTCGTCCGCCCCTGCGGGCCTGCATTCCCCACGGATGGGGCGAGATGCTTTCTCACCCAGCAGTCCAAGTTTTTTCTTCTTCTCTATTCATCCATCCCGAGCGGAGCAGGTATTACCAGCCAGGAACAAGGTTATGGTTGGGTCTCCCGTGGTTGCAACAACGCCTCAGTGTGACCATCACACATTGGCAGAACAACATCGGTCCCGGCCGTGTGTGACGGGGCAAGAGGATACGAGTCACCGTTCAACCATTCCTCCCAGCCGCGGCCGTTGTTCCCTCGTCGTCGTCGTTGTCGTCGTCGTCGTCCTCGTTGCAAGTATCAGGTTGTCTTGGCCCCAGCCCTCGAGGTCATTTAACCCAACCCCCGGTCCTTAGCCTTTGGGTCGTTGGAATACCACATGTCCCCGGCGTGGGCCGGCTGCCGGGACGCATCCCTGGCCTGGATGGATACCTGCATTGGCAGCTTAGGGGCCCCGCTAGGCCACGCTCTTGCCCGATAGATCAGCCGAGGTGACATTGGGGCGGGAGGCCGTGAGCTACACGTCCGAGATGCATGCAGAGATGTGTATCCTTGAGTGCCTGCGTGCGAGTGCGTGACCGAAAATGGTGCAGCGGAAGACCAAGCTGGGTAGATGGTGTGTAGTCTGGCGCGGCATCAGATAAAGTTCGTGGGGCACCAGTTCCAGAAATAGATTACTATGCACTCATGGGCTGCAAGATGGTGGGTGGCAGTGCGTGCCGTCCACCAGGCCAGACCTTTTCCGGACGAACCAAAGAGCTTGAGGTCGGCGACCATTTGATGTGGGGTCATGCTGGGGGCCGCATTGTATCCACATTATCGCCCACTATAGATTAGGACGTTATTCAGCATTGAGTCCGGGGTTGGTGGTCATCGGGGGATCCTGACCAGTCGGCTCAAGAGTGACGAGCGAGTTCCAGGTGCCCGGGCGTGGACGGCGACCATGATGAGGATTTGGCTCCCGGAAGGAAGAGCAACCCTGCCCAGCCCAGCTCATCAGCACCGCGTGAGCTGGGCGCGGGAGGCGAGGTTACATCCAAGGGAGCCTTATTCTTCACACTGCCCATGCTGCATATTCCATGACGCTGTTTCGCGCATGCTTTTCCCTCCCTCTTTGCCGTTGCAGAAGCTGCACCTCTCGGCCACCGCGCAACACCACCATCCGAGGAAATTGTCACCGACAATGAACCATGATACCGCTCATTTGACCCTGCAACCTAGGCCCATAAGTGGGCTGTCCAATTATCTTCGATTTCCAGAAGCCTATTTCACATCTTAAGGAGATACTAGCCAGGTCCCAAACCCCGCTCCCAGTTTCCTCCTGCCCGGAGACCATTTTCGTCCCTTCTACATTTTCTCGCTAAGAAATATTAGCTCAATTATTTGTCGTCCATGTCTCCTTGATGTCTTTCGTCTTCCTCGTCCAAGAGGCTCGGGGGACTCGTCCTCCCCTCCCCGTCAGGAGAAAAACGGGCAGGCAGACAGTAGCCCCCTTTAGTGCTCCAGCGCACCGGGCGCGCCGGCAACAGACACGGGGGCGCCCGAGACCTGTGAGAGCATTGAGTCGATCTCGCTGATGATGGCCTCGTCGGCGTTGAGGCTCTGGATCATCGCCTCCTGGGTGAAGGCGACCCAGAATGCTGGGTTGATCTGTTGGGCCTTCTTGGCGCGGTAGATCTCGCGCGCCACGCCGCGGACCTGCCCCGCGGCGTTGTCGGCCGCCTTCCACACGCCCGACAGCTTCGTCAGCGCGCCGATGCTGAGCCGGATCTGCTGCCGCAGGTCGTCCTCGTCCTGCAGGAAGTACAGCGCCCACTTGGAAAGCTGCACGATCGCGCTCATGGTGATGACGCACGTGAAGAAGTGAGTGTGGCTCGTCAGCGCCACTGGCGCCGTGATCATCTTGGAGATGTCTGCCGCAGCCGTCACCGTGTGCCGCGTGTGTATGTTGTACGCCTCGCCCGACGGCACCGCTCGGTACGGCGCGCACGAGTTTACGCTGCGCGCTGGGGACGAGTCCAGCTGCGAGTGTGGCTGGTGGAGCATGATGGTGCATCTGTGGGGGAACATCGTGAGCCTGAGTGCCCTGAGATTTGACCCTCGTCTCGCCAAGTCAAGAGAGAAAGCAACACTGCTATAGCTGCGGGATATGGACCTACGCCGTCGTGATGAAGTGACCCTGGAACATCATCTCATCGTGAAGACAATTCTTGTCTACGGGGTCTCTCTTCCCCGGCGGTAGATGTAGCCTCCAGTTGGTAAGGTGAGCTTCCATCTTGGCGAGATTCTCATCCTCGGGGAATAGGATGGGCCCGCAGCGCATGAAGCGCCCGAGGTTCCGGATCGCGGCGACGCGGTAAGCGAACGAGGAGAATGGGCGGTCCTCGCCAGAGAATAGCTGGTCGTCAAAGTCCTCCATGTACATGGGCTGCGGAATAGTCTGCTCAAATTGTCAGCCCGGCGCCTCTCTCGACGCGTGGCCTGACGTGGATGCAAATTGTGGCTCTGGGTGTCGTTGAGCAAGTACGCGTCTACGTTTGTGCAGTGACTTACCCCCAGGAGGAACTCGGACTCCTCGCACGGAAGTCCCACGTCGGCGGTCAGGTCGTACAGAAGGAAGTTTGTGACCCTGTGCACGCCGGCGATCATGCCGTCAACAACATAGAGATCCCACCAGGTCCTGCGCCAGCTCTCCTCGAGAATGGGGTTGCCGCGGCCGTGGATGGTGGCGAACTGGCGCGTGTTCATGCCAATCTCGACGGCGATCCTCTCACAGTCGGTCAAGAGATCCCGCGCCTTATCCTGCTGACAGCTGCCGTCTAGGGCGACGATTAGCAGCAGCAGGGCCTGGACGAGGAAGCCATCCTTTGGTGTGGCCGGGGAGTAGCTCAGCCGCAGGGCCTCATCCAGGTACGAGGCACGGGCGGGCCCGACATCCATGAACAAGGAGCCGACGTATCTCATGGCCGCCTGCAGGTGCTCCAGCTTCTGGCCGGTCTCTCGGATGTGCCGGAGGAAGTACTCCCTGGGCAGCACAAAGGGGTGCGAGGCATGGTAGTGGTAGTAGAAGGAGTCGAAGCACTTGTCGGCGATTGTGGTCACGGGCACGATTGGGGCGTGTTGCTGGACGGCACTGATCGGGGTGCCAAAGGGCGTGGTCCTGTATAGCTGTAGGTGGTTCATAGACGCCGCGGCCGAGAGAAAGGGCGAGGTCGGGTCGGAGCCGAGGCCAGCAGACGGCGTGAAGGCGACGGTGGTCATGGCAGGGGCCCCGAGAAGCATGGGACAGCTTTCGGGACCACCTGCCGAAGTCACATCGGCGGCATCAGGGGATGAGGAGGCGTGGCGCTTGTTTGGGTTATGAGCGGTACCTCTCCGGGGGCCCTTGTAGCCCCGTCGGGAGGCGACATAGACACACTCGGACTGTGATGCCACACAGCGGGTGCAGGGGGTCTGGCCATCGCACTTGAGGTGTTTGCTACGCTGTCATCGCGGATACCGCGTGGCTATGTGTCAGCCCGGTGAACACGACCCGACTCGAAGGTACCAAGCAGCCTCGACCCCGTGGGACAGGCTGGAGACCCGGCGGGGACAAGGAATAGCTTGACAGTTGTAGACGAAAGGAGAAGAACAACAGGAGGGCTCAGGGGATCAGGAAAAATGGGGGGGGGGAGGACTGCTCACACATGCCAGGCAGGCAGCGGGCACAGCAGGGGCAGCAGGCTGTGAGGCCTCGTGAGCGGATGGGGTCACAGTGCCATTGGTACTGCCACTGGCATTTACACCCGCACCAGCACCAGCACCAGTGTCATTGCCCGTGCCCATGCCAGTGCCAGGGCCTATTCCTCCCGCGTGGCCGGGCGCATGGCCGTTGGTGGTCCGGTTCCCAGGCGTGTTGGTGGTGGGCGGCGAGCCGAAGAGGCTGGCCGAGTTGAGGTCGCCGACGGTGGGGGCTAGGGACAACGGAGAGTCGCCGCTCAGGCTGGACTCGGACGGTGGAGCCCCAGGCGGCGGCATGTTGTAGAGGCTCATGGTTTGTTCTCTGTCCCGTGGGTCCAATCGAGAGCGACCAACGGGCTCGAGCAGGCAAGGCGGGCCCCTGATGGATCCGGGCTGCGCGGAGCTTGGGGCTGAGAGCTGCTTTGGGAGGCGACGAGCTGACCACGGGCTGGAGCGGCGCGAGCCCTGGTTTGTCGGGCAACGGTTTTCGTGGGTGGCCGGGTCCAGGGAATCGTCGGCGGCTGGCTCGGCAAGATCCCCCCCCCGGTGGCAGTGACAGCTCACGCACAGTGGCCGAGTCGTGTTGGTTGTCGTGTCTGCTTGGCTGTACGGAGTAGTGTACGGAGTAGGCCCCGCAGATACGTCCTCCAGGCCGTCTGCCTGCCTGCCTGTGTGTCTGTCTGATGGCGGACTCCCCCAGCAAATGACACAGGATCTCCCCTCCTCAGGCTCGAGTTATGTGGATCGACCACGGCAGCCTCGATCTTGTCGGGCACCGCAGACTGGCTGGCTGACTGACTGACTGAATGACTGAATGACTGGCCGTCCAGTACAGACAGACGCAAGCTCCACGGCAAGAGTCGGACGAGGGGGAGGAGCCAACGGATGAATGAATGGATGGATGGCCTTGGATGGGTGAATGGATATCTGCGCCGTCGAGGCACGCACTGGGCACGAATCTGCGTGTGCATGCGCGCGTGCGTGTGCGTGCGTTCTGCGTTCTGGTGTGCGGTGCGGATGCGCGTCTGAGGCACTTCTCGACTGATGCTGCTTCCTGATTGACGGCGCAGAGGGTGGAAGAAGCATCATGGCCCCCGCGCGATGAGGGGCGCAGGGGCCTTGCTGAGGGGTGGACGGGTAGACAAGCTGACAGGCTGACAGGGTCGCCAGGGTGTGCAGGGTGCTTCTTTGCTTGGCAGGGTGTGTCGGGGCGAGGCTCGACTTTTCGTCTCGTGCAACAACAACAACAGAGGCGGCCCTACAGTTGGTTCACCTTGCTTGCTTGTGCTGCTTGCTGCTGCTGCTGCTGCTGCTGCTTCTTCTCCCTGTGCGACGCCGTTGCTGCTGCTCACACTCGACGCGTCGGATTTATAGTGGCCTGCCCCTTGACCCTTGTCGCTGTTCCGGGCACTGTGCATTAACCAGGCAGCCCAGAGTGACCAGACCAGGGCGAGCCGTGCCTCATAGAGATTCATATTCCCCGGATATCGTGACACCTCGACTCTTCATCGCCGTCTCTTGGGCAATGTACGCCACTTATGAGACTACCTCCTGATCGTCGTCTCATATATCTCCCGCCTCCTCTCACCACAAACTCCCGGTCTAGGCACCCTCAAAATAACCCTTTCGTCTTAGGAATCAACCATATATACCATGTGTCTTGCTCAGGACCCCAGACAGCCGACCGACCTCCATTGGAAAAAGGACGAGGCGACCACTCCCAGCAAATGACCTCCCACATAGTCCCCCGGTCTGCCAGTCCACCCCACAACTGCCCAGGCGCCGGGGGGGTGGGGTGATGCGGATGAGAGACACAAACTCCTTTCCCCCGGTAGGGAAAAAAGCAAAAAGAAAAGACACGAACTCGTCTCTCACTCACCCGTAATACAAGCCTGTCACAACATGGTAACCTGCCTCCGACGACGCATAGCATCCCGCCGCCGTAGACGAGGCGGTGAATGTCCCTCCCCCCCCCTCTCCTCCACTTCCCTCTCTGTTCCCCTACGCTCCCAACTCGCTTGTCCTCCTGCCGTCCGTGGCGTCTTCCCCCGGCCTACCATATATGCCAGTGTGTCTGAGACGGGACATAGCACAGCCGCAGCCGTATGCCGCCGGCTAAAAGACTCGCTGGCCTTGCATACGTGAGCGTCATGGTGGTTGAGACAGAGGCCTGGGGATTGCAGAATTATACAGGGGCAGAAACGCAGACAAGTCACATCCAAGACAATATCATGCTCAGACATTATGGCCTGGTCGAGCGCTGAAGGTGGTCTGCCTGCGGGCAGCGTACCCGGACCAAGGACGCAATTCTCAAGCCTCATCACATGGCGCAGCCAGAGAGCGGGTTTTTCGTCTGTATTGTCTCACAAAATGTCAAATATCCTACAATATCATACATACAGCCCCGTTGTGTGTGACACGTGTGTGCCTGGTCTAGTCGCATTCCAGTCAAACCACGAGCCTATCAATTCCCGACACACCGCCGGTCCCTCCCAATCCTTCCCAGCTGCTTGGCTTTTCTTATTCTCTCTTCCATACAAAGTCCGAATTAGTCGACGGCGATCATCACCAGAGAGGCAGACGAGAAAGGCTGGAACTCACCAACTCAAGCGCTGTAAATATCCTCCATCTCGACATCACCGTCCAGAACGACCGGTGGGTCTAGGAGGTAGGCCGACTCTCCGTTGTCGTCGCCGATCGGCTTATCAGCCGCCTCCTTGGTCTCCGGAGCCCCTGTCGCCCGGTCGACCTCTTTAGCCTTGTCGAATAGCGACGCATCGATCGTCCGGAGGGCCCTCAGGGATGCGAGGCTGAGGTAGTCATCGCCCATGAGACCCTGGACCTCATCGCGTGGCAGGATAGAGAATACTCGGCTCTCCCCCGGGGCCAGCTCCGGCGCTTTGGCCTTCTCGTATCGCTCAAGGAAGTCCTTGGTCGAGCAGTTGTTGAAGCGCCCCACGGCCTGGCCATCCGCCACAGCGATATCCCGCTTCAATCGCCACTCGAGTATGTCGACCTCGATGGTCTCCTCCATGACCATGTGGTAGACGTACACCGTCTTGGTCTGGCGTAAACGCACGCAGCGGCCCAGTGCCTGCTTCATTTGGTCGTCCCATTCTCCCTGTTTCCTGCTCTCGAGCGGGGACACAAAGATGACATGGTTGGCGTTGTGCAGGTTGCTCCCTGCCGCCTGTTCCGAGCTGACCGTCTGGACAAGCACTTGGTATCTTCCCTCCTTGAATTTCTCGAGGCTGCCCGCCTCGTTCTGGTATAGCATTTCGTGCCTGACATGGCTGATATCTGCTGCAGCCAGTTCCGTATATACGTCGCTTTCAATGGCTTCATTCTGGACGAAGACCACAACTGAGTCGGAGGATTTGATGCGCCTGATAAGATTGATTAAGGCGCGGGCCTTTGGCCCATTGGTTGACCCTCCGTAAGCCACACGCGGCTCCAAGTACGAGTCGGGATCTTGCGTGATGGCCCCGGAGAGGCTGCTTGCAGTCATGGCACGCTCGACGCTTCTGATCTTTGACAGCGGAACGCAGACGTTCTCCACCAGTCGTCGGCAATAACCAACACCACAGACCTGGCGCTCGTCTGGACGGCCACAGATTACGTGGCCACAAATAAGCGAGACGTAGTGTGCGTCGTAGCCCTTGGCGCAGGCAGGATCGTGGCAAACCCATGTGTTCTCAAGAATATCGACCACAACTTCTTGGAGGTTACGCCTCGAATGGGCAACAATGCTGCGCTCGTGGATGGTCGTGAAGTTGTCGATGGTTTGCATTAGGCCATCAAAGATGACTTCCATATTTCCGCCCCGGATCCTCTTCTTGCCCTTTTGAGGAAAGCTTGTGAGGCTTATGCCGCATGACTCCGGAGAGACATAGTCTTTGTCCGTTGCCGTCTTCGCCCTGTCCGCAGCCACACGGGAGATCAGGACTTCCTTCCTGTCGGTGCTCTTCGCCACCAGGCCGCGCCTGTTGCACTCCTCCTCCCAGAACATCCTCGTGTCCTTGTAGTCGACGAGCTCCTTGATGATGGCGGCAAGCTCTGCTGGGCTCGGTATCTCCATACTCTGGAGCTCTGCCCGACGCCCTTTGTCAAGTTCCCGCAAGCGATCGAAGTTGAAACCAACAGTATCCGGTGCGGGCGATGGCGGCTCAAGCAGCCTGGAAATGGGGACAACCGTGTGCGGCTGGACTCCCGCGGAAGCATTGTAGTCGTTCTCCCAGGGAACCTTGTACGACCACTCCAGCCTCAAAAGCTCCTCTTCGGCTGCATCAAGAGCGTTGACCTCATCATAGAGGAACCACCGCCTTGAGTGAAGCGGAGTCTTGGTGAGCCAATTTCTGAAACGTTCGTAGAACTCCTTCTTGAGCTCGAAGTTTCTGCGCACCTTGTCGTTCTTGATGTCTTCCTTTTCGGGCATATGGGAGGGGATTTGCACGGGTTCTTCGCCGATCCTCATGGAATAGAATGTATCCTTCAAGACACCTGGAAGAACTTCCAGCGGGAGACTTCGGTAACTGCCGAGCTTCTCAAGCATAGGTTCGTTCCAAATCAGCATGCGCAGGGCGGACTCAAAAGCATCCCAGCTCTGATAGTTGGAGACCTTTGCTTGGAGAACGCTCTCAACTGTGTCAGTCAAAGTCTGATAATAGCTGAGTTGGCGATCTTCTTGCCCGTCGACCGCATCTTTCATGTTCGAGAGAGTGATGAAAACAAGCCGGTATGCGAGGAAGATCGATTTTCCGAGCAGCTCACTGCCACGATTTTCTATGCCACGAATTTCATCTTTTGTCATTTCGAGCAACGCCTTTGCAGCTTCAAGTTCGGAATATCCGGTCAGGCCAGACTGCCTGAGGACGTCTTCCGGGGAGACTGAAGCACGAATAACGAGTGCCTCAACTGAGCGGTCATGGCCGCTATCCTTGCCTTTCCAGTCAACTCGACTCATTAAACGCCGACGAGGTTCGGCACCGACATTGTTCGCGTTGTACTGTCGGCTGCGAAGCTCAAGCTGAAGCTCGGCGTAGAACATGGACATCATCGTCGGCATGGTCAACACAATCGGCCTCTCAATTTTGGTGACACTTGTCTGCCGGTCGTTCCTTCGCATGAATTGATTCAAAAAGTCCTCACCCTTCTTGTGGCGTGTCTCTAATACCTTTGGGGAGAGGCGGCTCTGGAACAGGCTGGCAGACTCAAGATCGGAATGCGGTGCGAGCGGCTCGTGCTCGCATATTGAAGGCTGTCTTCCTTTAACCAACGGCACCGGCCTCGCCACATGCACATTGAAAAGGCGCGCTACTCCGCAAATATCACCCAGTGTGTCAATTGGGGGTGTGCCGGAAAGCATCCACTTCGACGTCGTCGCACAGTGGGTCACAAACTCGGAAACGGGGATGTTCTCGTATGGGAATTCATCCCAGATGATGCGTGCATAGCTGAACATCTCAAAGAGTAGCAGGGGCTCCCAATCGTTGACCGCCTTCTTCGCAGACTTCGTTCCCGTTGTATGGAGCCCGGGGGGAGCGAAACTCAATAAGTCGTCGCTGTCATCAAGCTCTTCCTTGTTCTCCTTGATCCGATCGATCTCTTTCTGAGTTTGTCTGATCTGATTCAGGTTCTGCCGGAGGGAGTCCAGTTGCTGCCGTCTCGTAGCCTTGTCGTCTTGCTCGACAATCTGTAGAACGTCACTCAGGACCTGCCAAAAAATACTGCGAAGTTGCTTGTACCAAGCGCTGTACACTTTAGGCTGAGTTCGGACCCTGTCCAGACCATTGGTGCTGCAATACTGCGACAGCTCCGAATGGTATTTGCTGTCTAAGAATACCTTGTTACTGCAAATAACGATATCGGCCTTCCTCAGGTCAGAAACCTTAAGCTTCTGGAACGCGTTGAAGTTTTGGATCACGACGATTTTGTACTGGACTGGGTCCAGGAATCGTCTTGCCTCGTTGGCCCATTGTTGGGTCAACTGGTTGGGCACAATTACCAAAGTCGCATGGAGGTGAACGAGGCCCTTGAGATGGTCGTTCTCTTCCCGCATCTTCAGGAACTCCGTTCGGTCGGTTCCATGCTGAATATCGATCAGGCCGAGGCAAACAGCCGTCTTTCCGAAGCCCACACTATCGGCCACGATTCTACCGCGGCGAAAGATGCTTCTGTGGGCTTCGGCGTGAACGTGTATGTGCAGTCTCTCGTCGTAGATCTCGGCCACCTCGGTTTCGGTGAAAGGATCTAATCCGCTGACGGCCTCTCTGCACAGCATCCAGTCAAGTGAATCCAGCTGCTCCGGGAACAGTGCCAATCCCTTTCGAAAGCCTGAAGGCTGCTTCGCGACATTCGGGGTACGTCGAGTGGGGGCCAAGATCTGGGGAGGGGGAAGGACAACTCGGGAGTTTTCAATCACCCCGACCTCCATATATAAGGACCCACGAGTCTCCAAACCATCCTCGTACTGCGCCGGGTGCTGGGGCAGGTAGGCGCGGGCTTGCTGAGCGAACGCGTGTCCGTTGGCGACCAGACGGATATCAACATAAGGGACGCCATCCTTCTTCAATCCAAAAGGATCAAATTTTGTTGTGACGTTGTGGTCGATGCGCAGCAGAGCCGGCTTCGCCCGCAGTTCCTGTTGATAGTTATCCTGGTCTACCGTCCTGTGTCGAGCGACCACAGGACCCGTGGCGCGCGAGCCCATGCCTTTTTCTGCCGGTGATTTGACATAAACCACTTCTGGGACCTTGGGTGCGCATTGTGCGCAGTCCGACGAAAGCACCACCTCTTCTTGGATCACGGTAACTCTGTGGCCGGTGCCGACAAGTCCCATTTCGACCGCGGACAACGGGGCCCTGATCAATCTCGTGAGCTCCGCTAGGTCCAGCTGGTTGGTCAGGTCAAGAGTCTTGAGCGTCTCGATCACCTTGGTGGTCTCGTGCACTTTCCCGAGTACCGGGAGACACGTCGTTAGCAGGCTTTGGTACTTGTCGCACAAAAGATAGTCGGCCCCTAGGCTCTGATCACCACGCCGTCGAATGCTTGTTGGAGCTCCCTTTGGAATGTCTTTCACACCGTCGTATTCAATGTTGGGAAAAGCTTCGATGGGTATGCCGTGCTCCTCAAAGCTCTCCCACCAGCCGTCAATAACGCATGGAGCCGATAGTTTATCTCCTTCAGCAACGAGGACGGGCCACGTTTCCACAAGTGCCTCCTTGAACTTCCGGTGGACTTGGTAGTCTTTACGCATCCGCAGCAGCCTCGGACGTATTTCCGGGTACGGGATGCGCCCCATTTCCCGGTTGATGGATGATATCACGAATGCATCCTCTATAGCCAGGCCAATCGGATTGACGTCCTTGAACAAGAAGAGCTTCTGATGGGGGCCGTAGTAAGTCCACAGCGCATTCTCCGGGTGTCCACATTCAGGATGAAATGCCCAAAAACTACCTTGAAGCTGCTTGATCGGGCGTTGGGCCTGATCAGGAAGGATCCCGAGGTCACCCACCTCCTCGAGATAGAGCCCCTGGCTCTCTTGTACACGTAGCTCCAGGGAGAAGGATACCTCGTGTTGGATCCAAAACTCCCATGATCCCGCACCAGGAAACTGGTTCAGATCTTTGGGTCCGAGAACCGCCCGGGCGATTGGCTGACAGGTGGTGAGAGTGTTGGTGAGCTTCTTCCCGGCACTTGAAAACTGGTTGAGGTGGAGGTACCAGACAATCTCTTCTCTCTCAATCATTACTCTGAGAATGAAAGTCGAGCCCGCAGTGTATTCCAGTCGAACAGCATCGGTGATCTCGACAAACTGAAGCTGGTATGTGCTGTCGCAAAGCCCCTCGATTATGGCCTCGGCCAGTCCTCCCCGCTGGGAGTCGTCGTATGTGGATCTTAGAAGGGCATGGCTCAAACTTTGCACATATGGTTTAGTTTCGGACCGCATCCACAGGACTGGAGGGAAGTGTTTCCGGAATTCGTATTCAGCCTGGGCATATGGCAAAGATCTCAATGTCTCCAATGTCTCTTGAGACTTCACGAGAGCATGCTCTGGGTTGCCTTTGCAGCTCTTGCAGAAGCTTTCACCACACACCGCGCAGACGTGGAGCTCGATGCTGCTGTATGGGAGGATGTGTTGGCAAACGCATCGCCGGCGAGCTCGTTCTCCCAGTGCGAGGATGTCTCGGATAACATCCTGTTGAGAGACAATGTGAGCGTACAGCTTGATATGAAGCAGCTCCTGAGGCTCATGGCTGACGTTGGGCATGCTGGTATGGAATGAATTGGGGATCTTGCCCTCTGCTTCGAAATCACCCATGTCGAACATCATGCCGAGCCAGTTGTACCCCTTGTCCTTGTCCACAAGAGCCATGGCCGAGAGTGCCGCAAGAATCACGGCGCCGACCACTGTGGTCGTCATGGCATTTCCAGCAAGGTCTTGCAGTTGGGCCTGTGTCTCAACGCTCATGTCCAAGTCCTCCACGGGGAGGCCCTGAAGCCTCAGTGATTCGTGGCCAGTGAGCGGGCGTGCGTCCAGGGTGAGCAAAGGGATAGCGTTGGGGGTAAGACAGCCAGTCCGACCGAATCGGACACGGGTGGGGATTCTCTCGATGTTTTGACTACAGTCAAGGACTTGTGCCTTGAATCTCAAGTCATAGAAGCCGTGGGTATCTATTCTTCCGCATAGAGTGACGAGAAATATGCCGTCCAACACGTCACTGACGCGGCAAGGCTGCCGGTTCTCCCACGCCTTCCACATTTTGGCCGGTGCATTTGAAATGGCATTTTCCTGCCAACGAATCCAAAGACGAAGGTCTGGGACGTTGTGGTCCCTTCGGAAAGCAATGTGTCTGGCCTTTGAGAAGCTCCAGTTTACCTCCCGCTCACGCACTGACTGTGCAGCAAGCTCCATCTCGTTCCGGGCTCTGTGCAATTCGAGGCTGTGTGGCGGCAGTACAAAATCGAGCACCGAGTTCGTATGAAGATGCTGGAGACGAGGCAACGTCTCGTTGAAGGCCTCGCACAGTACCTGGGCACCCTTCAAAGTAAAGGCTCGGTGGCTGAAAGCGATCATATATTTTCGGATCCGTGTTTGCGGCAAGTGGAATAGTTTGGTATCAAGTCTGTGGACGGCGGCTGCATAGCCCATCAGTTGCATGAAGCCGCTTTCGAGAAGGCTTTCCCAAGGAGCGCTGTCCACGTTCTCGAATATCAAGATCTTCGGCTGGCGCCATTTGGCGTAATTCATGCCCGCTGCGAACGTCTTTGTCGACGTGTTCTTCATCTCGGTCTTCTCGGTCATGGCTTTGATTGCCTCATTCCAAGAAGCATCTGAGAGATGTTCATAAGAGAGCGCGTCGCCGTACTTTTCTTTCAGTGCCTCCCACTCCTTCAGTGAATTCTGAAGTCCCGAGTAGGCCTTGATCTTGGTGGTACTCAGGGAGGAGAAGTCGACGCAGGAGGTGCCTGCGATGAAAAAATCGACATCTGGGATGTGTTCTTCCGCCCCCGTGATGAGGCGTCTGCACAGTCATTAGCGGCCAACATACACAGGATGAGGGAATCGATGACTTACGCGCTCTCTGCCTGACCCCTGGCGAAGTCGTGGGCGTCTTTGAACAGCAGCTCCGGCTTGCTGTTGCGAATCAAAAAGCCCTGTTTGAAGGGTTCGATTTCGCAACCGAAGCAGTTGATGAAATTCAAAACCTTCTCCCCATCTTCGTTCTTGAGCATTTTGAAGAGAAGATTCATGATGTGGATGGGCGCGTCGGTTCCCGAGCACAGTGTGCCAACACGAAAGCAGAATCGACGAAGAAACTCCCCGAAGAGGCCCAATCCACATTCTCTGGCAACAAGCATCATCTTCTCAGTGATAGTCCATAAATCTCGAAAGGGTTCCTCGTCGCGTTTGGAAGACTCCACATCGGGGTCGATGTTCAAAGAGGGGTCATCGTCGCCGCCCCCATCTGGAGAGCCAGGGTCGTTGCCCTTGGGAGGTTTGCCCTTAGACTTCTTGTCCTTGGAGGGTTGAGCCTTCTTGGAACCACCCTTGGGGGCTTTGCCCTTGGCAGGCTCGCTCTCCGAGGGCTTGCTGGCCGGAGCATCACTCTGGCTGTTCCTGAACATATCCGTAATCGTGGTCTGTCTGAGAAACTCCGCCCCAGCGACCCGACGGTTGCCAATCCTGCGCGCCTTGGTAGGTTTTGGTACCGATGCGGAGGCTTCATTCTTGCGCTTGTTGGTAGACTCACTCTGGCCTTCCTGGTCTGTGGGTGGCCCAGTCTGGTTGCCTTGATTACCTGTCGGTTGATTGCTGTAAGCCTGATAGGTTCAGTGTTAGTGATATTGTGCTACGTGGAGCGGTATGGTGGTGGAGATATGTGTAGTACCTGGTCATTCTCAAACCTATCGTCAGGGAAAGTAGCACAATCGAGCTGAGGCAAAGGTTGAAAGCGATTCGAGGATGGCTGGTATGCAGAGCTGATGTCTCCTGGTACGGAACCAAGCGGTATCTGTTGGCGTTGGGCGGTGTGTCAGTTATAAGACGAGTCCACGATACCGCTGTACTGAAGTCAGTAATGAGGGATTTACTTACCGCGCGATGGCTATGCTCGTCGTCAACAGCTGGGGAAGCAGAGCCAGAAGTCTGAGGCTTGTCGCCTCCTTGCCATATTGCAAGCTTTGGGTTTGACGGGTGCGGCGCCATCGTGACTTGGAGAGCAATGAGGCGCGGTTGGATGGCAAGGGCAAGAGTAAATAGCAGAAGCCTGGAAAGAATAGAAGAACGTAACAAGGACGATCGACGGCCTCGAGCAGAGAACGGAGTACCGAGGCTGTTCCGGCTGCTGAAGTGAGAAAAGAATGCGACCCTCGGAAGAAGCATGCAAAGAAGGGATGTTGGTGGATTGGGGGGCAAACTTGTCGAAAAACAACAATAGGGCTGAGGTGAAGGCAGATCCGAGCTAGTGGGTACTTGCAAATGGACCGAAGACAACAACGAGGTAGATCCTCGTCAGTCAAGGATGAGGCAACCAACCTGAGGTCACGATCATGGAGGCTTGCAGATGGGGTGCGCGGGTTCGATTCCGCGGGTTCGATTCCGCTGGGAGCCCCGGGTAAGGGAGCTGCTGTGCCGACTTAGGACGATGCAACAAGGCAGACCTGGTTAGAGAGCAGGAGGAATGTAAGGAGGCTAGGAAGGGTGAGAGATTCGTGCAGGTGAAGCTTGGTAGGGGATATGAGATGTCCCGGAGGAAGGGGGTTGAGCTGCGGCAGCGGCAGGTCCAGAGGCCACGGATCAAATACCAATGTACGACTAAGCGACAGGACGACAGCGATAGAGCTTGTGGCCCGCAGCTCACAGCTCAGAGACAACTGCATCCAGCTTGACGAGGGTGAGAGTGGTGTGCGCTGTGCGAGGGGATATGCCGAGTTCAATGATGTCGGCACGACATCGACACGACATCGACACGGCATCGACGGGCCTGCAGCATCAGGATGTGAACAGGCAGAACCTAGTTGCCCGGAGTTCGGTGCCAACAGCGTCCATTACAGGTTGCTTGTAATGGGCTGTCAAGTGGCTTGTCCCTGAGACAGGCCTTTATGATGCCCGATATATCCCATGCAGCAGCACACCAGAGAAGAGTCCCAAACCCACAGCCTTTCGTCCCGGAAGACCGGATGGTCCTCAACCTAACTCAAGGTGAGCTCCGGCCTGGAAAAGACTGATATTTGAAACACTTTTCCAGTGCTGATGTCTCAAAGGGCTTCCTTCAGTATTGTAAGCATTCTCAAGGCAGGGTCAATGGGACTTCACCTTTGTCTTGCACCTCAACAGCCAGTGCCGTGAAATAGCGGGCAGCCTCTGCTCGTCAAAAGCCAGCGGCCTAGACGGTGTATTACGATGTGAACCGTTATGGCCCTCATAACAACTCGCCCTAGCGTTGCGTCATCCACCCCGTCCAGCCAATTCGATGTCAGGTGAGCCTCCGAGATGGCAATGGCCATAGTCACCTATGGGCCGCAAAATCCGAGTCTATGTGTTGAAACGTCCTTCAGGGGCTGCTTGGTACATCATGGCCACACTTGTGCACAACCAGCCGTGCCAAGGTTGGACCCGAAGGCAGATTCTTGGACCAGACACCAGAGATTGTCGTCAGTTCGCAATCAGTGTGTGACCCACCGGCTGATGTACTGTCCGGCTTGCTCATAACGGGCTTCCGGTTCACTACCTTGTTCTTCCATAAGTTTCGTCACATTGGCCCATCAGAGAGCCGAGAGAATATGAGATGGATCTGCAAATGTGTGAGTTAAGATGTCCATGTCAAAATTCAGCATTTAAGTAATTTGGACTAGGACGATACCTTCAGATCGAAATCTGGCCTCCTTAGATGGGCTGTGTTTCCAGTCGAACACTCCAGGTCGGAGATGAAGAGACACGGGGGAATGGAGCCCCGTACACGAACGAGGTGTGAGTGAGCCTTGCTGTCGTCACGGCTCAAGTTGTGACATTCCTTCCTGCCTCAATGGTTGAGGTGGACTTGGTGCGGGTAGGATCACTACCACGCCAAAAGGCAGGCGAGAGCTGAATGCTACGGAGGACGAGTTGTCTGGCAGACACGCAGAGAGACTGGCGAGGCCCGAGCCGTGAGCGTCATGACATGCCGCACAAGATAACCGGCCTTGAAGTCCTGTGTGGAGGCACAGAAAGCGCAGCTTGACCAAGACCTGAGCAGAGTGTTGTGGTTGGGCAGGCAGGGTGGATGATAACAGCACCTTGGTACTTGCACGAATTCGCATATCCGAGAGGAGTTGAAGGCTGTACTCTGAGGGCGAGTGTTGAGGAGAGAAGAGTTGTGGTCAAAATGGACCAGAGCATGAGCTGAGAGGCCTGTTGAATAACAACATGTGCGAGAAGATGGTGCGCAGGGTTGAGTAGCTCCGGGGTTGCTTGGTCGGCAGCAAGCAAGGAAGGAAGGAAGGATGTTGGAGACCCGGTCTGCTGGGAACGGAGACGTCGTCCATCAAGACCCAACCAAGCATTGGGCGAGAAACCTTGCACCTCCGGTAACGCCATCCGCGGCACAGACAGTTTTGACGTTGCAGAAGGAGGATGTGGTGATGGTGGTGTGGTAAGTATGTGCTTGTCATGGAGGCAGCCGGGACCGGAAGCCAGCCTCACCACTAGATACCTTAGCCACGAACCAGGAGGCAAAAAGGCAAGACTGAATGATCACCTTCACTGCTATTTTGTGCCGGATCACAAGGTTCACGGGCCATGATCCTGCCTACGCACCTCATTCGGCATCATGTAGGCAACTAACTGACTTGATGAGTAGCTAGACAGAGCAGGTAAAATGCACGTCTGGAGTCAAGGTCAGTTCAGGGGGGAAGTAGTACAAGACCCGTTTCGTATATCCAACTTCGATAGAAAACAGAGGGGCTTGTTCCGGCGAGCAGACGAAGAGGTCGACGGAAGCAGCCTCCGGCCTGAGGGAAACTGTCCGTTGCAGATGCTCATGATATTCATACGAGACTCCATGCCAAAACACTGCAATTTGTGTATGCATGGGCATGATACTCGGTACAGCAGGTACAGCCCAGGTCTGCCAGTCATGCGAATGTAAGCTGCAGTGGCTGCTTGGCTGTACCTGATCCTCACTAACATGGCCACACAGAAACCTCCGTGTAAATGTGTTAGCGACAGTCCGCTACTCTGTGTTTGTCTCATCAGGGAGTCAGTCGCCTTAGGCACCCACGACGCGAGCCCACAAGTCACGTCCCGCGTCCTACCACGCCTCCAACATTCTCCGTCTGACCTGACGATGTAAGCATGGCCACAACCACCTCTACCCTCTCCGAACTGACGCGCACGCCGACACCACCGTCTAATGAGTCCAACTATCTTACGGCGAGCGAGGGCACGCCCGGCAGCGCCAGTGTGACCGAGCCTAGTAGCCCGGCCGGCGACTCCAGGGATGATGACCTGGGCCGCCGCAAGGCTGTCTATCGCGATGCAAACGACCTGCCGCCCGAGCTCAAGGCGCGCTGCCACATCCACCTCGAGGAGCAGTACTGTGAGCATCGGCCCGTTATACCCTTGTCGTGTCCTGCTGTGACGGCGTGTTACTAACAAGGACTTGTCAAGACATTGCCGCCCTGAACCTGCTGAGCAGCCTGCTCTGTGACAGCATCCCGCCCGTCCATGCGCCCGTCAAACCAGGCTGCGTTGCGCCCCCGGCCCAGATGGCGGTGCTGGCCACCCTCGCCATCCACCCCAAATACACCTCCAAGCTGGCAGACTCGGACGCCCACGACGTGTCGTCCCTGGCCATGTCGTACCTTCGCACCGTCCTGGCCACCGTCGGCCCCGTCAACGCCAACCTCCGCGACGCCTTCCTCTTCCGCGGCGAGGCCGGCCGCCGGCGCCGGCGGAGCTCCGACAACTCCGGCCTCTGCGGGATGGAGAGCGATGAGGACCACGTGCGCGGCAAGTCGGCCAACAAGGGCAGCGTTTGGGCGCGGGGCCAGGACTTTTGGAAGGTGCTGGGCTGGGCCTTCAACTGCAGCGCACAGCACCCTCGTCGGTGGCGGTGGTGGCAGCCGTGGCTTGAGTACATGGTGGATGTGCTGGAGGCAGACTATGATGAGAGGAGACGTCTTGACGTGGAACGTGAGGGATCCCGAGAGTCGTACGAATATCAACTCTTGCAGGAGTCGCTCCTGGTCTTGTACGTGATGCCAAGGAACGGCCGGTTCAGCCCTCTCAAGCCGATTATCAGTGCCCTGTTTGCGGACGGCAACACATCGTCACTAGCCATCTTCAAGGAGGTGTTCACACGAGAGGACAAGGTCGCGTCAAAGAGCAGCAAGAAGAGGAAGCGCGACCGCGTCGACCTCGACAACGACAAGTTCGGCGACTACGATGACGATTCGTCTACAGGAGGCTCGGAACCACCAACTCCAGAGCATCTCCGCATGCTGACAATGGACGTCAAGAACGACACAGCACTGTGGACAGGCTCCTCATTATTGGAGACTATCCCGCTCCGTCAGCGTCTCTTTTCACTGGTATGCAGCAAGCAATAAATGAACCCTCTCCCCCGGTCCCCTCCCTTCCCGCCTCTCCCGCTGACAATCAACGCAGTTGTCCGAGGCAGCACACGACCTGCCGGGGACGTGCATGATTCGCCTGCCGGACCTCTACGAGAAGTCCACAGAGCGCATCGCGCAACTTCCCGTGGCGGCGTTCGCCAAGTTCCTGGCGCAGCACGACACACCACTAACGCAGGGCAGCCTCGTGGCCGTCATCCGCTGCCTGATGCCGTACCTCCTCCCGGGCACGGCGCCGCGGCCCGCCGATGTCGACGCCGAGGTGGACGCACGCGAGGACATCTCGGCGCTCATCCTGGAGCGGTGCTACCTGCCATTCGCGTACCGCACGGCCGAGAACAACGCCAAGATCTCGCTGGCCCTCGAGTGCCTGCTGCGGCTCGACTTCTGCTCGTGGTCGCCGGGCTTGCAGCGGGCGGTGGAGAAGGGTGTCGCCGCGCGCAACAACAAGGCTGCGCCGAGGAAGGGCGGCCGCCTGAAGAGCGACGGCGATTTGGCCGCGCGGGATATGCTGCGGGCATCAGGCAAGAGGCTCCTGGCGTGGGCTGAGATATTGAAGATGGAGTATGAACACGAGCAAGGACAGGAGACGTAGAGCTGGACAGCACATCTTGCTACAAGCCATCGCTAGAGCTTACTTGGTGTGTGTTGATGTCAAGCTTTGGGACCGGGCGTCTGATTTTACAAGGGCACCTGGGAGTAACGGGTTTTTGTCACGGTGTCGTCGCGTTTGGGAAACTGCAACGACAGCAGCCTGGCGTTTAGAGGGACCGTTGGTAGAGGCAAAATACCTATCACAGTCGGGACGGAGTTGTGGTGTTCAAAAGGAAGCTCCAAAAGTGATGAAGTGATGAGGGAAAAAGGCAATAGAGCCCATTTTTGCTGAGATTAACGAGATGATTTTGATTTATTTTTATTATTGTCATTCATGTTACACAGCACGCCATTGCTCTATCTTTTGGAAGCTGGTGGTGACCAAGACTGTGGCTGCCAATCCTCACTCGGCCCACCACGTCTACTTTGCGCCCACGGGTCCTTCGTCTCAGCATCCTTCCCTGTCGCCGCGGCCTGCTGCTCCGGCCCCGAGGCAACCGCATCCCTCCTCGTCTCCCTACCGGGCACATCACCACCACCGCCTCCCCCTGGCCCCTCTGCCGGTCCTCCCCTCGCCGCCCGGGACCCCAGCGCAGGCACAGGCTGCCCCGTCACGGCCCCGCAGGGCCCCTCACCACCGAGGAGGCTCGGCTTGGCGGCCCAGCGGGCGTCGGCCTGGGCGGCCAGCAGCCTCATCTGCTGCTGGCGGACGACCTCACGCTGCTGCTCGGGGATGGAGGGCGGCGACTGGCGCGTGTGCCGTAGCCACTGGTGCCACTGGGGGGGGACCTTAACCTCGCCGTAGTGGGTGCCGCGCGGGTACTGCACGATGCGGCGCCAGCGCGTGCGCGGGTCCGACGGGTCGCCGCGGACGTCGCGGAACTCCCAGTATGTGTTGCCCTGGAGGTCGAGGCCTGTTGTGTTTGGGTGTGGGAGGTTAGTCAAGTGGTCAGGATAAGACGGAGAAGAGGGCTGGGCAGTCATGGAAAAAGAGCTGCAGGGTGGTTGGGCTTGGCTTGACATGAGACGATCAGTCAGTCAGCCAGCCAGTGAGTAAGTCTCACTTACCAACAAGGAAGCGCTTCCGCCATGGGAGGCGCAAGGCCTTCCACTTATACCATGTTTGCAACAGAGGAGAGATTTGTTTCGAGGACATGGCAAGACCTGCGAATTGGTAGTGGAGTACGGACTGCAGTCTGACTGGAGGGTGGCAGGGTGTGCAGGGTGGTATTGGCCTAGCGGGGTTGCAAGATACGTGAAATACTAGGAGAAAAGAAAAAGTTGCTCTGCTATATTTGCTGTTGTATTTTTCGTCAATTCTGATGACGATGCGTCATGGGCCGTCTCCCGGCCGGCTGTCAGAGCGACATGGGCTGCACGCGCCTGGTCGCGTTAAGTACTCCGTACTCCGTACCAATGGTGCCACTCCCGAGAACTCTACATAGAGAAGAACCCCTGTTGCGCCCATGTGGAAAACGTGTGGTGGGTCCTTTTACTTCCCTGCACCGTCGCCCCTGTCGGGCATCGACCAGCCATCCGCCCACAGACACGCATCCTTGGACCCCTGGACCCAAACCGGCTGTTTGCGATCTATTGTTGGCAGTGGCAGAGAGTGGCAGGGAAGAAGAAGTGGGGGAGGGGATTTCGCTGGAGAACACTGAGAGGGGCTGCCCCTCCCAACTCCGTGATTATGCAGTGCAGTGCTCTGCTGTGCTGTACGGAGTACGCATGGTATATACTCCGTATAGCACACACAGACAGGTCGGCTCCTATGCCATGCTATAGCACCGAGTTGCGCATTGCATACAATACCCCCAGCCTGCACTGCATTGTGCCTGCTCGGCACTACGACATCTGGATTAATGCTATATCATCTCCCATGGCTTGATTGCTCGCAATTTCCATATCCACCCGGCAATCTCGCTCTCTCCCGTGTCGCGTTGCTACATTCGCCGTCTCCCTAGACTTTTGCCCCCAGCTCCCTCTTCAAAAAGCAGACAATCAACCCTGGCTGTAGACAGACAGACAGACCAGTCTGACAGTTCGAGCCACCCAACCTCCAGGCGACCAATAAAACGCAGAACTGCGCCGTGCCGACTGGCACACGTCAAGCTGCCCTCACTGACGTAAGCCCCCGCCGCCGTCGCCAACCGCCACTCATAGTGTACTTCGTCTCTCGTTTCTTGTGTGCAGACAGAGAAACACGACCAGCAAGCAAGAAAATCCAACCCCGAGCCCCCCGACTGCCCACAGTGCCATCCGGAATCGGACCTCACGGCACATCTTCCCCTCGCCATCAACATGTCCCTGGATCGAGACCTGAAGCGACTCCGGTTGGAGAAATACACCCCAGCCGCTGCCAATGAGGCGCGGGAGTGGATCGAGGCCATACTCGGCCAGCGCCTGTCCGGCGACTTTCTCGAGTCGCTGAAAGATGGCGTCGCTCTGTGCAGGTAGGTGACCAAAGACACCGGAATCGGCTCGTGGCCTCGGTAACTAACAAACTGCTGCTCGTACAGACTTGTCAACCTCGTCCTGCCTCCCCCTGGTGTCAAGTTCAAGGCCTCCGCCATGCCCTTCGTGCAGATGGAAAACATCTCCCACTTCCTCCGCGCCTGCAAAGGCCCACCACTGAATCTGCAAGAACACGACATGTTCCTCACCGTCGATCTCTACGAGGCAAAGGATCCCGCACAAGTGCTACAGTGCATCGGCGCCTTCAGCCGGGCGGCGAACAAGGCAAACCCGGCTTCCTTCCCAACAGCCATCGGGCCCCGTGCCGCAGGGCTGAGCCCACAGAGAACTGGCGCCGGAGGCACGCTATCACCAACGCTCACGCCAGGCCCGCGCCCACGTGGTCTGTCAAGCTCCAGCAATGCATCCTCTGCCTACGGCGGCCGTCCGCCCCTGGTAGCCTCAAAGACCGGGGATTCTACAACTGGCCGCCGGTCTCCTGCAAAGAGCCCGACATCGAGCGGGCCTAAGTCGCCCTCCGTTTCCAGCTGGAGCAGCAAGTCCAACGAGGGGGCAACCTCGCCCGCGTGGAATATCGCCCAGTACGGATACATGGGCGGGGCGAGCCAGGCCAACCTCGGAATCTCCTTTGGTGGCCGGCGGCAGATCACTAGCGCCGGTCCGTCCGTGCCCAGCTTAGCCGAGAAAGAGAAGCGACGAAAGGAGAAGGAGGCCGAGGAGCAGAGGCTGCGAGAAGAGGAGGAGGCGCGGCGCAAGGCACAGCTCGAGGCCGAGGAGGAGCGCGTGAGACTCGAGGAGGCGAAGCGGTGGGAGGACGAGACCAGGCGCCAGCGCGACGAGGAGCATCGCCGGGCGGCAGAGGAGAAGCGTCGTTGGGAAGAGGAAGAGCGCCAGTGGAAGATCACCGAGGAGAAGCGTCGCAAGGATGAGGAAGAAGCCGAGAAGCGTCTGGCCCAGGAGCGAGCCAAGGCCCGGAGGAAGTCGGGCGACTCGCGCCTGCACGGCCAATTCCTCAGCCAGTACCAGGCCGAGCAGTCCAGCGGCGGCAGTGACGTCTACAGCAACCGGATCAAGGAGCTTGAGAAGGAGCTGGAGCTCGCGCGCGAGCGGGAGGCCCAGTACGAGCGCGAACGCCAGGATAGGCTGCGGCTCAAGAGCGGCGATGCTAAGTCTAGGGCACGCTCTCGTAGCCGGCCTCGCCCGGCCTCCGGGGAGCCAAGCCGCCAGGATTCGTGGGCCCACGGCGACGAGCGCTCGGCCATGTCCCCGGCACGGAACGAGTACACCCTGCCAGGCTCACCACTGGCACAGAGACCTCAGCCCCCGCCACGACAACAATCGCGACCTCTCCCAGACCCCGCGCTGGCGGCGACACCACCACCGGCAGCAATCGTCAAGACGCACCGCACTGGCGAGTCAGCCCTGTCAGGCGGCACCAGGTCCCGGGCCAACACGGCCGGCTCGCGCCCGCTGCCAGACCCCAAGGCCTACTCGTCCCCATCGACGACACCCTCGCCGCAGATGAACCGCACAGACCGCTGCCTCGCCTCGAACCCACCCCCGCCCGCCGCGCCGGCCCAGCAGCTGACGTACTCGCGCGAGCTCGGGGCCACGGAGGAGCGCGACGCCGAGGACCGCCGCCGCGCGCAGGCGCAGCAGCGCACCAAGGCGGGCGGCCTGACGTCCAAGTCGCTACTCGAGCGCGAGAATATCTGAAATTAGCA